>BPLQ01008639.1:0-410506 GCA_021605075.1 Caerostris darwini
TGTCTCGAAATAAGCAGCGGCATATTTAATAGTGTCCATTTCAACTGTTTAATAACAAAACAATGATGTCTTTAGTGATTTTAATGTAAATAGTTACAAAAATTTAATTTAATTATTTGTAGTTTCTGTAGTATTAATATTTTTTATATAATTAATGTCAGGTTTTTAAATTTTTTCATCATTTTTCACATTATAGAATATGGAGACTGACGGCCGACTGACTAGTTCTCTGGTGCTCGGTGTCACAGGTTTTAGGTTGTAGTCCCAGCGGTGCCATGAATGTTTGTAGTGGTTCGGAATCCACTTTAAACTGTAGTTCCCGGCCTAATATGATGGGGGTTAGTGTTTATCGTGTCCGTAGCCTATCTTCAAGTTACACGTGGGCCCTGGGTAGTGCTAAATGTATAGCGGTGTTCGTCGATGCAACCCATACGGCATGCCTTCTTCAAGGCTAGTTTGTATGGGCCACTCACAGGTAAATGGTCAATATTACCCAGTCCTCGACGCAATTAAAAGAAAAAACATTATGGAATAAAATAGAAATAAGCTAGGAATAAAGTGTCCATAAAATAAGCGGTTTTCATATATCTTTCTGGTGCTTAGTACTGGGAAAATAATAATTCAAGAAATTGTGCAAAGTACAGTTTTATCGCAAATTGTGCTCTAATTTTAAGAATTTAATATAATTATCAGCAATAAAGTATCATTTATTTGATTTCGAAAAAAGCTTAATTTAATTACTAGAATAAACAAATACATTAAAACAATCATGGTAAAATTAAAAATTTATAAATTCTGAATAAAGTATTCATAAACAAAGCTGTCAATTAATTTGCAATAGTAAATAGACAAAACAAGTTAAAATCAGATAATTTTACTATTGGTGCACACTTGCCATCTACTTTTTTTTTGTTCTCTAGTCATTGTGTTCAAAGGTTCTGTGCTAAGGGATTTTGATTTGTGAATAATTAAGTGTTAAGATATTTTGATTTTTGAATAACTAAGTTTTAAAATATTTTGATTTGTGAGTAGCTAAGTGTTGAAATATTTTCATTTGTGAATAGCTAAATGTTCAGATAATTTGATTTGTGAATAACTGAGTGTTAAGATAATTTTATTTCTGAATAACTAAGAATTAATGCGTTTTGATTTGCGAGTAACTAAGTGTTAAGGTGATTTAATTTGCGAATAACTAAATGTTAAGACATTTTGATTTGTGAATAACTAAGCGTTGTGAATAATTAATAGGGTTAATATGTTTTATTTCGTGTTTTTGAAATATTCTCCTAAAACTTTATTTAGAAGTTTTAGGGGGATATTTCAACAGCGATATTCTGAAATCGATGAAAGCGTTTAAAGTCTATCGAGTGATTTTTTTCACATTTGTGTTGGATAACAATTGTCAAATGTTAAATAGTAATAATAGGATAATAACAGTCAAACTTGTGTTTACTAGTTTTAGGAAGATATTTCTACTCTTTAAAGATCATTCAATTTAAAAAAATATGCTTATCACATATAGGGCACGAAATACTTGATAATTATAATAAAATAAATCATACTTTACACAATTCCTAATTCATGAATGCTATCCTTTAAAACAAATATTATTATAAAATTTGAAAGAAAAAAAAATGGTTGATGAAACATTTGACTAATATTATCCAACAAAAATATAAAGAAAAAAAAATCCATCGATATATTTTAAAAGCTTTCATCGATTTCAAAATATCACTATTGAAATATCCTCATAAAACTTGTAAATAAACTCGTTGAAGTTCGTTCGGCGTAAAAATCATGCCAATCCCTTATCGTGCAAGAAATCTTTTCTTTCCTCAGCGCGTGAAGCGAGACAGAAACTGGGGGCTTCCAGGCAATTATAGCTGACTTTTATTAAGAGCTGTAAAAGTTAAACAGATGGTGGACGGGTTTCCAGTTGCGGTGGAGACGTAAAGCCCTCTTTGATCGACTGAGTTAAAAGTTTACGACCAGTTCGTAAACTGTAATGAATCGATTCACTGAACGCCTCAGCTGACTCGAGCTTGGAATGGACTTTATATCGATTCGCTCTTTAATTGAATGTTCTGTTGATTTCATTCCGTGCAACGAATGTCGTAAGTTTGGGGAATGGATTTATTCGAAATTAAAAGCACTCTTTAATTGAAACACAAAATAAGAGGTTTCCTGAAAGTTTTGTTGAATATAAACAAAGATCTAAATTGGATTCTCGATTGTGACTCCTCTGAGTATATAAAGCTTACCTTTTTGACGATTTTGGATTTCAGGATACGAATATTGTGTCTCGTTCCAGAATGTGTATATCGAATAAAGCGAATTGTTATTTTGGATTTATTGTTAACAATGTTTTTTTGCTAAATCCTACCTCATTTCCTAGTCAAAGAAATTTAACGTTTTAATGAAAAATTGAAGATTAAATTTATAAATAATGCTTCTTTAAATAAAATCAACTTTAATATGTTTATTTTTGAGAGATTTAAACCTTAATCCCTTTTTGTTATGATTAAAAAACCAATTTTTACTTTACATAATTTACATAGAAAAAGTTTTGTATTTCTTTATTTTTGGATATTAATATTCAAGATAATAAAAAAATACTCTTTTAATTATTTATGTCTCTTTGGATGTTAATATCCAAAAAACAAACATTTTAATTATTCATATTTCACATAATTTATTCATACTTCACAGAATCTAAATAGAAAAATTTATTTATGTCTTTTTTGGATATCGATATTCAAAATAATACTAAAAAAAAAAAAAAAAAAACTTTTAATTATTAAAACATTTTTTCAATTATTAAAACGCATGAAATAATATAAATATAAATTAATTATATTTATAATTAATAAATTATTATATTAAAATAATTATATTTGTTTGTCTATAAGTTTTGAAAATAATCATATTTATTTAATTTAACTCAACAAATGAACGTACTTCATGAAAAACTTGATATAATGTTCATAATGATATGTTCCAAAAAGAGATTTACATTAAAAATTGTAGATATTGCAACCTTAAGCTATTTTATTTTGATGTAAAATAACCATGTGAAAAATAAGGGGAAAAAGAATCTCCTAAAGCATCCATATTGTTTTGTTTTGCAATAAGATATAAATTCGAAACATTTAAACTAACATGGCAGTGAAATAGTACAGAATATCTGCAATTACACTTTTTTCCCCCAATATTATAAATTTTTATTCATAAGATAAAGATGTTACTTTTACAGTAAATAACTTTTGTCTGTTTGATGTATCTTTTATTTAATTCTTACAAGCTAAATAGTTTCGCACAAATTAGTTTGTTGTTTTAAATTCTTAGGATTGCTATATAAATACTAGAGCTGATAGGTAACTGAAAATTTAATACATCAGAAAATATATGTGTTTGTGTGTGTGGCGAGAAAGAGTGTCTGTGTGAGTATATATATATATATATGAGTGTGTGTATAATTGATTTAGTTAATTGTCTATTTATATCATTGGTTTCTAGAAACCAAAAATGACTTTGGATTATTATAGAAATATCTGTAGATCTAGTTTAATAATAATGCATGCTGTATAATTTAGTGAATTCATGTAACAATAATTACTGTAATATCTCCATTTTATAAAAAGTAAAATTAATTTGGTAAATAGTATGCTATATTTATCATAAGATAAGATAAATTTTATTATTTGTATAAACTTTATATAAAATTAAATTGAATCTCCTAATACTTCATAAATTTCTACAATTACAACGTATTTTACATCAAACAAATTACTTTTATCAAGTATATCTATATAATACTAATATAATATACCCTACGTAAAATAAACTAAATAAATATAAATATTTTCTCTAATCAGATTTAATTAACGTTTAATTGAAAGCATATATTAGTATTTTAATTATTACAAAGACAAACATCTTTGAATCTTTGGAAAATGTTAATGACTTTTCAGAATTATTTTTTACACAATTACTTAATTAAAATTTAATAATTAATGGAACTATTAACACTTTTCAGCTCAAGATAAACATAGTAGAATAGTTCATGGGATATTTAACAATATTCGATTTTGCCTTAAATAAACTTCTTACTTTCACAGCAAGTTTAAGGTAAGGAAAATTGAACGCAAAGAAATTTTTTTTTTTATTTTTCATCTTGATTCACTCTCTATTATGTGGTTAAATCAAGTATAATCGCAAATAATGGTGCTTATAATTGTTATTATCCCTTGTGCTTAGAAGCAATCATGAATTCATATCAAGTCATTTTCTATGTCTAAAATACATGAAAAAACAAAGTTGTTAAGATATTTTTTTTCTCTTATAAATAGCTCACTCATTAAACTATTCAGATATTGTTAATTAACTTAATTTAATAAAATTATTATTAGATAATTAACTCATTAAATCTTTTTAACATTTCGTTAAAAAGAAATTATCATTTTGAATATTTCAATTTTTTTTTTTAAATACTTATTTTAACTTAAGTATTTTATCAGTAGAATGCTATTTTCATTATAAAATAGTTTTTTTTAATTACAGGTATTCAATTTAGTATTAATTGGACACATCAATCACAATTTATACAAATATTTACAATGTATTCATATTTATCTATATTTAAAGGAGATTTCAAGAATTATAAATAATAATATCCATTGAATGGCATTGTATGAAATATGCCAACTACAATGTTTCAAAATTGATTTAACTAATTTAGTTATGTCTCAGATAATAAGGAAACCGCTGCCACTTTTATCATCGAAATACAACAAAGACACATTCTGTTTACGAAATATTTAACATTTATTAATTTTTGATCCTGTCTTAAAGAAACAAATTTCACAGAAGTTTTAGGCGTGGGAAATTGAACACAAAATAAAAATTCTTTATTTTTCCATCTGGATTCAATCTCTAATTATGTGGTTAAATCAAGTTTCGTACCACTTGTGCTTAGAAGCAATCATGAATTCATCTCGAATCAACTTGCCTAAAATACATGAAAAAATAAAGTTGCTAAAATATTTTTATTCTCTTGAATAACTCATTCATTAAACTATTTAAATTTCTATCATTTTAATAAAAATAAATTATCCTTTAAAAATTTCAAACATTTATTTAAAAATACTTATTTTAATTCAAGTATTTCATCAGTAGAACGATATATATACATTATAAAAAATTATTTTTTTAAAACTACACGTATTCAATTTAGTGTTAATTGAACAAAATTAATGCAAATATTTCCAATATATTCATATTTATCTTTAATTAAAGAAGTGTTCAAGAATTATAAATAATAATATCCATTGAATTAGTATGAAATATGTCAACTACAAAGCTCCAAAATTGTTTTTAACGAAAGATTTAATTATGTCACAGATAATAATGAAACTGTTGCCACTTTTCTCATCGAAATATACACAAAGACGCATTCTGTTTACAGAATATTTAACAATGTTCGGCTTCTGCACTAAAGAAACAAGAAATTTCACCCCAGGTGTTCGAAAGGAGGAGATTGGAAGCAGAATAAAAATGCATCAAGCCATTTTAGCGTCTTGATTCTCTCTCAATTATGTGCTTAAAGCAACTTTAGTGCCACTTGTGCTTATAAGCAATCACGAGGAGTTCACCTCAAGCAATTCACCGGTCAAAGCAAAGTGTTCATTTAGAAACTTAAATTTACGACGCGTAATTTAGATTGGTTCCGAAAACAGTCAAGATTTGGCTTTAAGAAAGTTAGGGTAAATAAATAATTACGTCTCGTTTGTATCATTTGAGATCGTAATAACAAGTTTCCTCGTTGTTTCCGTTTATGAGTGGATTTTGTGTACTGAAGATTTATGTTATATTTAGAATGAGGGGGGAAATTGGAGGAAAAAAAATATCCAGTTTATTCAATCATTTCAATTTTGAGTAGTTTTATGTAATTAGCGAAACATCTGTGAATTTAAATAGAACGCATGCGTGTTTTACTTATTGTTCTTGAAAGATAAATAATTTCTAAAATCAAATTGTTTAATTAAGATCAATAAGTAAAGTGTGTATTGTATGTTTACGCATAATAAATTCAAAAAAGAAACTGAAATAGGACGTATCTTAGATACTTTTTATTAATCTTGTTTATCTTTGTCTATCTTTATTATCTTTGTTAATGTTTGTCTAAGATACTTTTTGTCTGTATAAAATCTAATAATTATTTTTTTTTTCTGAAGCAATATAGTCAATTGTAATCACCCTGATCTTATTTGGACTCTAAAACTTTTAAAATTTAACTGTAACATTTTGAAAGTAAAAAATAATAACGAGACATAATTATTTATTTACCCTAACTTTCTTAACTGTAACATATTAAAAGTACATCCCCTTACGCGTCTTATATTTCATTAATAGAATTTGGAGACTATTTTTAAAATACTTATTTCAGTAATGTACTAATTGCATATGATTTTGTAATTATGTTAATATATGAGATATTTTTAGTATTTGGAACATATTTATATAATATGTTGTTACTTATGATAAAGACCATTGAGATTGTTAATAGAAAACAAATTTATAGTTGTTTAAAAGCTACACGTGACCTCTGGGTAGTGTTAAATGAATAACAGCAGTGCAGCCCTTGCTTATAGCAAAAAGATAACAGTCTCTGGCCAGGTACATTAGAAAAAAAAATTGTTTAAAAGACGTATTTTGATTAGGTAGCAATTCTTTTACAGCAATTCTTATGAAATTATTTTTTTTAACATAGAAATAGTTGATTACAATTTTATTGAATAATTTATTGATTTATCTTTTTTTATAAATGGTAGTTTTTAAATGCCAGTCTTTTTTTTTTCTTCTTTAATTTCTCAATAAATGAGAAATATTTCATATTTAAGAATTTTTCTTGGTTTGAAGGAACTACTTGAAATAAATTGAATAAAAAATACTTGATTTGGTTGGAATTTATTAATACGTTCGTAACTGTACTGGATTAAATAAGTGCAATTTGACTTGTTAGTTGACTTTTTATTGCAAAATCGAGATATATTTAAATTAACTAAAAGGCTGACTAAAATATAATTTTATTTTACAAAATAAGTCATTCAAATGATGTTTGATAATATTATATGTCAATTAATGAATTTAATATAAATATTCCAAAATGAACGATGTTATGAAATTAAGTTTAAAGACAAATTTAACCAAAGGCATTGAGTTAAAATTAAATGACTCTAGCAGCTATTTCATTAAGATATATCGTATTTAAAAAGTATCGTATTAAAATAAATCAAAATATACTATTTTGATTTAAGATATATTTAAACTGTAAGATGTTATTATTATATTTTTCTTGTTACTTGACTTATTGCAAAATCAAAATACATTTTAGTAAAAGCGGATTAAATTTTATATGATATATATTTATTTTGTTTTTTTTTATGTTGACTATATTTTAGTCAAATAAAATGTTGTCTAAAATATATTTTGATTTTGCAACAAGTCATTCAAATGATGCTTCTTGAAGTAAAATTATATATATATATATATATATATATATATATATATATATATATATATATATATATATATATATATAATTAAAAATATTCTAAATTGGACGATGCTATGAAAATAAAATAAAATCAAATTACTTTCTATTTAATTTTTATTAAAATAAATCTAATGTCAAATATAACCAAAGGCGCAGACTTAAAATCATAAACACTCGCAGCTATTTCATTAAGATATATCTTATTTAAAAAATAATTAAAATAAATGGAAATATACTATCTTGATTTAATATATATTTAAACATGTAAGATGTTATTACCATATTTGACTTATTATTAGATTTCATTTGTTACTTGACTTATTGCAAAATCAAGATATATTTTAATCAACTAAAATGGTGATTAAAATATATATTGATTTTCCAATAATAAGTCAGTCAAGTGATGCTTTATGAAATAATTAATAATTATATGTTAATTAAAGAATTTAAAATATATATATATAAATATTCCAAAAAGAACTTTACTCTGAAATTAAGCTTAAAGAGACCTATAACTAAAAGCACAGTGTTAAAATCAGAAACTTATAAGCTTTAGCTATAAGCTTATATATTAACTTTAGCTATTTCATTTAGATATAACTTACTTAAAAAAAAATGAAGATAAATAAAAGTATACTATTTTGATTTAAGATATATTTAAACATTCAAGATGGCATCTCAGAAGATACTTTTACATGTAAGTATTTCATTTAAATATCTGAGGCCAGACAAATTCATTTAAGGGCGAGAGAGAAGCAAAAACCGCACTCTGATTACAGATTCAGGACACGGCGTCGGCTGTTTGTCCCTCCTGTTTGTCCTGCCCAATCTTCTTCAGGCGTGGTGTCCCACATCCAATTACAGAATTCTTCCACCGATTTGGGCATCAGTCAACATGGCTATTGATTACTGCGGGACCCCAAAGTGCTTTTCTTTTGCCGTTTGGGCCCCGGATTGTTGTGGAGTTCGCACGGCCACCCTCGAATTTCTGCTCGCACGAGCGTCAAAAGAATACATTCACGAATGCATTCGTTCTTGACCATCGGCCGATTGACTGCGAAGGGATGATGACCATGGGGGGGTGGGGTGGAAAGAAGATGGCTCTCAGGAATGTCTGCTATCTGCTCCGACGCACATGGTGGAAAGCGGAGAGTGGTTTTGCCGGAATCTGCTTTTACCAGTTTCGGAAGTTAATATTTCCTAAATGTGCTATAGCTGTTACTTGGCAGAAGTCAGGAGAAATTGATTATTTAAATGACAACTGAATCTTTAGAAGCGTCTTTTCATTTTTGTTCAATTCCTTCTATTAACTCACACTCTCCCTAAATATATCTTGTTCAAATTTTCAATCGTTCATAAAATAGTTTTTATTCATCCACTCAAGTTCAAATACATATATTAATTGTTGAGCTTGTAGTGGATGACACTTGATGTTAATTCAGTTATTGCAAATATTAATTAATTCATTAAATTTAATTAATTAATTTTAGTTTTTTTTTTTTAGATTTAAGTTGCATGTATCTACCAATAGACGGTGGCTGATAAACTTAAAAAAAATGAATGAAAATTATTTATAAAGGACTTTATGCAATATAGTGAAAAAAAAAGTAGGAATTGACTTAATTTTTTTTTATTTTTTATATTACTTGTTTTTGTTTCAAAATAAATACTTTCAAAACAGAAACTATGCTCAGATATTCAGATTCTATGTTCAGTCAACTAAATTGTTGACTAAATTTTATATTTTATGTATCAATATTGCTATTTTTATATTGACAATGTCTTAGTCAACTTAATTGTTCACTAAATTTTATATTTTATCTATTTATTTTGTTATTTTTTATATTGACTATATTTTAGTCAACTAAAATGTTGACTAAATTTTATCAATATAAAATAGACTAAATCAAGTTCAGAAGTTAATATTTCACAAATGCGTTAGCTGTTGCTTGGAGGAAGTTTAGAGAAATTGATTATTTAAATGACAACTGAATCTTTGAAAGCTTCATTTCATTTTTTGTATCATTTAAATAAATACGTACAAAACAGTAACTAGGTTCAGCTATTTCAGTAGTTCTCTTGTAATATGTAATGTAACAACAATATTTAATTGTAATCATAATATGCAATGTTTCTTCTACAACTGACATTATTTTATTTTTCAATAGCTTTTTTAAAATTATTTTCATGATCAAATTTTCAGCATTATTAATTACATTGCCTTGTTATATATTATTCAATAATATCATTATAATTAACGGCCGTACCATGCTGAATATACCGGTTCTCGTTAGATCACCGAAGTCAAGCATCATTGGGCGCGGTCAGTACTTGGGTGGGTGACCACCTGGGAACACCGCGTGCCGTTGGCAAATTTGGGACCTGAATGGCCGAGTGTCTAGCGCTCTGTGCCACAGGTTTCGGGTTCGAATCCCGGCGGTGCCATGGATGTTTGTAGTGGTTCGGAATCCACTTTAAGCCGTAGGTCCCGGTCTTCTATGACTGTAAGAGCGTCACGGAGCAAAAGTCAGGCTTCTACCTACGGGTGCTCCATCACAACAGAAGCTGCTTCCTTCCCCTTCAATCATGAGTCCATATGGGCTCGTGGGCTTGGCCAGCCAAGTGGGATAAGAAACAACAACAACAACATAATTATTCTTAAAATAATAAAGTTAATTTTGTTATTTAATATCTTTTCTTGGTAAATGTATTCTTTTTATCCATATTCTATTGAATGCGAACATATATTTAAGAGGCTGGTTTATTTCAGGAATATACGTCAGATTTGAAAGATACGTCAATGGTGGAAATTTCGGAGAATTTAGCTATTGATTTGTGATATTTGTAAACATTACAAATATTAAATAAATAAAAATTAGTATCTGAATAATAATACCAATGAAATAGTGTAAACTAATAAATACAGATTGCACTGCCGTTTATAAATATTGTTAAAAAACGTTACATTTTTTTTAAAACCATTTTTGTACAAATGATGTTTGTATACAATATAATTTATGGTTATCATTTCTTGAATTTTCAATCGTTTAACTTATAAAATATGTCTTTCAAACTGTATGAATTGAGTGATAAATATTTTTTATAGTTAAAAAGAAGATTAACAGTCAACTAGAAATAAATAATTTCCAGAAATTTCAATAATTTTATTAACAATTTCAATAATTTTATTAACAATTTCTCTAACTACAAATTTCATACTAACTTTATTGATTGTTTTCAGTATATTTTACTAATTTCTATATTTCATTTATAAATATATTTCAGACTGAGTTTCTTCCTAGCTTAAATTTAAATGTCGTAAAATACACATTCTATTTTTAAATATTTAGTTAATTTAATATTTCAAGCTTTTAAAGATATTATTTGCTATACTTAGTTGTTTTTTTAAAGTTAACAAAACAATCTATTTAATGATAATAATATAAATAATTTTCGTTTCTTTTTACTAAAACACAGAAAAATAATTTCAAAATATTTTTCAATTTATTTTTATAAGAATCGTTTTTATGGATACGATTTAACATTAAGTGTTTTTCATTACTTTTGCAATCATGAACTTCAACAAAATTATAACAACATATATGCACTCGAAAAAAAGTAAAACAAAAGCATGCATCATTATTTAAAAAAGCAATTTTTTGTCACCAGAATTTATTATCATACACATTCAACTGAAATATCTTCTAAATAAACATTTAATTTGAATTCTTTTTCTTTCTTTCTTTTTAATAGAAAACGCGACAATCTGAATTTCTGTGTGTTTGAAAAACATTATTATTATTTTTTTTTGCCATTATTAAAGCCATTGCAGTTTGTTTTACCCATTCTTAAAACATTTGCAATAACCTCGGGCATGACGATCAGTTTCTACTAAAAAACGTTAACACTGTCTCATTAAAAAAAAGTAAAAATGAATACAATAAAAATGGGAACTGCGGGTAATTAGTCGCAAGAACATTTAAGAGGAAAAACAGTTTAAAAAAAAAAATGATTTGAATATGAAATTGTATTTCTGGACTCCAGGCAGCATAGTTTCGTTATTTTTTTTTCATCTTACAAAGATTACTTAAGTCCTTAGAAGTAATTTAAAATACACGATACGGAATAGAAATATATTTTAAATTTTCGTTTTTAATCTTTCTTACTTTTTCTAATCCATTTCTCATATTTGTTTGTAAATTTACATTTGTGGGAATTCCTTTCTTTTAAGATGACAGGAGAATGATCATTTTTTCAGGAAGATAATGAAATATTGTTTATGTTATTACAAACATGCATTGTAAACAGTAGCATTGGTATTTGCTATTGAAGCATAGCATATTTACTATTGAAAACTGTTTATTTCATATATATGCAATAAATTGATTATAAAACTCTAAAATTTAAGTTTTTTTCAATAATATAATAAAGTTAATTTAATTTAATACAATTTAGTTTATAATGCAGTCTAATATATTTACCATAATTATACGAAATTTGTTAAACATAAAACACCTGAAAAAAAACATTACCATACTTTTTTGCAAGTATTATAATATGATGTGTGAGATGACAGACATTAAAAAAAAATTAAATACCTTCCTTTTTTTCAATTATTTAGTATGGTGTGTATGGGCCTGAATGGTGGTGTATCTAGAGCTCTGAAGCTGGGTGCCACAGGAGACCCGGCGTCACCATGGATGTTTGCATTGGTCCGGAATCCACTTTAAGCAATAGGTCCCGTTCTCGCATGATTGTAGAGTGTCGCGAAGCCAAGATAATTTTTCATTTTTTTTATCATCTTTGGCCAAAGGATGTTTGTTAACAATATAATTTATGGGTATCATTTCTTGAAATTTCAATCGTTAAAACTTGCATAAAGTAACTAAAATAACTGTTTTAAATTGTATAAATTAGGTAATAACTTTTTTGCAGTTAACAAGAAAATTAATACTCTACTAGAAATAAATATTTCCGGAAATTTCAATAATTTAATTAATATTTTTCTCCTGCTAGCAAATTAACTTGAATTTTGTTTATTGTTTTCAATGTATTTCTATGTTAATTCAATTCCTTCTATTAGCTCATACTCTCCCGATATATATCTTGTTCAAATTTTCAATCGTTCATAAAATACTTTTTAATCATCCACTCAAGTTCAAATACAATCTTTTTAACTTGTAGTGAATGACACTTGATGTTAATACAGTTTTGTTTTTTTCAAATATTAATTCAGTAATTAAATTTAATTAATTGATTTGATTTTTTTTTATTTAAGTTTCATTTATCTAACAATAGATGGCGCCAGATAAACTTAACAAAATAAATGAAAATCATTTTTAAAGGACTTTCTGCAATATAGTGACAAAAAATTAGGAATTGACTTTAATTTTTTTTTTTTATATATATATTACTTCAGAATGGGTGTTTCAGAATGGGTATCTTCCTAGCTTAAATTTAACTGTCGTAAAATGTAAATTCTGTCTTTAAATATTTAGTTAGTTTAATATTTCAAGCTTTTAAAGATATTATTTGCTACAGTTAATTGCTTTTATTTTTAAAGTTAATAAATCAATCTACTTAATGATAATAATATAAATAATTTTCGTTTCATTTTTTAAAACAGAAACATAATTTAAAAATATTTTCACTATTTTTTTATTTTTCTATTTTTTATTTATACAAATCATTTTTATGGATACGATTTAACATTAAGTGTTTTTCATCATTTTTGCAATCATGTACTTCAATAAAATTATAACAACATATATGTAAATGATAAAGTAAAACAAAAGCATACATCATTATTTAAAAAAGCAATTCTTTGTCACCAGAATTTATTACTACACAAATTCAACTGAAATACATTATAAATAAAAATTTAATTTGAATTCTTTTTTTTTCTTTCTTTTAGTACAAACGCGGCAATTTGAATTTATCTGTGTTTGAAAAGCATTATTTCTTTTTTGCCATTATTAAAGCCATTACAGTTTGTTTTAAACATTCTTAAAACATTTGCAATAACCCCGGGCATGACGATCAGATTCTAGTAAAAAACGTTAACACTGTCTCATTAAAAAACAAGTAAAAATGGAAACTGCGGGTAATTAGTCGCAAGGACATTTAAAACGAAAAACAGTTTTTTGAAAACAAAATGAACTAAATATGAAATTGTATTTTTGGACTCCAGGCATAGTTTCGTTATTTTTTTTTTTTTTTTTATCTTACAAAGATTACTTAAGTCCTTAGAAGTAATTTCAAATATGCGATACGAAATGGAAATATATTTTAAAATTTAGTTTCTAATGTTTCTTTCTCTTTTTCTCTAATCCATTTCTCTTATTTGTTTCTAAATTTACATTTCAGGAATTGCTTTCTTTTAAGATGTCAGAAGAATATTTATTTTCTTCTGGAAGATAATGAAGTATTGTTTTAAGTTATTACAAACAGTAACATTAAAATGGTATTTGGTGTTGAAAAATATTTATTTCATATGTTTGAAATATATTTCTAATAAGACTCTAAAATGATTAGTTTTTCTCAAAAATCTAATAAAGCTACTTTAATTTAATACAATTTAGTTTATAATGCAGAATAATAAATTTATGATTACTATACAAAATTTTGTAAATATGAAAACAGGTTAAAAAATAACATATTAAATTTATACATTGAACGTTAATTATTTATACATTAACAAAAATAACATACATTGGTTTTTTGCAAATATTTAGTATGGCGTGGATGACAACATAAATTAAAATTTATCCTAAAGATATTACATCATACAAATTGAGTAATAAAATCTTTTTGCAGTTGATAAGAATATTAATAGTCTACTAGAAATAAATAAAGAATTCAAAAATTTTATTAACATTTTCTTTTACTAGAAATTTAATATGAACTATATTTATTATTCTCAACATATTTCTGTACTAATTTTTATATTTCCTTAATAAACATATTTCTGAATTGGTACTTTCCTAGCTTAAAATTTTAAGGTAAAATGCAAATTATGTTTTTAAATACACTCATGCCCATAAATTAAGGATAATTCAGAATCACACAGAAATTGAACTCTAAAATAAAAATTTCACCTGTAGAATTATCACACACATCTTGAAGAAGAATATGCAAATTACAGGAAACCATGAGATGGCGCGGATAGTACGTCACAATGACGAGAGTGTAAGAGAGGGGTATATAAGGAATGGTGGCAAAGAAGTAAAATTGTTCACAAGCGCTTTAAAAGCCTTTCAGTGCAATAACCGCATAGTTAAGGCACAAAGGAAGCATTTGGATGACTTTTTACGTGGTAGAATTATCGGACGCCTGGAATGTGGACGTACCCAGCTGGAATTATCCGAGGAACTTGGAATCGCCCAGAGTGTCATCTCTAGGCTTTGGCAACGATTCCAAGATAATGGTAATGTGAGTAGATGTTACAGCACAGGTCGCCCCCGAGTTACAACGCCGAATGAGGACCGGTATTTAGCAGTTACTGCCAAAAGAAACAGACGGAGCACAGCATCAGACCTGTCTCGTCAGCTCTCTTCGTCTACCGGTACGACTGTTTCAAGGCAGACCGTGTACAGACGCTTAGGGAGCATTGGTATATATGCTCGTAGGCCTGACAGATGTGTTCCACTTACCGCAACTCACTGTCGCCTGTGATTAACCTGGAGTAGAGAGCATGCATTGTGGACACCGCAACAGTGGTCTGGTGTGATGTTTTCCGACGAGTCCAGGTTTAGTTTGCAGTCTGATTCTCGCCGGACTTTCATATGGCGAGTGTCAGGTACCCGTTACCACCAAGAGAGCACCATTGAACGACACCGTTACGGTGGTGCAGGATGGCTCATTTGGGGAGGAATTATTCTTGGTTCCAGAACTGACCTGCATGTTCAGAGTGTAACGATGACAGGCCACATCTATCGGGATGTCATTCTGGAACAACATGTACGTTTGTTTCGGGGCGCCATGGATGCTGAATTTCTGTTTATGGATGACAACGCCCGTCCTCACCGTGCAAACATTGTAGACGAATGCCTTCAATTGGAGGATATCACCCGTATGGATTTTCCAGCATACTCACCGGACTTGAACCCAATAAAGCATATGTGGGATATGCTTGGCCGACGAATTGCAGGCCGTCAACCCCCTCCCCCTGTCAACCGGAACTTCGGAGGGCATTGCTTGATGAGTGGTGTAATATTCCCCAAGATCAAATTGATAATTTGATACTCAGCATGCCTAGGCGTTGTAAGGCCTGTATTGCATCGTCCGGGAGACATACTCCGTATTAACCCTCATACAAACCATGTTATACTGTTTTTTGTAAATAGGTTCTTTTTTAAATTTGCTCCAGGGAGTAAAAATCGCAATATTTATTAATTATGTCAAACATATAGCATCTTTTTAGCTCTTTACCTTTTGTTTAATAAATAGACTTTACAAATAAGTCAAATTTGTTTTGCTTCTGTCTCTTTCTTTGCCTGAACTTCATTATCCTTAATTTATGGTCCTGAGTGTATTTAGTTGATTTAATATTTCAAACATTTAAAGATTTTATTCGCTTTAATTAGTTACTATTAACTTTAAAATTAATAAAACAATCCATTTAATGATAATAATAATAATTCGTTTCATTTTTTTAAAGCACAGAAATATAATTTAAAAATATTTGTCATTTTTCTATTTTTTAGGAGAATCATTTTTATGGATACGATTTAACGTTAAGTGTTTTTCATTTTTTTTGCAATCATGTACTTGAACAAAATTATAACAGCATATATGTACTAGAAAAAAAATAAATAACAGCATGCATCATTATTTGAAAAAGCAATTCTTTATCACCAGAATATACTACCATACACATTCGCATGAAATACTTTCTAAATAAACATTTAATTTGAATTCATTTTTTTCTTTCTTTTTTTTAATACAAACGCGGCAATTCAAATTTCTGTGTGTTTGAAAAACATTATTTTTTTGCCATTATTAAAGCCGTTCCAGTTTGTTTTACTCATTCTTTAACATTTGCAATAACCCCCGGGCAGGACGATCAGTTTCTAGTATAAACCGTTAACACTGTCTCGTTAAAAAACAAGTAAAAATGAATACAATAAAAATGGGAACTGCGGGTAATTAGTCGCAAGAACATTTAAAACGAAAAACAGTTTTTTGGAAAGAAAATGAACTGAATATGAAATTGTATTTTTGGACTCCAGGCATAGTTTCGTTATTTTTTTTAGCTTACACAGATTACTGAAGTCTTTAGAAGTAATTTAAAATATGCGATACGGAATAGAAATATATTTTAAAATTTTCGTATTTAATGTTTCTTCCTTTTTTCTAATCCATTTCTCATATTTGTTTCTAAATTTACATTTCGGGAAATTCCTCTCTTTTATGATGTCAGAAGAATGATTATTTTTTCTGGAAGATAAAGAAATATTGTTTAATTTGTTAGTTATGACAAAAATGCATTGTAAACAGTAGCATCGCAATGTTATTCGCTACTGAAAACTGTTTATTTCATATATATTCAATAAAATGGGATCTGCCAGTAATTAATCACAGAATATTTAAAAGGAAAAACCGTTTTTGAAAAAAAAGTGATGAATTTAATATGAAGTTTTATTTCTGGACACCAGGCATAATACTTTTAAAAAACAGTTGTATGCTTCATTATAAATAGGTTAATACTTAATATTTAAAACAACGTTTAAAATGAGACTCTTCAATAATTAAGAAAAACATTAAATACATTATATATTATATACAAAAAGGTTTAGATAATTTAAGATTCAACAAAATAAATAATATCATCTTCCATGGATTATTTTCAAATTATAGAAAATATGTAAAAAAAAAATCAATCACCGAAACTTAAAAAAATTTTTCTTAAAAACTAACATATTAAATATTGATTGGCATTTAAATGAAACAAAAGTTTTGATACATTTCTTTGTTCTGCATATTTATTTTTAATTAGATTTACAAAAGAATAATTTATTAGGCGTATCGAAATTTAAAAATTTTAATGAAAAAAGGGTATTAAGGATGATATTTATGATTTAATAACAAAAGCCAATTATATAATAAAACCATCATAGTATTCACAATGCAAAAATTCCGCAGTACCTCACATAGAGATCTCTAAAAAAATGATAAATTAATCAAAATACGAGATGTGCATAAACTCCAGTAACAAAGTTGAAAATGCAGCAACTAATTTTTCAATTTCGTTTTTAGATGTCTGATTGTGGACACTTCAGGATTTTTGCATTGCGAATGTTATGATGGTTTTTCTATATAATTGGCATGTAAGGAATGCCTATAGTAAATTATCTCGTGCAAAATGGTCATGTTGCTCATTCAACTCTTGTCAATTTTCCCTTGGGTTTTGTAGTCATATGTATTCTTTATAGGCACACGCTCTTTTATATGCACTATACGTACATCATTATGTCATTTACAGAAACGCAATCAAATTGTATAATAAAACCATTATATCATTCGTAATGCAAAAACCCGGAAATTCCGCACACCCACACAATTCGAAAAAAGAAATTGTGAGATCCAAAGTGCCCCTAATCTGCACTAAGAAAAATGAAAACCATTAGATTAATGCCAATATTAAACAGATGAACAGCTACAACTGCATCGGCAGATAAAAAAAAAACTCAATTAATTATAAAAAATAAAAAAAAAAAAAAAAAAAAAAAAAAACAGAGTGTGAAACGAGTCATCTAAGAAATTTGAAAAATGCAAAGAAAATTATTTATAACATTCTTAGATTAGCAGTATATATTATCAGAATATGCTATTCTATACCATGCTATTTCTGCTTGCTGGATGTTTGGATATATTGGTACCAGGACTGACCATCGAAGTATTCCGATAACCTGGAGGAGGTAAATTAATATCTGCGTAGAGTTAATAGATCGTAGATAAAATATAATAAAGCGTGTATAGTAGACATATAATATAACCATCCTGCATCTAATAATATAACCTTCCTTTATCCTTCATCCTTCTGACCGACATGATCCCTGCGGGGTTCAGGTTAGATAGCGTATAGACTCATCACTACACGTCAACTCAAGTTCCAGCTTAAAACTGGAATCCTTCCACGAAGCTCTAATTATCGCTCGTTTTATCTTAAATTTTGTATTGTAACATTGTATGCCTCTGATTATATGATTGTGTTATTGATGAGTATGTAAATAAAAATATGAGTTCTAAAACCTGTGCCTCAAGTATTTCAATCCAACCACATCCACTACAATAATAAAAAAATGTATTGAGAAGGAAAATAAAGAATTCTTGCATATTATTTCACTATATTAAGAAGTATTTTCATAATTGCTTCTATTTTTGTTGTGGCACACGCAAAACTGATTTGTTAAAGAATTTTTTAATAGATTTTTCAAATTTATGTTGATGCAAACTGATTCGCAATTTTTGTTGTATTTTTAGGAGCTATTTGCTTGGAGCGATTTTAAAATTGAGCATGATTTCAATAAAAAACTATCGTAGACATATAAAATACTCATTGTTTAGGTTAGCACTCTATTGACAAAGAAATATCTTACATATTTTAAACGTACCGTATTTAAACGTTTTAACAAAGAAATAAAATGAGAAAAAAAGCTTCCTTTGTTCAAAATACTGTTCAATAAAACATTCAACACCCTTTTAACTGACGGTTGAAAAATCCTTTATCTGATTGTAATTTTTTGAAGTCAAATGTATGAATGCCTTCTGAGATAATGAAATGAATAAAAAAAATCATTCTTTTATGAATTGATTCACAGACAATCTTAATATACCGTTTTTTAAAATGACAAAATACCATGAATATTTATCATACCACATTCTTTTCTCCTCTCAAAATTCCATTGACGACACTCGAGTAACTTAACCACACTTAACTATTCACAAAGAATCTGCAATATCTCTGTATATACATCTAATATTGCGATAAACTGACAAAACACACTAGAACAAATAAATCAAAAGCTTGCAAGAAAGAAAGAAAAATAACCCCTTCTCCTGTTACGAAAGGCTTAAACGAACAAGTTATCCACGAAACTTAAAAAAAAAAATTAAAAAAAATAGGATGATAGCAAATAAAAAATAAAAAATAAACACAGAAACGAAATAAATAAATACCAAAAACTATCGCGACAACGTCCACGGTGATTGATGACGTGCTAGCAGTGGAAGAGTTTTGCCGATAGTTATTTCTAGAAAAGCTCTAAACTTTTTGTTAAATCCCCTTTTTCAAAAATTCCTTGAAGGTCTTTCTGATGAAAGCAGTTTTGAGCGTCCAATCACGATCATCCAGAGGTGCTTTATTAAAGACCGGCAAGTGAGCAACCGATCGAAAATGACAAATGGTGCTGTAAATAGGATATGATTTTAGAAGCATTTAATGGAGGATGGGGTCTTGCTTAATATGTTGTTTTATTCTGTGATTTCAGAAATAGAATATCATTTCTCATGTTGATCGTTAGCAGATATGCATACAAATAGAAATATGAAGTGGAGGACTGAAAAGTGATCGTTTAAAATTCCCATAAGTAGCATGGTTTCGTAATTATTTATCTGAATTTTTGACATTTCTATGAATGATAATCTGATTTAAACATTTTTATTGATAAATATTTGTTGAAAAAAAAATCGTATTTCGCTACTGTATATATCAGGAATATATAGGCATGATATCAATGCTTTTCTTAAGACCAGCTTCATCATAAAGGAATTTTACTTGAAAATATATACGATATTTTTTTTTTTTTAAATAATTTTCTTCAGATTTTAATAAAATATTAAATCACGGCAAAATATAAATGTTCAATTGAAAGAAAGTAAACAATATTATTATTATTATTATTATTACATCTGATTATTATTCTTTGCCAATGAAATTTTCCCCCCTTCATCAAACTGTAGTGATATCCGCCATGAGAACTCTAGCAGCCCAATAAAATTTAGCATTTGTAAAGCTGTTAGAATTAAAAATAATAAAATCATGCGCAGTGCATGTTGTCAAATGTAAAAAGTCTATGGCTTCACCCGATAAACACAGAGGACAAACATCATTCGTAGCTCCACCCAAGAGGTGCAAATGTTTATTAAGAAAATCATGTCCTGTCGAGAATCGGAAATTTGCTGTAAAAACTGCACGGAGAAAGTCCATTGGATGGTTGATGAAACAAGTATATTCCACGTTTTATCAGTTGAAAAGAGTTCTTAAGTTTGTTTTAAGGGTCTGTCTATTTTGTTCGTTACCTTATTTTGTTCTTCTAAATTGATGAAAGGATAAAAGAAATTGTGGCTGTGGTAACCTACAACCATTTTTGTCCAAGACATCGGCCTTTTCATTTCAAATTGATTTTTCAACCTTAAAAAGGTGTTGAATGTGTTGTTGAACAATATTTTGAACAAAGGACGCTTTTTTTTCCATTTTTTTGTTAGACGCTTTCAATGCTGTTAGATAGGCCGAACCACAGTAAGTAGTAGAACTTCATATGTAAAAATCTGGTTTTTGTTATATTCATTTTGTAAAAATGACGTTTTATTTCGGAAACATACGTTTAAAAATTACATTACCCCTTTTCTTATATCAAAATATACAATACAGTCATTTATATAATAATCAGATTTAAGCAAAAGGAGCTATTAAAATATTTAAAACTGCTAATTTCATTTAAATCTGCCAACGTCATCTAATGTCAGTTAACAAATAACTTCATTTCTCTAAATGTTAAGTAACTTAACTACATTTGATAATTTTCGATAATCGTACTAATGGTATTATAAACAAAGTTGAGAGACAAATAACTTTTCAATATGTTTTCAGAAGTAAATTTATTTTGATTTAGTTTAAAACATTGAATTATAGTAGGAAAAGTTACACCAATGCAAAAATTGAAGTGAATTATTTCTCTTCGGAAATTGCAATTAGAATAAACATATTTTTAACTGATTCTTAATTCAACTACGTACGAATTTAATTAATATGTATTGATAAATAATAATCATTTGCTATTTGCTGTAAATGTCTGAGATTTCACTGAGTTTTATTAATTTAAACAATTCGGAGTGAGATTATCAAACAATAATGAACATAAATACATCGTATCAAATCTACACAAATATTTTTCAAAAACTATTTAATCTGAACCAAACATTTTGCAAGAATATTTTATCAGTAAAAGTATGAATATTAGATTATCATTAGAAATGTGAAACATTCACATAAATAATTATAAAACATACTATTTATGGCAATTTTAAAGAATCACTTTCCATTCTCCACTTTCTATTTCTATTTATACCAATATCAGTTAAGAATCAATATGAGGTTATATTTTTGAAATTGCAGAATAAACATATTATCAGAAAAAAAAATATTATCTCGTATATTTTTACACTTTATAAATGTATTATATTAGATTTAAACATGATTTCCAATTTAATAAGTTAAATAATCCATCCAAAAGACGACGGTATGAAAGGTTCAAAAAGTTTGCTAATTCAAACTTTATAGGTATAAATGTTTCATATAAATAATACACTTTTAAGTTTTTTGACGTATTGTATACAATATTTAAAAGATATTTTGCCATTTATTTTTTAAAATATCTTAAATCGTAAATTGTCTATTTGTACTTTCTAACATAACAAGAATAGTAACAACATATTAAGACAACAAAAGCAAGAATGGCAGTAATAAAATAAAATAGTTTAATATATTTATTAACATTGTAAGAATGATCAAAATATGATGAATGATTTGTAATATCAATGCAAATAACAAATAAATGGATATTGTCGTGGGAAATATCTCTTAGTGAGACAAAATGAGATTGAACACTCCTACGAATATTTAGTGCGTTTGGGAAAGAAATAAGCTAAATAAAAAAAAAAATATTAATTTTCTTAGCAAGTAGCGGGATATAACGCATAACTTTGCAAATACTTAAATAAAACGTATGATATCTGCGAATTTTTCTTACTTTTCACTGAGCCTACTTACAAACCTAAAAATTTAAAGCCTCTGATGTAGGGTTGATTTTATATATAGGTTAGTGTTATAGCTTACCATTAACGTCCATTTCTCTAATTGTAAACTTTTATGATATCCAAAATAAACATATACAAACACAGTGGACTGAAACACTAAAACATTTATTTAAAAGTAATTTTTAAAATTTTATTTTTTTTAATTCTTTTTGCAGGAATTCAAAAGCTCACATTGCCAGCGCTCCAAACAAAACTAAAACATTGCACTTCACTTCAGCTTAGTTTAGTTTAAAAACACAATGTGCTGTAATTTGTAGAGTACGAGCTCTTTGTAGAATAAGCAATGTGAGTATAAGGCAATAAATTGGTCAGAAATGAAAATAGTATCTAGTTACACCATAAGAATAAAACACAAGACTGAAATCTTTCACCATAAAATTACCCACATAAATAATCTACATTTCAATATTTACTTTGCAAAACATTATTTCCCTCTTTCATATTAAATCATTATAATGAATTAGAATCTCATATGTGATAGTTGTATAATTATCTGATAAACATATTGTAGTTTAGCAGAATTAGATTCCATCTTACAAAATTTAATAATTAAGGATGTGATCTGCCAAACTCTGACGAGAATGACAGTTTAGTAAACACGGTATTAATCTTTATCATAAAACACGAAAAACAGCCAAACAATTTTTATCTCGCATATTTTTACACTTTATAAATGTATTATATTAGATTTAAACCATATTTCCAATTTTATTAGTTAATTAATTCCAAAGAAGTTGGTATGGAAGTTTAAAAAAGTTTGCTAATTCAAACTTTGTCGGTATTAATGTTCCACAAATATAGTACACTTTAAAGTTCTTTTAACGTATTTTATATCACATTTAAAGGAAATTTTGTCATTTATTTTTAAATATCTCCGAAATTGTAGATTGCCCTTTTGGTACTCTTTAATGTAGTCCATTAATAAGCGAATATAACGTTAAATTCATGAAAAAAACAAAGCCTTTTTTCCCTTTGAAGATGTTCAAATCTAAGCCTACTTTAACATGAACGTACCATCGCAGATTGATTTAACATTAGACCTATACAATGGAAATAAAACGCTGTGTTGTCTTATAGCTAATGAAATTTAATACCAAAGATAATGAATAAAATATAGAATTTAGATTCCTTAGATTATTGATAAAAGTTCTAAAATGCAAGAACATTAATTTGTTAGATTGCAATTTAATTTGTTTTAAGAGTCTATTTTTTTTTGTTTAAAATTTGGAAAGGAATGCAAATTTTGTAATAGACTATTGCATGTCATAATTTATGTTAATGATCAGCAATTGTGGAAATCATTGAAATAATGAAATGACGATTTACCGTCGTATATTATTTCAGAAGGTCACATGTTATTATTATTTTTTATTTTACGAAGTACGTCTATCAAGTTTTCTTCTTTTGATGATAGTCGTCGATCGTCCTCTTTAGAGAAGTTCTCAATCCATTATTGGATTTTGGAGGCAATATTTCAAAGCTTAAAAAAAGAAATAGAAAATAAGTTTATTTCATATATCTTGTAAGTGTTCCTTTTATCTTGGTTTCTTGAATCTTGTTCCTTTTTTTCTCTATTACTTTCTAGATTCCACACCATAAACAATTAATAATTATAATAAAACAATGAATTACAAATATGGTCAATGAATATTAATAACTTAATAATATTAATAATGATAAATAGAAATGAAATTCAATACAGATTTATCAATGTACTAGTTTGGAAAATAATTAAATGATTTCACGCCTCATGATGGCCAATTAGCTAGAGCTCTGGCACTTGGTACCAAAGACTTCAGTTACGATTCCTGGCAGTAGCATGGATATTTCTGAGTGGTTCAGAATCCACATTAAACTGTAGATCCCTGTCTAATTAGTCTAAAGTGTGCCGAAAATGATCGTAGAGCGACAAACCAAACTATACATGACTTAATATTTAAAAAATTGTGATCTTCAATTGTGTTTTTTATTACACATCAAATTTATTTTAATGATATAATATTTGTGGACAGAAATTTAATTAAAATCAAAAGTTATCTACATTAAATAATAAAAACGTTATATTGCGTTTACACAGCGTTAAAACTTGGAACTACAAATCAAGAACGAAATCGTGCAACCACGGATGAGTGGCACATTCTGACAATGTCTCGCTTAAATGACATTTTAATAGGAATATTCGGTAATACCTACTGTGGGGTCGGTTAGCGGAATTTAATAACAGCCCCGGCGAAAAGTCCCGCAGAAGTGCAGGGGCTGAAGTTTGCCAAATAGCTTTCACGGAACTTAACTCTCTTTCGAGTGACACTTTTGACAATCTGATTTGAGTGTAGATATTCCTCTTCAATTTGGTGACGAAATTGATTAATTGTAGTAGCTGGAATTCGGAGAGTGTGCAATTTGAAATTGAAGACCGTGATTTGTTAGATGATAGCTCTAAAACAACATCCAGCATCAGAAAGTACGACTTAAAAATTAAAAATAGAAGCTGTTGTATTCCGTGTAAAAATAATGTACTTTCCGAGTTTTCAAGAATAGTTTTTAATTTACTTTTTCTTGTTAATAAATTTAAATTGTGTATTTAATTAAATCATGCACAATGTAAAAAAAAATGTAATTCTTCAAAGATGATGTTAACTTTGTTATATTATATATTAAAAAATTTCAAATGGCAAATTGATTAACATTATGGTAATTTCAACTTAACTTAAATTATACTCAACAGACCTTTACAAATGAAACGTAAGTGAAGTACATAATGTCGAACTCATTCTTTTAACTGCTCTAGGCTAGAACATACTAGAAAAAATTATCTGGAAATTTTTAACACTCCAAAAAAAGTCAAATAGCCACCAATTTTATTCTTCAATTTGATAATACTAAGCCTGCTTTTACAACATTTTGCAATTTCGTAAATTCTAATTTTGCTGTTTTTCACATCCTTTTTCTATCTTTTCTGAAGCTAGACAATACAAATCTTTTTAATAATAGTACATAAAATATCACAAGCAAAGTAACAGATCTTATTTCGAATAATGAAAATATATTCTCGTTAAACAAATTCCCGGTAAATTATAATTTTAACTCAAATTACTCAACGTAAGTGTCATTAGTTTGGAATAAGACGAAAACATGCAACGACCCTTGACATCATCTTCAGCAAAATTTATTATGTTTACACAGCGATTGAGCTTGGGACTACAAATCAAGAAGGAAATCGTGCAACCACGGATGAGTGGCACATTCTGACAATGTCTCGCTTAAATGACATTTTAATAGGAATATTCGGCAATGCCTAATGTGGGGTCGGTTAGCGGAATTTAATAGCAGACCCAGCGAAATGTAAGTGCAAAGGCCGAAGTTTGCCAAATAGCTTTCACGGAGCTCAACTCTCTTTCGAGTGACACTTTTGACAATTTGATGCATTCGATGCCGGCCAAAGACTCGCACATTCTGCGGCGCATTAAGGGATGACCTTCCGCAGATAGCGGCTGGAAAGACGTGCGTGCAAATATTCCTTTTCAATTTGGTTACGAAATTGATTAATTGAAATAGCTGGAATTCGGAGATTGTGTAATTTGAATTTGAAGACTGGGATTTATTATATGATAGCCTCTAAACCCCTTACAGCCCCATAAAATAATCTGTAACTTATATTATATCATTAAAATGAATTTCAATTGTAATACAAAACACAATTAAGTAAAAAAAATCTTTTTTTTTTTAAATATTAAATCCTGTATGGTTTGGTTTGTCGCTCTGCTGTAATTTTTGGCACATTTTAGACTAATTAGACCAGTGCCTACAGTTTAAAGTGAATTCCGAACCAAACCAGTGGGTTAACAAACATCCATAGCACCGCCGGGGGTCGAACATGTGGCGCAAAATGCAAGAGCACTAGTCATTTGACTATCAGGCCCTATATGACAAATATCAACATAAGAATTACCGAAATTACAAAATGTTATAAAATACGGCTTTGTATTAACAAATTGAAAGAAAAAATAATGCATGTATATTTGACATTTTGAAGTGCTAGTGTAGTGAAGTATTCTTTCCAGATAATGTTTCCCATATGTTCAAGCCTGGACCAAAATGATTGCTATTCGGCATTCCACCTACACTGCACTTATACAGGTCCGTTTAATATATTTTAAGTTTAAGGAATTAAAATTGCCCTTCAACATAATTTTTTTAATATATATTCCAACAAAGCGAACAACATTTTTGACAGATTCAAAATTTACTTTTTTTTTTTGCATTGTCAATGAATTAATTAAATTAATGTGATAAATTTATTATCAAGGAAAAATAAATTTAAAACAAAGCTGCAAACAAGCTGCTTTTATTTTTAATTTTTAGGTTGTATTTATTTGATGCTGCAAGTGTTTTAGAGATTATCGCATAGCAAATCTGAGTCTTCAACTTCAAATTACACAGCCTCCAAATTCCAGCTATTTCAATTAATCAATTACTTCACCAAATTGAAGAGGAATGTTTGTTTACACGCACGTCTTTCCAGCCGCTGTCTGGTGAAGGTCATCCCTTAATGCGCCGCGGAAAGTGCCGTCTTTGGTCGGCATCGAATGCATCAGATTGTCAAAAGTGTTGCTCGGAAGAGAGTCGAGTTCCGTGAAAGCTGTTTGGCAAACTTCAGTCTTCTGAGGGATGTTTCGCGAAGGCTGTTATTAAATTCCGCTAACCGACCCCACATTAGGCATTGCCGAATATTCCTATTAAAATGTCATTTAAGCGAGATATTGTCAGAATGTGCCACTCATCTGTGGTTGCTGGATTTCCTTCTTGATTTGTAGTTCTGAGTTCTAACGTTGTGTAAGCGTAATAAATTTTGCTGAAGATGATATCAAGGGTCGTTGGAAGTTTTCATCTTAGCCAAGCTAATGACACTTATATTAAGTAATATGAGTTTTAGTTTACAATTTCGTGTGAATTTGTTTAACATGGATATATTTTCATTTAGCGAAACAAGATCTGTGCTTTTCTTGTGAGGTTTTATATGATATTATTAGAAAGATGTGTATTGCCTTGTTCAGAAAAGATAGGAAAGTCCTCTAAAATAATCAAAATTAGAATTAATGAAATTACAAAATGTTGTAAAAGCAGGCTTAGTGTTAACAAATTGAAAAAAAATTTGGTGGCTATTTGACTTTTTTGAAGTGGGACGGTAGAGAATATTTATCAAAATGAAAAGTTTTTAATTTTAATTTTTAAGTTGTACTATCTGATGCCATAAGTGTTTTAGAGCTATCATATAACAAATCTAAGTCTTCAATTTCAAATTACACAGCTTCCGAATTCCAGCTATTTCAAATAATGAATTTTGGAGGTTAAATTTTAGATTACACATTTCAAATTATACAGCATACCTATACTAATATAAATAAGAAGTAATATAAAACAGATATAGTGAATGGATGTAAACAGCAAAATAGGAATTAATGAAATTACAAAATGCTGTAAAAGGAGGGTACGCATTAATAAATTGAAAATGAAAGTTGATAGATATTTGACTTTTTGGAGTATTAGTTCTTTCCAGATAATTTTTCTAGTAGGTTCGAGCCTGGAGCAGCTAAAACAATAATCAATATTTTGTACTTCGATATTCGATATTCTACGTTGCACTTATAAAGGTTAGTTGAATAGAGTTTGAGTTCAATGAATTCAAATTAACCGTTTAATATAATTTTTAATATACATTCTAAGAAAGTGAACAGCATCTTTGACGAGTTAAAAATGTATTTATTTTTTATTTTACCCTGTATAAATTAATTATATTGAGTTAAATTTAAAGACGAAGTAAAAAAAAAACCACATTCTTTGAAACATTTTATACTTAAGATAATTTTTATCGAAACGAACAGCTTCTATTTTTAATTTTTAAGTTGTGCTATCTGATCCCATAAGTGTTTTAGAGGCTATCATATAACGAATCTCAGGCTTCGATTTCAAATTACGTAGCCTCCGAATTCCAGCTATTTCAATTAATCAATTTCGTAACCAAATTGAATAGGAATATTTACACGCACGTCTTTCCAGCCGCTATCTGCGGAAGGTCATCCCTTAATGCGTAGCAGAAAGTGCTCGTCTTTGGCCGGTAACGAATGCATCAAATTGTCAAAAGTGTCACTCGAAAGAGAGTTCAGTTCCGTAAAAGCTATTTGGCAAACTTCAGCCTCTGCACTTCTGCGGTATATTTCGCGAGGGCTGTTATTAAATTCCGCTAGCCGACCCCACATTAGGCATTGCCGAATATTCCTATTAAAATGTCATTTAAGCAAGACTTTGTCAGAATGTGCCACTCTTCCATGGTTGCACGATTTCGTTCTTGATTTGTAGTTCCAAGTTTTAACGCTGTGTAAACGTAATAAATGTTGCTGAAGATGATATAAATTGTCGTTGTTTGTTTTCGTCTTATTCCAAGCTAATGACACGTATGATGAGTAATTTGAGTTTTAGTTTACAATTTTACGTGCATATGTTTAACGAGAATATATTTTCATTAAGCGAAACACGCTCACAGTTTTGCTTGTGATGATTTACATTATTATAAAAGATTGTGTGTATTGTCTTACTTCAGAAAAACGTGATATTTTTTTTTTTTAATTTTCTTATTTAATGCAGATAAATATTGATGTTAATATAATTTTTATCCCCATATATTATGTCATGCAAATAAATTTGATTTGAATTGAAAATTAAATTAATTAAAAAACCAAAATCAAATTTTTTTTAATGTTAAGTCATGTATAGTTTGGTTTGTTTTGTCGCTCTATGGTAATTTTTCACACGTTTTAGGCTAATTAGACTGTAACCTAACGTTTAAATTTGATTCCGAACTACTCACAAACATCCGCCAGGATACGATTCTGAAGCCCCTGACAAGTCCAGTAATTATTTTCCAAACTAGTACATTTATAAATCTGTAACTTATATTATAACTGAACTCTCTTTCGAATGACACTTTTGACAATTTGATGCATTCGATGCCGTCCAAAGACGAACACTTTCTGTGGCGTATTAAGGGACAACCTTCCACAGATAGCGACTGAGATTTGGTATGTGATAGCACTAAAACACTGAAAGCCTCAGAGCCTCAAAGCCATAACTTAAAAATTAAAAATGGAAGCTGATCATTTTGACAAAAATTCTCTACAGTATAAAAAAAAATAATAAATGTAAATGTTTAATGTTAATGAATAAAAAATGTTTACAAGAATGGTTTTTAATTTCGTTTTTTCTATATTAATGAATTTATCTCATGAATTTAAAAAAACTCATATCAATGTAAAGAAAAACTTAATTTTTAATCCATCAAAGATGTTGCTCATTTTATTAGAATATATATTAAAAAATGATGTCAGATAGGAAATTCAGTTTCTTAAACCTAAACTATATTAAACTGACCTTCATAAGCGCAATGTAGGTGGGGTATATAATAGGGATCACATTGTTCTAATTACTGCAGTCTTGAGCAGGCTAGAAAAATCATCTGGAAAGGACTAATACACCAAAAGGTCAAATAGCTGTCATTTTTTTTAATATGAAGCATACTTTTACAGCATTTTGTAATTTTCTTAATTTTGATGATGATGTATCCTTTTTCTATAGCTCATTTATATTGTTTTTCATTTATAATGTCATGTGCACGTTTAAATTTATCATTTTTTTTATGTTTTTATTCTTTTATCATATATTATTTATTTGTTACTTACTTCTGTAATCCCGTTTGATACTTTTTTGTAAACTACAGTAAAAAATGCCTTATAATTATTTCCTGGTTCTATAAAATGTAATAAAATATTTTAAGATATGAATTTCCTTTGCTAGAATACTCCCGACAGAATACTTTAAAGAGATTTCAGTAATAAAATCATGAAAACTAGTATAAAAAATATAATGAGTTCCCAAACAGAAATATATGTTTCTAGACAGGAAATAAACGACAAATTTCATATTCTAGGAAAATGTATTGAATAAAATTAATTTAATGCATTGTACTTTCCAATATAATGTCATTTTTAGAAACATACTATAGTATACAGTATACGGTACTTTGGAAAAATAATTATGTTTGGATATTATATAAACTAAATTGATTTTCAGAAGCCAATTTTAAAACAAAAAAAAAAACTTCGTGGTTTTCTAATAATATTATCCATATATAAAAAATATTTGATTATTGAATCTATTGTTTATTATTTTTTTTCAAAATTATGTCATTAATTTCTAGACATGATAAGTTTTTTTTTTTTATTAATAAGTAAAATACAATACTTAAAAAAATACTTCCTTAAATATATATTTTTTTTGTGAATATATTTTTTAGCAAAAAGTTTAACCTTCTTTTCTTAGTCAGCGAGAAAAAAATATAATAAAAATAAATAAATTAAATTAAAAAATACATTTAGTGAATGTGGATTTATTTTTCTAAAAGTTTTTTATTCTAGAAAAAATATTATTTTTTATGTCATTCATATTGGCATGAAAAAAAAATTATATTAGGTTCAATGAAACTTAATTTTTCAGTAAATTTTATATAAGAAAACCTTTATGCAATTTTATATGAAAGGAAAGAAAACAAATTTTAAAATATATAAACCACTTCGGGATTTTCTAATTATAGTACCCATGTATCGAAAGTATTTGATAACTACATCTACTGTTTGCTATTTTTTTCGAAATTATATCATTAATTTCTAGACATGCTAATTTTTTTTTTTTTAAATTTCCGTTATGAAAAAAAATTTTTTTTTTTTTCTTTGTGAAAGTTATTTTGGTATTTTTTATATCAATTACAATGATAAACTTTATATTTTTATTTTTTTTAATAAGTAAAATGCAATAATTAAAAAAAAATCGTAAAATTTTTTCGTAAAATATATTTTTTGCGAATATAATTTTTAGCATAAAGTTTAACATCCTTTTCTTAGAGAGAAAAAAAAAGAAAAATCAAACCATAATAAAAAAATTAAATAAAAAAAAAAAATAAATAAAAAAATAAATTTAGAGAATGTGGATTTATTTTTCTGAAAGTTTTTTATTCCACAAAAAAATATATATTCTTGTTTACGTCATTTCTATTGGCATGAAAAAGAAATTATGTTAGGTTCATAAAATATTTCCTTTTTCAGTAATTTTCATATCTTTAAGAAAAACTTTTTGCGATTTTATATGCAAAAAAAGAAAGCGAAATATAGAAATCCTCAATAAAACAATGGAATAAAAAATTATTTCTCATTTTATATTCTACAGATATAAATGGTATAAAGTGATTGCTTGGTATTTCAGACCAGAAAAATCCTTTGTCTTTCTTTCTATTCCTTAAAATAATTTTTATTTATTGTGCCTCTTAAGTAATTATTTGCCTCTTCTTACTTACTTGATTAATTTAAATGATTCATAAGGTATGTGACTACTTATTCAAGCAATAATATTTTTTTTTAATATATAACTCAGCTCTAATTTGGCAAATAAACGTTGAACGATTTATTAACTGTACTGTATTAGAAGGAAAGTATATTCCTTTGTAATATAACATATATATTCCCTTTGTAAGCTAGGTAGATCAAGTAATCTATTTCAGGCATTTAATTAGTTTGTAGTTTTTATTTGTATGTTTTAATATTGCATTAATTTTGTGTATATGCCCGTGTGCGAGTGGTTGTTCATTTTTAACTCATTGCTTTATGGTAAATGTCTCTATGGGAAATTCTTGATAAATATTTGATCAACTTGGAGGATAATGTATAATACTGATAATAGTATGCATTATTAATATATTACAATATATAACATAGTAGAATAATTGACGAAACGAAAATATCAGATAGGAAATAAACGAAATACAGTTGGGAAATACAAATGGTTTGGTAAAAATTATAGCACAACTAATGTAATGAGTTTAACTTGAAACGATGACTGAAGAAAAAACCTTTTGCCAAAAAAAATTATTTTTCGTATAGTAAAATTATGCTGACTAAGGATGGCAACTGAATTATTAATTATTCATGGTTTCAAACTAGTTTGCAACAATAATACGATGAATAATAGAAGTCATATAACAACTGATAAGATGTTGTAGATAGAGAAATGCTTAATTGCACATATATACTTTTTAAAATAATTTTTCAACATAATGAATCTTGACATTTTTTGAGAGACGAGATATAAATCATAATTACTTCATGCAACTCAGAAGTATTAGTTAATTCTTCTGTCTGGAAATAAAGTTTTTAACTGATGTATTTCACTGAATCAGTACAAATGTGTACATGGAGCATGGATATAAATGGATATACAGAACATTACTATCCTTGACTGTTACTGGTTATACTTAATTATTATAATCGGAAATTTTTGGATAAGCGAATGAAATACATTGAAATTTTAATAATTAAACTTTTAATTTTTATATGTTTGCAATTTAGCAAAATTCATGATCTATTGAAATCTATGGTTAAAAATATGTTTAATTTAATAAACAATGACAAACCTGACTTTCATTGTAAAATTAGAAGTAATGAACAACCATTAATTACTTTCGCCATTTAAGAGTAAATTTGTACAATTACACTATCATATATATTGTAGAAATTCCTTTATTCTTCGTTCAATTTCTTACAAATCATTTTTACTTAATTATATTTATTTGAGGAATGTTAATGAAAATGAATGTTCCTTTTTTAATATTATATTTTTCATAAAGTAAATTTATAACATGCATTTATTTTGAAATTATCATATTAATATCTGAACACTATATTTTATGTCATGGACGAAGCTTCTGGTATTTTTTTTTTATAAAAATTCTAAAACGAAGTAATTTAGAAGAATTTATTAACATATTAGGTAAAATAAAATAAATTAAGATAAAGACAATATTATGATGAAATTTATTTACTTTTATATATTTTTTATTATCAATATAACGGTGCTGATTTATCATGCTGAAATTCAAAATATTCTAATGTTTTTAAATAGAGGCAACGTATAAAAACCGGCAATGTATTTTTACAAGCGGAAATTGAATCACTTTAATTCAATAAGAAAACTTAAATAAAAATAATGTAGAAGACTTTTACACACACACACGAAAAAAAAGTTCTAAAAATATGAATTTATGAATTATTAATAATTGGCTCTATTATATTGGTAGAAATTATCGGTTTGAATATAAATCATTCAAAGTACTGATTCTTATCATGACAATATACATACAGAATACACTTTACATCTGATTATGTTTGGAAAATCATAGTTTTAAAACTTTTGACCACCCAGGATGTAATAGACTTATAATAAGCACTTATTATATTTATAATGACAGCTTACGAGTATAAATACCATTCCCTAAAGAGGTGGCATATTTTCCTATATAATTTTCATTGCAAAATTCTGGTAAAATTTAATAAGGCAATTTAGCTTATTATGTAAGAAATTCTGTTAACTATCGCAATGTAGTTTACTGCTTTTTTAGAAAGTCAATGTACAGAATGACATGATTGGAAATAGAGCTGTCTTTCTTTGCTCTCTAAGCTAGCATGTTCTCCCACTGAGCTATGGTAAACTCATAATATTTTCTTGTAAGAAATATATTAAATTCATTACAAATATGACATAATGACGTATTAGGTTGGCAACTAAATGATTGCGGATTTTAAATAAGAAGGAAAATTCAAAATTTTTGCTAAAAATACAACTTTATTAACTTAGGTATTGTCTGCTTTTGTCGATGACCTGTGTCGTCTTTGAGGCAATGTCATAATTCTATACTCATAAAATTTCTGATTTTTGCCAGGAAAAAGCTGAAATAAATATGGATTTGAAATCTGAAAGCGTGAGATCAGGGCTGTATGGTGTATGTGAGATTACATACCAATCAAATTGTAATAATTTTTGACGAGTGACCAAAGATGTGTGGGGCTTTACACAATCATACTGAAAGACAGCATCCTTATGATTTGCCAATTCTGGTCACTTTTTTTTTAACTGCATCGCTCAGTTTGGCAAATTGTTGAATGTATTCGTTTGGTTTCTTGGTAAAAGTTCAAAGTGCGGAATTCCCTTATAATTCCAACATACTGACAGCATAATATATATTTTGAGGAATCTCAGCTTTTGATGTCGTCTGGACTGGATCTTGCATCGCCCACGATGTTTTCCGATTAACGCTGTTATAAACTATCCACTTTTCGTCGTCAGTCAACAGTCGTTTCAGAAATGGATAAATTTCGTTGCGTTTTAGAAGTGAATCGCGGATGGTAATGCATTGCGTCAAATGAATTTCTTTAAGCTAATGAGGGATCCCTAAATCGAGTTTCTTGGCATAGCCAAGATCTTTTAATTTTTTTTCAATGCAAGTATGCAATACATTGAGCTTCTGTGCACTCTCACGTGTTGTATTATGACGATATGAATCTATAATGTATCGATAGGGTCTCATCATCTTCGATTGAACAGCCAGATCGGTGCGCATTGTTCAGTGAAAATTTAGCACACCAATTTTGCACTGCCTTTTTTTCAAGGCTTCATTCACTTCCTTTTAGGAATTAATACAATATGTTACCGTGGTTACAATAAGAAACCTCCTACACACTGCAAGAGAGTCCCTTAATTAACTTCCATACTACTGAGAGTCCCTTCCATATTGAAATCCTCAGTAGGCACCAAGGCCCTCATCAGAGAGGACGTACGACAAAACAGACGCTACTGTTAGTTATGAGCTCTCATCAAGAGAACTAGAAGTGGAATTCTTCCACTTCTATAATTCTAATATATTCCATTCACTTTATAATTAGCTGCTGCCTCAGAGAAATTTAATTTACAGTCTCTCACCTCCAGAAAAGATATAGTTAACACCATCCTTTCCATAAATTTGCCTACCGACTCTCCTTCAGTGAGGAAGTATATTTCTCTATCTAGCATGTATCTGAGTAACTTTATTTACAGTTAGAAGTGGAATCATTCCACGAATGTGTAATTAAATGTTTTAAATGTGCTAAATATTATTTTTAATTGTAATAGTGATATTTGTGACGGTCAAAAGAAATGTGATGTTGGATTATGATTCGATTCGACCACACCCAGTTCCAGCTGCCCAAATAACCGCCAATCCACGACTACAAATAAAATATGTCTGGAATGCGCGTCTTCTTCTTCCATTTTTAAATTGAGACAAAAACGAAACTAAATAACTAATCGATACATTATTTTTTACTAAATTAAAGGCGGGAATTAGAAGAATTAGAAGTGGAAATTAGGAAATATAGAAGAAAACAATATAGGTTAGGTGCTTTAAACATGTTGACAAAGCATATGAACGTAATAAGGCCATCTATTGACAAAATCCGCAATCCCTTAGTTGCCAACCCAATATATTAAAAAAAAGTTTAGCCCGACTAAAAATAATTTATTATTTACTAACACAATATTTTTAACTTTTTTTACAACGTACAAAAAAACCGTTTACTTTTTCAAGCCTCTAATATTCTGAAAAGATTCTAAGATTCCAAAAAGTTTTCCACCAAAATTCAGCCTCTTGTATAAACTAGATTTAAGTAGAATTTATCTGCCTCAATCTCTAAAAGAACGATCAAGCCATGGCAGGAAGACATTATATTCCAGGAGTAAGGCAACTCTGTCCCCCGCTTTTTAATTTAATTTTTTACTCCCCTGCTTCGAAAGACATTCATCTGTCTAAAAGCAGCTTACGAAATAGCTCACTGACATCGGACATTAGGCCGTTAACAACGTTTGAAAGAATATAAATGGTTCGTTCCTCCCCGTTACAGGATATATTTTCGCTGCAGCTTAATAAATTTTCCGTTGAAGTGTTAAGGATCAGAGAAGATTCAATGGGACAAAGATAGAGTATCATTACCGGGTCATTGGGCTTTTCGGGGATGCCCATTGAAATACATCACTTCCTAAGTTTGGGTTCGATAAATTGAAATGTTTCAAAAATTTTCTTGGAAAGAATCCCAATAGGGAATTGAAAATCAATATTTTGAAACTTTCTGTAATTTAAAGCTGGTTTTCATTATTGACTCTATAGTTCATACTACATTCAACTCTGTCAGTGTTTCCTTGTAATACATTTATCACAATAAATGCTAATTCGTGTTTTACTCAATTTGAATTTAATAATAAATAACTGAATTTCTGTATTGCATATAAAAATAAACTAAATTCACTGCTAATGTCACTCCTAAATCGATAAAAAAAATGTGATAAAAAATAAAATCAAAAGAATATTTTGAATAACTGTCATAAATTTAAAAAGAGATATTTTGAATGTTTGAAATTTAGTACCGTATTGGTAGTTTGCAGCATATTTTGCTACCTCTAATTCATTATTAATATTCATAATTTAGGAAACTGATGATGGAAATGTGCATCAATTTATAATAAACAGCGATTTAAAATCGATATATTAATAAAAATTAAATAAATGACTTAAAATATTTATATACAGAAAATACAAGTCTATGTCTTATTTACCTCTTTGTCAGTAGAGTCTAAAAATCTAATTTGTAAAACCCTTCTTTTTTTTATATATAAACATTTAGCTACGAAAATATCACTTTCAAATTTAGATAATGTAAAAAACATAGTATTTCTGTGGAAAATATATTTCATGTAAACGCAAAATTGTATTCTGCATTTTACACGCAACATATTTATAAATAATTCTATATTATCTCTTAATTCTTTCGGAAAATATGTTTAATTTTGTTTGACTAATATTTCTTCAAATGTTATTATGTTACTGCAGATGATGGAATGAAATTGCATATAATAACTCTATAACTTTTCAAAATTCAATGCCTTTTTATTTGTTCATAAAAATTATTATTTATTTTTTTTTAAATGTTTCTAATATTTTATCAAAAAATAAAATTTTATATATATATATATAAACAGATTAAAAGTAACAATCGTAAATTATAATCTAAGGAGTAATTTACCATTCTTAGAATTAAACACAATTTTTAGCTATAAAGCATTAGCAGTTCATCTGATGTTACCTCTCACATATATCAGCAGGAGATCTTATTGTAATCAATACGTTTTTAAACAATCATAAATATTTAGATACCAAATTAAATTTTAAAATCTTTAACATAAAAAAGAAGAAAATTTTAACATAATAAAGGAAGTTTAAAAAAACAATAAAAAAACTAAAGAAAGAAATACTTGAGGAAGAACTGAGATCAAACATTGATCTGTCTTTTTGACCATATAACTTCCATTTCAGTTTTCCAATAAAGTTATTTTAAAAGTAAAAATAATCCCCAAAAGAAAAGAATGCACATAAATACGAAATCGAATTTCCATTGCCATACAGAAGCCAAAGTGTACGCCATAGGTGTCGAGGTCTAAAATTTTTTTTTTTTAAATTTTTCCGATTTCCTAACGGAATTCCAGTATTTGAAAATACTTTTAAATAAACGAACGCCATGATTTAAAATGCTTTTTACCATTTTCAAAATCAAAATTTCTTATTCAATTCTGCTTTATATATATATATATATATTATATATGTTAAAACATAATATTATATTTGTGAATATTTTAGAAATTAGATTTCTACATGGTGTGCATTACGTTAACGTTTCGTTACAAATATTTTTAACTATTATTTATTAATTTAACTAATGTTTATTTTATTTAACAATTATTTATAATTAGTTATTAATTCATAATTACATTAAAATAGTTTTATTTAAATATATATAAATATATTGTACTGTCAAAATGAAGAAATTAGAATATTTACAAGTTGCATGGTTATAGATGTCTGTAAAAAGTATGATAATATATATAAGAGAATTTTAAGGTTAAATTAGTTTGTTATTGGCATTAAGTAAAAACTAGAATAAACAGAATTAAGATTAAAGAAAATATATATATTAAATCATTAAAATAATTGTGATAATAATTCTATACGTTATATAACAAATAGTATAGATTATTAACTGCCCAGCAATGATAATGTACGTTATACAGAAACTAGTAAGTAAATATAAAGTAAGAATTATTAAAAAAGTAAGAAAGTCTACTTTATTTATACTTACTTTAAGTAAAAAGATGCGAATTGATAATAATCTACGAAATGTGTTCTAATCAATGTAAGTGTAATGTTATAAAAAAAATGTGTCATATTATAATGAAATATAAAGTTTCGAAAAAAACAGAATCTAACTGAAATATAGATTTCTCATAAATTTATTTAAAAGTTCTTTCAAGATCTTTGATTTCGTTAAGAATATCAGATTTAATTAATATTATTCCGCTTTATTAGAGCAATTTTCTATCATTTTCATTTATACAAAATGAAACATTTTTCGACTGCAATGGATTAATAAATATACCAATTCAGGAAATCATATATCAATTAAGCAAATAAATTCCAATTCATTTTCCAATTTTTGTAACCTTCTTAAAATATATTTTTTATCGTTATCTTATAAGATTTTTAAATTATAAATTCCATATTGCTCGATTAAAATAATGTTTAAAATATAAAAGATGTTATTGAATTTAAATAATTATTTCTTGTAAGATTCTTAAATTATAAATTTATGTATATTGTTCCATTAAAATGATGGTTAAAATTTATAAATATTATTCAATTTAAATTATTATTTCTTATAAGATGATTAAATTATAATTTCATATTGTTCAATTAAAATAATGAGAATAAATTTTAAAAAAATATTATACAATTTAAATTATTATTTCTTATAAGTTTATTAAATTATAAATTCATATTGTTCTTTTAGAATAATGGTTAAAATGTAAACGATATTGATTTTAAATTATTTCTCATAAGATTCTTAAATTGTAAATTTATATTGTTCCATTAAAATAATAGTTAAAATGTAAAATGTATTATTGAATTTGAATTATTCTTCCTTATAAGATTCTTAAATTATAATTTCATATTGTTCCATTAAAAAAATGGTTAAAATGTAAAAGATATTACTGAATTTAAATTATTATTTCTTAAAAGATCCTTTAATTATAAATTCATATTGTTCCATTAAAACAATGATTAAATTGTAAAATAAATCATTGAATTTGAATTATTATTTCTTATAAGATTCTTTAATTATAAATTCATATTTTTCCATTAAAATAATGATTAAAATGTAAAAGATATTATATAAACTCAAATAGAAATATTTTAAATCTAAATATAATATTACAAATCTTTTAATCCACCAGGAATTTAACTTTTCGGATAAATAAACAAATAAGATGAATAATATAATACACAAACTTATCTTTTAATAGCAAGCATTTTTTTTAAAAACTTTAATAAATAAGTTGAGCCTGTTTATTATTTTAGTTTGAAACCACTCAAAGTTTAAAATTACATAATTGACTATCATTATTTTAACTGGCGATATTTTAAGACAAGCAAAAAAATCCCTAAATGTCAGTAAAAAGGATAGTAAATTGTCGTTGTCTCCAATAATGGGATTTCTTTTGTTAAAAGCTGCAGCTAATTCAATTAAGCTCTAACATTAAGTGAAAGCGAAAAATGTCGACGTAAAAAAAAGTTACATGAGGAAGGAATTGCTAGTGATTCAGATTTTCTGAGAAAATGCACTTTGTTACATAAAGAAACACGTAAGAACCCATGCTACTTATTCAATGTATTGAATTTTATGTAATAGAGTTAACTATGCTTAGCATTTAATGAAGAAAAGTTTGTATTATTAAAGAAAGTATTTAACGTATTTAAGCATTTTTGTTCTTTCAGTTACATTTAGCTAAATTTTACTTTCGCTTTAAGTGTATAACGAAGTAATTTTTATGCTATTTTGAATTTCTTACTTGTTAATTACCTTCCAATAAAAAAATTTAAATTTTATTTTTTATATTCATTATTATTATTTTAATGATTTAATATTCATGATTTTTTTAATCTTAATCTTGTTTATTAAATTTTTTATTTTATACTAATAACAAATTTATTTAACTTTAAAATTATCTTATAAATCTTATGATACTTTTCATAGACCTTTCTAATCACACAACTTGTAAATATTCCAATTTCTTCATTTTGGCAATGCAAAAAAGGCATTTACTTAAATTACACAATTTTAATATAATTATAAATAATAAAATAATTATAAATAAATGTTAAATAAAAATAAATATTAGTTAAATGAATAAATAATAATTAAAAATATTTATAACAGTCGTTAACATAATACTTACCATGTAGAACCTAATTTCTAAAGTAGTTCACAAATATAAAAAGTTTAAAAAAGCATAATTGAATTGAAATCTAGATTTTGAAAATGGTAACAAATATTTTAAATTACACCGTTAGTTTACTTAAAAGTGATTTCAAAATATAAAATTCCATTTGGACAAACAAAATGTAGACCTCGACACCCGTGGGACACACACACTTTCTAAATGACCTTATTTTAAAATGTGTGCCATTCAAATAATATATTAGAAAGGATCAGATATATTAAAATTAAGCATGAATACAACATTAAGCATGAATACTGCATTAGGCATGAATACAATACAACTTTAAAGAATGAATACATTCCAACATTAAGCATGAATACAATCCAGCATTAAGCATGATTACAACATTTAGAATGGATACCATACAACTTTAAAGCATGAAAACAATTCAAGATTATAGCATGAAAACAATCCGACATTTAAGCATGATTACAACATTAATGACAACATTTAAGCATAAATACAATCCAACATTAAGGCATGAATGCAATCTAACTTTAAGACCACTATTGAGTTAATAAAATTATGATATCATGCATTACTTATTACTATATTGAATTATTTTCCCTTTATAATAATGAAAAGGTTTAATTGAGTAATGATTATAATTGCGAATAAATATTTGGGTGGTTTAAGATTAAATAATTGCTCTTTCCCCTTCTTGACAATCTATACTAATTTTAAGAACATTTATTTTCAAGTTGACTAAATGTTTCTAAGAATTTTCAACATGTTTCATTTTAAAATGTTTGTTCTTCAGATAATATATTAGATAGGATTAATTATATTTAAAGTGTAGGAAAACTAAACACAGCATTAATCTCCAATGCAAACTTTTGCATCAACACGAATATAATCCAACATGAAAGCATGAATATAATCCAACATTAAAACATTAATACAATCCAACATTAAAGTATGAACACAATCCAACATTAAAACATGAATACAATCTTACATTAAGACCACAATGTTAATAAAATTATGAGATGATACATTACTTAATACTATATTGAATAGTTTTCCATTTATAGTATTCAAAGGGTTTAGTTTAGGAATGATTGTAGTTTAGGTGATTGAAGATTATACCCTTAATTTCCAAATGACCTTATTTTAAAATGCGTGTCCTTCAAATAATATTCTGCATATGATTAGATTTCTGACATTAAATTTAAAGGATGGATACGTACATCATTTCCCCCCAATTCACATTATTGTATCGACATGAATACAATATAACATTAAACTTCTCCTGCAAGACAGCACACAAGATTAGTCTAATGTCACTTGTGGTGACAGATATCCGACGCCCAATCCGAGATTTCGGGTCCAATAGATTTATCTTCACTTAACGCCGTTCCCTTTAACGCCAGAAGCAATTTGCTGAGGGGTCAATCACGTCATTATGTCGTTCGATTACAGTAAGGAACGTTCGAACACTTAAGGAATAAGAGCAAAGAAGAAGACGTATCTTAAAAGAAAAGGAATATCGATTTATTTGACGGAAAAAAATAAAGAAAAAAAAATGAATAAATGTCAAAAAGAAAAAAAAGAAATTTTTGTGGAAGAAAAACAATCGGGGAATTCATTAACTTCCCCCTCCAAATGGGCTCCAGTAAAGAATCTGGTTGTGTAAATGATCGGTGACAATTAGACGAAATTGAATGAATGATGTGCACTTCTTCGTTGGAAGTTTCACTTGCCTTTATGAACTTTTCGGTGTCCATTTGCCCGTGAAGCCTTAATGTTGTCTTTGGAGGTAACATTTTTATTATATGCACTAATGGTTTTTCTTCTTTTCCTTTGAACTTGGTGAAAGAAAAACTTTACTTTGTAGTAGCTTTATCTGTTTTTTTTTAATTAGTAACACTTTTGATGCTCATTTTTTGTTGGTGCCTGTTTTAAAGAATTTTTCTTAATTACGTAAGCTGCCACAATCCACCTAGCTTGAATTCTTTTAGAATAGCACATCCTTTTTTTTTTTTGGAAATAATTATTTCTTTCAATAAAAATATATATTCGTTTAGTTTTATTTTTGAAGAAAAATGTTTTGAAGATATATATATATATATATTTTTTAATAGTGAGTAATGGCAATATTTTACATTAAATACTTATGGTAAAATGTACACCTTTTAAACTGAATTGTAATTGAAGAGTTGTTTTTTTAATTATATAAATTTGCACTCCGCACAGTTCATATCCGTACATTTTAATTTTGTACATATGCATGATTCATACCCTTATTACTACAGTTATAAGTATTTTGGAATAGTTGATAACACTATTAATTTATCTAATTAACTACTTACACATTTATCATGTTATTGATTATTAGTTGGATTAGTACATTGCCATAACATAATTGAGAACCGTGGGTAAATGTAGATCATATGTTTAAAGACATAAAGATATTTGAATTCTTCATCAATGTCGTGGCAGCCTTATGGTAGGCCAAGACCGTCTGCCTACTGGCAGATTCCAAAATATGAGATGTTATTTTTCTTTTTACCGGGTAAGGTACCTTACGCACCATTCTCTAAAGTCGTTTTAAACCGAAACCTACGATTTAAATGTATTCAGAACATCTACAACATTCATGGTACCACTACAAACATCCATGGATGTCATACCAGAACCACTGCAAACATTCTTTACCGTCCCCTTCAAATGGGCTCCAGTAAGGAATCTGGTTGTGTAAATGATCGGTGACAATTAGATGAAATTGAATGAATGATGTGCACTTCTTCGTTGGGAGTTTCACTTGCCTTTATGAACTTTTCGGTGTCCATTTGCCCGTGAAGCCTTAATGTTGTCTTTGGAGGTAACATTTTTATTATATGCACTAATGGTTTTTCTTCTTTTCCTTTGAACTTGGTGAAAGAAAAACTTTACTTTGTAGTAGTTTTATCTGATTTTTTTTTTAATTAGTAACACTTTTGATATTTATTTTTTGATTTTTTTTTTTGGTGCCTGTTTTAAAGAATTTTTCTTAATTACGTAGGCTGCATCAATCCAACTAGCAGGAACTATTTTAGAATAGCTTATTTATTTATTTGAAATAATTATTTATTTCAATAAAAAATATATTTATATTCTTTCAATAAAAGATATATTTATACGTTTAACTTTATTTAAAAAGTTTTTTTTTTAAGAAATTTTCTTGAAAGAAGACATATTTATTATATTTTTTTTTTGAAGATTTTCTCTTTCTCAATATTTCACAAGAAATACTCATAATAAAATTAACCCATTTAAATTGAATTTTAACTGAAAAGTGTTTTTTTATTTTTAATTTTGTAAATTTGCATTCAACATATTTCTAATTGTACAATTTAGTTTTGATTCAAAGAATCGTTACAGGTTTAACAGCATACAAATATAAATATTTTGTAATTTATCTAAATATTTTTTTTCTAACATTATCCATCAAATGATAACAGTTAAATTTACAAACAGTGTCCAAGTTTTGATGATCAGCATACATTCTACCAAAATTTCACAAACTGGAATCGTAAGTCAAGGTTACAGATACCTTCACCACTATTGTTTGATAGGACAATAAGTGAAAGAATCCACCTAATACTCGAAACACTTAAAACTACTAAGGACCCTCAATTCCAAATTACAGTGCCTGAAAACATCACAATAGTTCTTGATCTTATAGAACACTGCTCCAAGAGGGACCCAAAGGGGGAATCTAAATGAAATAAGATCAAAACAATAAATTCCCTTTCATCAAATAATCACATCACTGCCTACACTGATGGATCATCCGACTCAACGTTTTGCAATAGAGTGCCAGAGATTTTTTTGCTGCTCCCCGAAAGTATTGAAATTGCTGCCAGAGCTCGAAAAATTGCACCAAACTTCAGAGGAGAACTCCTGGCCACTCTAAAGGGACTTGAGGCCTACATGAGTCTACATCCATCACAACAAAGGAGTGGAATAACTATCTCCACTGAGTCAAGGTTTTCTTTAAAAGCTCTTATATAAAGGTTTTTCAAGTGTGATCTTGAACATTATATCTTTTTTAGCACAAATTCCACTGCTTGCCCAGAATGAGTATCCTAAAAATGATCCCTGCTCATGTGGATTTTGAATTTAATGAAATTGTCGATTCTTTGACAAAGAATGCCAGAAGGCTGGATCAAGTCACTGGATTCCTACTTCAATTGCAGGTAAAAGTTCCTTGGAAAAATCTAAAATTAGCATTACTTCTACGATCAAATCTAAAGACCGAATAACAGATGCAAATGTCGACAGAAAAAAGGTACTACTCTCACCAAATTAAGGATGAAGCACCACATAAATTCGAAATTTTCTGCTGATGGTGTTAAAAATACCAAAATGGGGCAACTGCCCGGTAGTGAAGCTTACTCCTCATCTTCTATTTGATTGCGCAGATATTGTAACTCCCATTTATTGTCTATAATCCCTTGGAACACGATATATACCCCGAGCGGGCAATTAACATAACCAATATTATACTGAAGCTCCCCGAAATTTGATTTCATTGTTCTATTTAAGGGTAGCAATAACATCAACAGGAATTTATCTAATTAACTACTTACACATTTAACTTATTATTCAATTGTAGTTGTAATAGTACATCGCTATAATATGTTTGAGAAGTCTAAGAAAATGTAGACAGTATGTTTAGTGATGCAATGAAGATATATGAATTCTTCTTTCTTTTCCTCAACTGCGCGATAGCCCCATGGTGGACCAAGTTCTTCTTGCTACTGGCAGATTTCGAAACATGAAATGTTGTTTCTCTTTTTACGAGGTAGGCTTACGAGCCCTAATCCCAACTTTCTACAGTCATAGTATACCGAGGCATATGGTTTAAACTGGATTCCGAACCATTACAAATATGCATGGTACTACCTTCGGCTTGAGCGTGAAACCTGTGGCACCAAACGCCACAGCTCTAGTCACTGGTCTGTCAGACCCCAGATATTTGAATTACATTGAATTTGGTAAAAATGATAAAAATATAATTACAAATAAATAAAATTATTATTCCAAATTTTCAAGAGGGAGATACAATTTAAAATAAAATAATAAGAGCTATTTTGCATTCAATATGTTTATTTTGTTGATAGTTCTTGTTTCGCATGGTATTCAAATAATACAGTAAATCAATTATTTGGAATTTTCTTTCCAAAAAAAAATTTTTTTTTTATTAATAGATCAAATAAGTATGACATATCTTACGTTCATAACATTATTATTTTTTAAAATGATTTATTTTAATAAATCTTAACTTACCTACAGACTAATAAACATAATTACATCATTAATAAACACATCATCATATATTATCTACAGACTAATAAACATAATTCTTATATTATTATTTATAATTATTATTTTTATATTATAAGCATTGAAAATTAGAAATCGACATAATTAATAGCATTATCTGATTTCAAAAGTATTAGTAAATATGTCCAACTTGATTGTGCATGTATAAAATCTGATTATATTAATCTAAGTGCTTTATTATTACATTTAAATTAGCTTTGTTTCTAAAGTAATTTATAAATTTTAAGTTGAGTAATTTTTATAATATTAAATTTAATTGTGGTAATAAATAACTTCTGTGTTCTTCGTGAAACAATTGTGCAGCAGTTTTCATTTGTAACTGTATCAGAATTATTTATATAATAAAATTGTGTCCAATGATTACATTTTATACATTAAAAACTGTTATAAATTTTGCATTTATATATTATTTACATCCATACCTTAATTACACTTCATACATTAAAAACAGTTACACATTTGATATTTATATATTTACATTCATACATTCAAAAGAGTTTTAAAAATATTGTCTTTAGTTATATTTGTTATACCAGTATTAATAACATTTTAATAGTATTTGGAAAGAAACGATGAAACTTTTGAAATTAACTTTAATTTAGCCTAGTTAGATATAATGCCAATACAAAAAAATTACCAAAAGCTAAATTTTAAAGATGTGAATTACTGTTTTGATGACAAATGAAACTAAATAAAGCATTTATTAAAAATAAAAATATAAATTAAGAATCCAAAAATAAATACAATAAAAAATGTACAATTATATAAATATATAAAAAAGCATATAAATATATGGAATAAATATATAAACACATAAAATATATATAAAATAATTTATTTAGTTGAATTTTTATTTCACAGCAAATTATGAAAAGGAATAATATTCATAATACTTACAGTCCACATTAATTAAATAATCACATCCCACAATAATTAAATTTCATACATTAAAAACAGTTTTACAAACATTATATTTAGTCATATGTGTTACATCAGTATTAGTAATATTTTAATAGTATTAGAAAAAAAAAATATGCAATTTTTAAAATTAACTTTAACTTACGCTTGTTATAGATACTGTCAATACAGGAATATTATCAATAGCTAAATTTTCTACATGTGAATTATTGTTTTGATGTCAAATGCAAAGAAATAAAACATTTATTAAAAACAAAACTATAAATTTAATATTCAAAATTAAATATAATAAAAAATATATAATCATAAAAATACATAAAAAGTATATAAATATATGAAATAAATATTTAAGCATATAAAATAAATAAAATAAATGTAAAAAATTAATTTAATTAAACTTTTATTTCATAGCAAATTTTGAAAAGAATAAATAATAATAAAAATATAAATTATATATTCGAAATTAAACATAATAAAAAACTATATAATTATACAAGAAACATATAAACACATAAAAAATTTATAAATATATGAAATAATATTTAAACATACAAAATAAATGACACATATCAACAGCCCACACTTAAACAAGTTTATTTTTACTTCTGTATTAAGTATATGTGGAGATTTCACTGTAGCAAAAAGGATCTCATTTGGTAAAGAAAGATTTACCTTACCATCAGGAAAGTCTAGACACTCGTCTGGGGACCACGGATTCATGTGATGTTATGTATCCAAGCCAGTAAACAGTCTGGGTATCTGCATTTTTTATCTCATTAATTATTCCCACAGAGTTCTTACGGAGTTTACGCACAATAAATACTACCAACGCTTAGTATGTACGTGGATGTGCAAATCATATAAATAGATTTGTTTGGTAGCTTTCTCTCTAAGCTCTTATGTCACAAAGTTAGTTTAGGATGGATTTTCCACTCAAAGTGTCACAACAGTTGAATGACTTGGAAGTCAATTTTTCCGTCAAGAAACTGAAACAATAAAGCTCATTGAACACTATGGTTGATATAATGTGCAAATATATTTAATGCCAAATACGTTGTAATTTCGATCCAAAATAACACTGGCAGCCAAATTCACTTTCTTTATGTCGCTTACAGCGCCATCTACTTATACACTTTGGAACATTTTTTTGATTACCTATCGTTTTCCCCTTCTTCTTGCATCTTCAGTTCAAATTTGACATTATTGTGACTGGTGTTCTTTTTTTGATAGCATTTTGAAAGTGGGACTTTAGTTATAATCGCCCTGTATATATAAAAAAAGTATTTAATTAAAATTTTATTACATAGCAAATTATGAAATGGTACAAATAATCATAATAACTATATTATTCAACAGCCCACACTTAAACATATTTATTTTTACTTCAGAAGTACTAAGTATTTGTGGACATTTTTGCTATAGCAAAAAAGAATCTCATTCAGTAATGAAAGATTTACCTTACCATCAGGAACGTCTAGACACTCGTCTGGACCACGAAAGTCATGTGATGTTATGTATCCAAGCCAGTAAACAGTCTGGGTATCTGAATTTTTATCGCATTCATTATTCCCATAGAATTCTTACAGAGTTTAGGCACAATAAATACTAACAATGCTTAGGATATACGTGGATGCAGAACTCATATAAATAGATTTGTTTCGTAGTTTTCTCTCTAAGCTCTGATGTCCCAAAGTTAGTTTCAGGTTATAACATAATTAGTTAATTTTTTTCTCGTCTCTCTTTTAAAGGTAAAGCTTACATTTTTCATAGATTTTGTTGACGTAATAAATAAGTTGCAAAAGCATTTTATTGTTAATAAATTAATTAAATTCAAACCTGGAGGGATCTGATAAATAGCATGTTAGGTTCTAACTGAATGCTCTCTCTCTGAAACTCAACAAGAGGAATTTTTTCGAAAGTACATATTTCTATACAAGATAAACTTATAGGCCAGAAAGAACTTTCTTTCAGATGGACAATATATAGAGAGAGGTGCAACCACTTCATCCAGGTGTAACGCCTGGAGTGTTTTTCTACAGTTACGGTCTTTGGAATTAATCTTAGTCTAAAATTAGAATTAGTCTTTTCTACAATTATGTTCTTTGAATTAAAATAGTTACAATTATGTTATTTTTATTTTTCTTCGCTTTTTTTTAAAAAAAGTTATCAATAAGTCCAATAAATTTGGCATATCTTTCATTCATTTAATGCTTTTAAAATACTTTATTTTAATGAAATTATAATGCATATCATATCTATATACTAATGTATGTAATATTTATATTAGTAATTTTTGATTTACATATTTTCTTTATTTTTAAGGCCTTAAAAATAAAAAAATAATTATATATAAAAATTAAATATGTAATTATATAGCAAATTATATTTCAAATGTATTTTTCAATATATCTAACTTTATTATGCTTGTATAAAATCTGATTATATTAATCTAAGCGTCTTACATTTTAATCAGCTTTGCTTCTTGAAGTAAATTATAAATTTTAAATTGAGTAATTTTATATTATTTAATTTAATTGTGGTAATGAATAATTCATAATGTTATGTTGTTTACAATTATCGTGTAAGTTATGTATAGACTAATAAACATATTTTATACATTATTATTTGTAATTATTATTTTTATATTGTAAGCATTGAAAATTAGAAATCGACGTAATTAATAGCATTATATGATTTCAAAAGTAGCTAAAATATGTCCAACTTGATTGTGCATGTATAAAATCTGATTACATTAATCTAAGTGCTTTATTATCACCTTTAAATTAGCTTTGTTTCTAAAGTGAATTATAAGTTTTAAGTTGAGCTTTTTTCATAATATTAAATTTAATTGGGGGGATAAATAACTTCTATGTTCTTTGTGAAACAACTGTGTTGCAGTTTTAATTTCTAATTACATCTAAATTAGTTATATAGTAAAATTGCATCCACTGATTACATTTTATACATTAAAAACAGTTTTACAAACATTATCTTTAGTCGCATTTGTTACATCAGTATTTGTAATATTTTAATAGTATTTGGAAAGAAATGATGCAATTTTTGAAATTAACTTTAATTTATGCTTGTTAGAGATAGTGCCAATACAAGAAAATTGTCAAAAGCTGAATTTTCCATACAGGAATTACCGTTTTGATATCAAATGAAAATAATTGAAACAAAAATAAAAATACAAATTATATAAAAAATATATAAATACATAAAAATTTCATAAATATATGGAATAAATGCTTAAACATATAAAATAAAATAAAATATGTATAAAAATTATTTAATTGAACTTTTATTTAATATTATTTATTAAATAAAGAATATTATTTAATTTATAGGCTTGATAGAAATTTTTTTGAGATGGAAGATATAGATGCAACCGCCTCATAGGGTCTGGTGGGCAATTGGATAGCGCTCCGTTCATTGGTACCACAGACATCAGGTTCGAATCCTGGCGGCGACATGGATGTTTGTTAGTGGATCGGAATCCACGTTAAACTGTAGGTCCTGGTCTAATTAGCCTAGAGTGTGAAAAAAATTACAGTAGAGCTATAAACCAAATCATCCTGGGGTGACTGTCGAAGTGTTTTTCTCTGACTATAATGAGAAAATGTGAGAGTTGTGTCTCAAATAATACATCAAGAAACACAATATATTAAAATATCGGTCCTTCGAAATACACTTTAATAACGCTGAATCTGCTATGTATCTGACATTAACAGTTGAATAACCACAAAATAAGTTTCATGCAATTTTGAATGATTTAAAAATTAAATTAAATCTATTTTAAAACAACATTAAATTAATTAACTCTAATTTCTCATGTTAATATTTCTTTTCCTTCTTGGTAGACATCTAGCCCAAGACATGAACCCGTATAGACTCATAGTTGAAGGGAAAGGGTGCTCCATCACAACTTTTGTTGTGATGGAGCACCCGTAGGTAGAAGTCTGACTTTTCTCCGTGACGCTCTACCGTCATATGAGACTGGGATCTACTCGAACCCAAAACCTGATTCAGCGATGGTCAAAGCGCTAGACACTCAACAATGCAGGACACTCCAATTTCTCATACTTTAAATATAAATTATTAAATTCAATCAATCAATTAAATATACTCAATTCTCATACTTACATATAATAAATATTATTCATACAAACAGTGAGTATTAAACAAACAATCATCATTATTCATAATAAAATATAATATTATCAATGAAAAATACGTTATATAAATAAAAATGGCATTAGTATTAATAATACAAAGTTCTTTAAAATTGGAAAAGTAAAAATATAATTTTAAAATTACTAACAATCTTTTATGTTAACATTTTCAATTTTACAATTCAGTAACGATTCAGGAAAAATTTTATAATGAGAAAATAATAATAAAAATTTTTATACGAGTATAGAGAAATCTATTTCAAAACTGTATGAATATTTCATATTTCACATACATGTAAAGCAGATTGCAAAAATAAAAATATCATGGAATGATTATAATTGTATACTTTGATCTATAATGAATATTTGAAATATCATACTAAATAAAAGACAAATTTCCATCAAAGCATAATATTTTCCTTTCGAAATTATGTAGAATATTATCTTTTTTATAAACAGAGATAATTTTGTAAAATTCTTTACATCAACAGTTTAGCGAAACCAAAGTTAGTCAATAGAAATATTAGCTGGAAATAAAAAACTTATTTGTTTTTAGTTTGTTTTTGATTTTCGAAAATAACTTTTGAGACGACTGGCAAACATAAAATGGAAACAATTCCTAATACATCATTTCGAATTCTGGCTTATCTTTTGAAGCTCACCAGACAATAAAAATCACATTGATTCCTTTTGAAAAAGAGTATTTGGTTTTCGATATCATATTGCATTTAAATAATTGTTGGTTTTAATATGTATTAACTGCGTTATTATAATATAGTTACTATATGATTCTTTTGATGTCCGAAATTGAATTAAATTTAAAATTAATATATAAATTGGTTTATAAGCAACAATGTATTTAAAATACATTAAAGACAACACATCCATTATAATTTGTTGAGAACCCAAAACAATAAACATTGTTATTGCTGCACTTAGGTTTATACTCTATTTGATTGAGCTATTATTGAAAGTAATTTGGCATTTATTGGTTCTAAGGAATTATATAAAATCAATATAGAGTTGTAAAAATATAGAGCTTTAGAATGTAATTAAAAGTGATGTTGTCATTTAATTAAAAATCTTATCTCTTATGGTGCCTACGTTTATTCAAGCTAAAACACAGTAGATTAGAAAATAAAGTTTAAATTATTGTACACTGTTAATTATCTCTCATGTGGCCCATGTTTGTTCAAGAAAATAAAGTTTGAGTTATTGTATACTGTTAATTTACGTTAATGATGTCTCAAAACTGTGCTAAAAAAGTCTGATGGGAAGCGTCATGGATTTGATAAATGTTAATAAATTTCAAGCTTACATTATTAGATAGATAGTCATATTTGATTCACATGAGTTCTAAGATATTATCTGGAATCAATATAGAGTTTTAAAAACATAGAGCTTTAGAATTCACTTAAAGTGATTCTACAGCATAATTAAAAATTTATCTCCCATGATTCATACGTTTATTCAAATTTAAAGCAGTAGATTTAAAAGTTTAAGTTACTATATTCTGTTACTTTAAGTTAATGACGTGTCAAAACTTTGTAGAAAGGGTTTTATGTTTCTGATGAATTTTAAAAATGTGACTAAATTCCCAGCTGATATTTTCAGAGAGATCATAAAATGTTCAGTGAAATACAATTAAATATTAAAAATTAATAAATAAATAAAAATGCCTTATAGGTAGAAATGAAAAGCAAAATATGTTAAAGACAATAGATCATTGATAACTTTTTGAGAAACCAAACAATAAACAACGCCTTTGTTGTAATTAGGTTTAGACTCTTTTTAATTGTACTATTATTGAAATTAATTTTTCATTTATTGGTTCTAAGAAATTATCTGAAATCTATATAGAGTTGTAGTAATATAGTGCTTTAGAATTCAGTTAAAAGTAATGTCATCGCTTGATTAAAAATCTTATCTCATATGGTGCGTATGTTTATTCAAGCTGAAACGCAGTTGATTAGAAAATAAAGTTTAAGTTAATGTACACTGTTGCAGCACATTAAAGATATGTCAAAGCTGTTAAAAAGTCTCATGGTAAGTGTCTGATAAATTTCAAAAATGGGACCAAATTCCTAGTTGACATTTTTAAGTAGATCATAAACAGTTCAGTAAAATACAATTAAATATAAATAAATATATTTTATAAGTAAAAATAGAACCAAAATACATTAAAGACAACATATCCGTACTAATCTATAGAGAATCCAAAACAATAAACAATCTGATTTCTGCGCTTAGGTTTAGAATCTATTTAATTGGACTATTATGGAAAGTAATTTGGTATTTATTGGTTCTAAGGAATTATCTAAAATCAATATAGGGTTTTAAAAATATAGAGCTTTAAAATTCAGTTAAAGTGATACAATCCCTTAATTAAAAATCTTATATCTCATGGTGCATATGTTTATTCAAGAAAATAAAGTTTGAGTTGTTGTATACTGTTAATTTAAGTTACTGATGTGTCAAAGCTGTTTAAAAAATACAATGCTGGGAAGTTTCATGGATTTAAAAATGTGACTAAACTTCGAGCTTATATTATTAGATAGATAGATAAAATTTTATTCACATGAATTTAACCTAATGAGTTGTGTATAGAATTTACATGAAAAATAATTAAAATAAAATAATATATCGATTCTAAGGAATTATCTAAAATCAATATAGAACTTTATATTTTAGTTAAAGAGATACTATCGCTTAATTAAAATTCTTTTCTCTCATAGTTCATATATTTATTCAAGTTCAAAAAGAGTAGTTTTGAATAAAAAGTTTGAGTTATTGTATACATTCAGTGTACGTCTCGGTAAATGTCTGATGAATTAAAAAAAAATTGTGACTAAATTTTAAAAAGGATTTTTTATTCGATAGATCATCAAATTTGGATAACCAGAATTTAATTTAATGAATGAGTATATATATTTGTCTATAAGTGCATAACACTGTATATAATACAAATACATATAACATAAGTGTGTATATTTGTATATATACATATGTGTATATAACTTGAATGACAATTAATTTAAAGAAAGGATATTCCATGAACAATATCATTCAAATATTTACTAAATTAATTAAACACTAAATTCAGGAATCTAAAAACTAATTAAAATTAAGTAACTACTCGATAACAACTTTGTAAGATAATTCATTAAATTATTTTAAACCCAGAACAATTTATTTGAAATATGTTTTAATTTAATAATTATAATTGTATTACATTATATATATATATATAGGTATTCAATCTTTTGATAAAGCAAATACTTGTCGCAAATTCTTGTAGCATTATTAAAATGCGAAATATCCATTTACATTTGTATACAGCAACAAAGCATATATCTAGGAAATAGATATAATATTACATCTACTTTTCATTAATTATATCACCCACCACACATAGCTCAATCTATAGGGTAATCATACAAAAAGGTACATACGTAATCATCATCACATCACACTATTGCTCTTACTGATATACCAAGAATTATGTGTGAACCATACTTCGTGGCATTGGCTTTCTCTACAAGGAATAAAATCTATCAAATTTGCTTGTGACATTCGCCGAACACTTTTCGGCTTATCAGTCGGACTGTTATGTCATTATCCTTGGGCAGTGCAGAATCAATTGGCTTATAACAACAATATTTTGACGCGGATGTTCACCGCGCAGACCAATCAAATAGATCCAGATGAAATTCCATATCAAAGGTCCAGCTTCTTGTTACCATGGAAACGCGATGATACGGAATGAAGTTTTTGTACTGTGCTGTCCGCAGTGCTGAATACCAAATTGCGCCTTTGAAGTTTCGCCGTTTGTTCATTTCGATGAATGTGAAATCTTAACAATGAGGATGAGCCGAAAATATTCAGAAGAAGTTTTGAGAAATAGTGTAAGCGAAAGAGTTGAATGAAAGTGCATTATTTTTATTTCCGTATATTTTGAATGGAAATGAGTGAAGGATTTTTTTTTTATGATGATTTGTTTCATAGTTTGTTTTTTATATCATACGGTTTCAATTTCATATGTATATTTCTTATCAATATTCATTATGTGTCTTTCAAAAGTTAATACATAATTGAAGCGAATCACACAGTTATTCCTACAATATTATTATTATCATTGTAATATAGTTCTCAAATGTGTATAAAAAATATATTAAAATTAAAATATTAAAAATAGTGTATGTATGGTAATGGCGTATTTAAATATGATATATAAAATATAAAATAAAACCATCAATTCAAGTCAATTTTATTATATTTAAATGCAAAAAGTTTCATGTTGTAAAAGAAGTTGTCATAATATATAAATACAACATCGAAAAACCTATATACCAACATACCTATACAATATGTTATTATATCGGAAATATGTAATGATGATTTATTTTAATAATATGGTGTGTATGGTTATGGCTCATTTTTTAACAGTTTAATTGAAAAATAGTTAAAAGAAAGGATATTTCACTAAAAATATCATATAAATAATTACTAAATTAATTAAACACTGAATTTCAGAAACTAAAAAATAATTAAAATGAAGTAATTATTAAATATAAAAACTTAATAATTTTACCTAATAATTAGCTAATTTTATTAAAAGCTTAATAATTAGTTAATTTTAAAATAATAATTCTACATTCATCAAATTATTTGGTACAACAAGGACCTATTAAAAATCTTGTGACATTATCAAAACACGATATTCTATTACATTTGTATACTAGAACAATTCATATATCTCTGAAATCTATATACTATTATATCTAGTTCACATTTATTATCTCACCCACCATGCATAGCTCTATCTATGGCGTAATCATACAAAAAGAGTACATCGCATCACATTATTCCGCTGCTGATATACCAAGAATTCTGTGTGAACCATTCTTCGTGGCGTTGGCCTTCTCTACATGGAACGAAATCTATCAAATTTGCTTGAGACATTCACCGAAAGCTTTTCAGCTTATCAGTCGGACTGTTATGTCATTATCCTTGGGCAGTGCGGAATCAATTGGCTTATAACAATATTTTGACGCGGATGTTCGCCGCGCAGACAAATCAAATAGATCCAGATGAAATTCCACCACAAAGGTCCATGTGTTCGTTACCATGGCAATGCGATAATAAGGAATGAAGTTTTTGTACTGTGTTGTCCGCGGTGCTGAATACTAGATGACGCCTTTGAAGTTTCGCCGTTCATTCAATTTGATGAATGTGAAATCTTAGCAATGAGGATGAGCCAACAATATTCAGAATAAATTTTAAGAAATAGTCACAGAAAAAGTTGAATGAAAATGTATTATCGTTGTTTCCGTATATTTAGAATGAAAATGAGTAAAAAAATTTTTTTATGATGATTTGTTTCATAGTTTGTATTTTATATCGTACTGAATTAAGTGTATTTCTTATCAACATTCCTTATGTGTTTTTCAAAAGTTAATACATAATTAAAGATAATCATTTAGTTATTCCTACAATATAGTTATTATCACTGTAATATAGTTCTTAAAAATACATAAAAATTATAAATAAAAAAATATTAAAAATTTTGTATTTATGGTAATGGCTTATTTAAACATTCTATATCAAATATGAAATAAAACCGTGAATTAAATCAATTGAATTTTTATTACGTACAAAATTTTTCAAGTTGTATGATAGGTTGTCATAATAGGAATTTACAACATGAAAAATCTATATAACAACATACCTGTACAACATGAATATAACAATATGTTGTTATACCATACGTTATTATACCTGAAATATGTAATGAGGACTTATTGTATTTATATTATCGTGACTTATTTTAAAAACACGGTGTGTATGGTAATAGGTCATTTTTTAACAATTTAATTGAATAATAGTTAAAAGAAAGTATATATCACAAAAAATATCACTTAAATAATTGCTAATTTAATTAAATATTGAATTTCAAAAACTAAAACATAATTAAAATTAAGTAATTACTCAGTAAGAAAACTTTCTAAGAAAATTTGTTAGCATATTTTAAAATCAAAACTGATTTATTTGAATTGTATTGTAATGTAATAATAATAAAATTCATAATTTTATTAAAATATCTATTCCACGTGTATTAAATCTTTTAGTACTACAAGGATATGTCACAAAATCTTGTACCATTATTAAAATGTGAAATTCCATTTACATTTATATACTAGAACAATGCATATATCTAGGAAACCCGTATAATAGTATATGTACTTCTCATTTATTATCTCACCCACCACACATAGCTCAATCTACAGCGTAATAATACAAAAAGAATACATGACATCACACTATTCTGCTAATGATATATCAAGAATTCTGTGTGAACCATACTTCGTGGCATTGGTTTTCTCTAAGTGGAATAAAATCTATCAAATTTGCTTGTGACATTCACCGAAAGCTTTTCAGCTTATCAGTCGGACTGTTATGTCATTATCCTTGGGCAGTGCGGAATCAATTGGCTTATAACAATATTTTGACGCGGATGTTCGCCGCGCAGACAAATCAAATAGATCCAGATGAAATTCCACCACAAAGGTCCATGTGTTCGTTACCATGGCAATGCGATAATAAGGAATGAAGTTTTTGTACTGTGTTGTCCGCGGTGCTGAATACTAGATGACGCCTTTGAAGTTTCGCCGTTCATTCAATTTGATGAATGTGAAATCTTAGCAATGAGGATGAGCCAACAATATTCAGAATAAATTTTAAGAAATAGTCACAGAAAAGTTGAATGAAAATGTATTATCGTTGTTTCCGTATATTTAGAATGAAAATGAGTAAAAAAATTTTTTTATGATGATTTGTTTCATAGTTTGTATTTTATATCGTACTGAATTAAGTGTATTTCTTATCAACATTCCTTATGTGTTTTTCAAAAGTTAATACATAATTAAAGATAATCATTTAGTTATTCCTACAATATAGTTATTATCACTGTAATATAGTTCTTAAAAATACATAAAAATTATAAATAAAAAAATATTAAAAATTTTGTATTTATGGTAATGGCTTATTTAAACATTCTATATCAAATATGAAATAAAACCGTGAATTAAATCAATTGAATTTTTATTACGTACAAAATTTTTCAAGTTGTATGATAGGTTGTCATAATAGGAATTTACAACATGAAAAATCTATATAACAACATACCTGTACAACATGAATATAACAATATGTTGTTATACCATACGTTATTATACCTGAAATATGTAATGAGGACTTATTGTATTTATATTATCATGACTTATTTTAAAAACACGGTGTGTATGGTAATAGGTCATTTTTTAACAATTTAATTGAATAATAGTTAAAAGAAAGGATATATCACAAAAAATATCACTTAAATAATTGCTAATTTAATTAAATATTGAATTTCAAAAACTAAAACATAATTAAAATTAAGTAATTATTCAGTAAGAAAATTTTCTAAGAAAATTTGTTAGCATATTTTAAAATCAAAACTGATTTATTTGAATTGTATTGTAATGTAATAATAATAAAATTGATAATTTTATTAAAATATCTATTCCACGTGTATTAAATCTTTTAGTACTACAAGGATATGTCACAAAATCTTGTACCATTATTAAAATGTGAAATTCCATTTAAATTTATATACTATAGAACAATAAATATATCTAGGAAACCCGTATAATAGTATATGTACTTCTCATCTATTATCTCACCCACCACACATAGCTCAATCTATAGCGGAATCATACAAAAGGAATACATCACATCACACTATTCTGCTAATGATATACCAAGAATTCTGTGTGAACCATACTTCGTAGCATTGGCTTTCTCTATAAGGAATAAAATATATCAAATTTGCTTGTGGCATTCACCGAAAGCTCTTCAGCTAATCAGTCGGACTGTTATGTCATTATCCTTGGGTAGTGCAGAATCAATTGATTTAACACCAATATTTTGACGCGGATGTTCGCCGCGCAGACCAATCAAATAGATCCAGATGAAATTCCACCTCAAAGGTTCACATGTTCGTTGCCATGGAAACGCGATGATAAGGAATGAAGTTTTTGTACTGTGCTGTCCGCAGTGCTGAATACTAAATGACGCCTTTGAAGTTTCGCCGTTCGTTCATTTTGATGAATGGGAAATCCTAATAGTGAGGATGAGCCAAAAATATTCAAAATAAATTTTGAGAAATAGTGTAAGAGAAAGAGGTGAATGAAAATGTGTTATGTTTGTTTCTGTATATTTTGAATGAAAATGAGTGAAGGATTTTTTCATGGTGATTTGTTTTCATATTTTGCTTTTTATATCTTACTGATTTCGATATTTATGTATATTATCAACAATCATTATGTGTTTTTCAAAAGTTAATACATGATTGTAGCGAATCATATATAATTCCTACAGTATAATTTTTATCACTGTTATATAGTTCTTAAACGTGCATAGAAAATAAAAAATGAATAATAAAATATAAATAAGAAAATTAAAAGTAAGTATGAATGTTAATGGCTTATTTAAATATTCTATGTCAAATATGCAATAAAACCAGCAATTCAAGTCAATGGAATAATAATTACTTACAAAAATTTACATGTTATATAATAAGATGTCCTAATATGTATATGCATCATGAAAAAACCTATATAAAAACATACCTATAGAATATGAATACAATAGCATATTGTTTAATATATAGTAATGATTTAGTATATATATATATATATATATATAGTGATGAATTATCTTAAAAATATAGTGTGTATGGTAATGGCTCATTTTTTTAAGATCTGAACTCAAAAATTGTTAAGCGAAAGGATATTTAACAAAAAATATCATTAGTTAATTAACTAAATTAATTAAACACCGAATTCCAGAAACTTAAAATTAATTAAAATTAAGTAATTATCTATTAAAAAAATTTGTAAGAAAATGTCTTAACGTATTTTAAAACCAAAACAGATTTATTTGAAATCTAATATGACGTGATAATAATAAAATTGATAATTTTATTAAAATATTAGTTCCACATATATGACATCATTTGGTACCACACGTCCCCGTCACAAAATCATGAACTATTATTAAAATACGATATTCCATTTACATTTGTATACTAGAACAATATATATATCTAGGAAATTCATATTCTTTTATATACACTTCTCATTTATTATCTCACCCACTACACTAGCTCAATCTTTATCGTTATGATACAAAAAGAATACATCACATGACAACATTCCGTTACTGATATACCAAGAATACATCTAAGAAAGTATTTTAATTCCAAAATATTTCTATTTGTAGTGTATTTTAATTTAGTAAATATAAAATTTCGAATTTTGCTAAAATATTAATTCTACATACATGAAATTATTAGGTACACCAAGCACCTATCACAAATTCTTGTAACATTATTGAAATACGATATTTCATTTACATTTCTATACTGGGAAAATACTCACATCTAGGAACGTATTTTTAACACAAAATATTTATAATTGAAATGTATTTCAATTTAATAAATATTCAATTGCTCATTGTATTAAAATCTTAATTCTAGATGCATTAAATTATTTGGTACAACTAGGACTTGTCACAAAATCTTGTACCACTAGTAAAATGAGAAATTCCATTTATATTTGTATACTAGAACAATGCATATATTTAGAAAATCCCATATGTTGTCATATCTATTTAAAATTTTTTACCCCATCCACCGCACATAGCTCAATCTATAATGTAATCATATAAAAAGAATACATCGCATCACAATATTCCTCTACTGATATGCCAAGAATTCTGTATGAACCATTCTTGGTGGCGTTGGCTTTCTCTACATGGAATAAAATGTATCAAATTTGCTTGTGACATTCACCTAGAGCTTTTCAGCTTATCAGTCGGACTGTTATGTCATTATCCTTGGGCAGTGCAGTATCAATTGGCTTATAACAACAATATTTCGACGCGGACGTTCGCCGCGCATACTAATCAAATGGATCCAGATGAAATTCCACCTCAAAGGTCCATGTGTTCGTTGCCATGGAAACGCGATGATAAGGAATGAAGTTTTTGTACTGTGCTGTCCGCAGTGCGGAATACCAGATTATGTTTTTAAAGTTTCGCCGTTCTTTCATTTTGATGAATGAAGAATCTTAACAAAAAGGGAGAGCAAAAAATATTCTGAATAAATTTTAAGAAATGGTAGTAAGAAAGAGGTGAATGAAAATGTATTATGGGTTTTTTCCCTATATTTTGAATGGAAATCAGTGAAGTTTTTGTTTTTATTGTGATTTGTTTCATACATTGCTTTTTATATCGTACTGATTTCAATTTTATATGTATATGACTTATCAAACATTCATTATGAGTTTTTTAAAAGTTAATACATATTTGAAGCAAATTATACAGTTATTTCTATAATATAGTTATTATTATCATTGAAATATAGTTCTGAATCATGCATAAAAAATATTAAAAATAAATAATTATAAAAATATTGTATGTATCTTAATGGAATATTTAAATATTCTATTTCTATATAAAACAAAACTTTTAATTCCAGTCAATTAAATGATAATTACATTAAAAAATTTTCATGTTGTGTTACAAGATTTCACAATATTTATATACAACATGAAAAAACTAATATAAGAACATACCTATAAAACATGTTGTCATACCTCATGTTATTGTACCTCAAATATGTAGTGATGTCTAATTGTATATGTATATGGTGCTGACGTGATTAAAAAAAAAAAGCTGTGTTTGATAATGACAGATTTTTTTAACAATTTAATTGAAAAGAAGTTAAAATAAATATGTTTCCCAAACGATATCACTTAAATAATTACCAAATTAATTTAATACCGAATTACAGAAACTAAAATATAATTAAAATTAAGTAAATATTTAATTAAAATTTTTTGTAAGAAAATGTTCTAACTTATTTTAAACCCAAAACAGATTTATTTGAATTGCATTATAATGTAATAATAATCAAAATTGAGAATTTTATTATAAGATTAATTCTACATATATTAAACCATTTGGTACAATAAGTACTTGTAGCAAAATCTTGTAACATGATTGAAATAAAAAATTCCTTTTACATTTGTATACTAGAACAATGCACATATCTAGGAAATCCATATACTATTATATCTACTCATTTATTATCTCACCCACCACACATAGCTCAATCTATAGCGTAATCATACCAAAAGAATACATCTCAGCACAATATTTTTATCAACTGATATACCAAGAATACATCTAGGAACTTATTTTAAACCCAAAATATTTTATTTCAAATGTATTTTAATTTAAAAAGCATAAAATTACTAATTTTAATAAAATATTAATTCTACATCTATAACCTCATTTGGTACAACAAGGACATGTCACAAAATCTTGTACCATTATTAAAATGGCAAATTCCATTTACATTTGTATAATACAACAATGCTCATATCTAGAAAATCATAAAATATTATATACTTCTCATTTATTATCTCACCAACCACACTAGATCAGTATATAGCGCAATCATACAAAAATAATACATCACATCATATTATTCCTGCTACTGATATACCAAGAATTCTGTGTGAACCATTCTTCGCGGCGCTGGCTTTCTCTAAATGGAATAAAATCTATCAAATTCGCTTGTGACATTCGCCGAACGCTTTTCGGCTTATCAGTCGGACTGTTATGTCATTATCCTTGGGCAGTGCAGAATCAATTGGCTTATAACAACAATATTTTGACGCGGATGTTCGCCGCGCAGACCAATCAAATAGATCCAGATGAAATTCCACCTCAAAGGTCCAGATGCCTGTTACCATGGAAACGCGATGACAAGGAATGAAGTTTTTGTACTGTGTTGTCCGCAGTGCTGAATACCAGATGATGCCTTTGAAGTTTCACCTTTCATTCATTCTGATGAATAGGAAAACTTAACAATGAGAATGTGCCAAAAATATTCTGAATCAATTTTAAGAAATATTTTGAGAGAAAGAGATGAATGGAAATGTATTATGGTTTGTTTCCGTATATTTTGAATGGCATTTAATGAAGGAATTTTTTTTATGATGATTTGTGTCATAATTTGCATTTTATATATGATTTAAATTTTTATATGTATTCTTTATAACAAACTATTTTTATAACTTAACTAATTGTTTATAACTTTTCAAAAGTTAATGAACAATTGAACAACGTGAAAATACTTATATACGAATATATCTATAGACCATAAATATAACAGCATGTGGTTATAACTCATGCTATGTTACCTGAAATGTGTAGTGCTGATTTATTATATACATATATATTGTGTATATACAGGGATGACTTGTTTTACAAATATGGTGTGTATGGTAATAGCTCATATTTTAACAATTTAATTGAAAAACTTGTAAAAGAAAGGATATTTCAAGAAAAATAGCAATTAAATAATTATTAAATTAATTAAACACTGAATTCCAGAAACTATAATTAAAATTAAAAAAATAATTAAAATTAAATAAACATTCAATACAAATATTTGTAAGAAAATGTCTTAACCTATTTTAAACCCTAAGCAGATTTATTGGAATTGTATCATAAAGCAATGATAATAAAATTTGATAATTTTATTAAAATATTAATTCTACACAAATTAAACCATTTGGTACAATAAGCACTTGTCGCAAAAGCTTGTAACGTTATTAAAATCGGAAATTCCTTTTACATTTGTATGCTGGAACAATACATACATCAAGGAAATCCATATAATCTACTACTAATTTATTATCTCCCCCACCACAAATAGTTTAATCTATAGCGTAATCATACAAAATAAACACATCGCATCACAATATTCCAGTTTCTGATATACCAAGAATTCTGTGTGAACCATTCTTCGTGGCGTTGGCTTCCTCTACCTGGAATAAAATCTATCAAATTTGCTTGTGACATTCACCGAAAGCTTTTCTGCTTATCAGTTGGACTGTTATGTCATTATCCTTGGGCAGTGCAGAATCAATTGATTTATAGCAACAATATTTTGACGCGGATGTTCACCGCGCAGACCAATCAAATAGATCTAGATGAAATTCCACCTCAAAGGTCCACCATGTTCGTTACCATGGAAACGCGATGATAAGGAATGAAGTTTTTGTACTGTACTGTCCGCAGTGCTGAATACTAGATGACGCCTTTGAAGTTTCGCCGTTTGTTCATTTTGATGAATGAGAAATCTAACAATAAGGATGAGCCAAAAATATTCAGAATAAATTTTAAGAAATAGTCACAGAAAAAGGTGAATGAAAATGCATTATGGTTGTTTCCGTATATTTAGAATGAAAATGAGTGAAGGAAATTTTTTTATTATGATTTGTTTCAAAATTTATATTTTATATCAAACCGATTTCAATTTTTATGTATATTTCTCATCAACATTCACCATGTGCATTTCAAAAGCTAATAGATAATTGAAATGATATATATAGAATATACGTATAAATATATTTTTTCCTACAATATATTTATCACTGTGATATGGTTTTTAAACTTGTATATATATACATATATATATATATATATATGTAGAGTTATTATATTTTATGTCGTTATTATCCCAGTAATACGTAGTGATGTCTTATTTTTAAGAAAAGGTATGTATGGTAATGACTTACTTAAAAATTCTATATTAAATATAAAATAAAATCATGTATTTAATTCAATTGAATTATTAATATATACGAAAATTTTCATATTCTATAACAACATGCCATACTTCATGTTGTTATTATCAATGAAATATTAAGTAATAACTTATTTTAAAAATATGGTATGTTTGGTAACGACGTATTGTAAAAATATTGTATGTAAGGTAATGACTTATTTAAAAATTATATATCAAATATAAATTAAAACCATCGATTGAATTATTAGTACATATATATATTTTTCATGTTGTATAACAACATGTTGTCATAATATGCATATACTACATGAAAAATCTATATACCAACATACCTATACAACATGAAAATAACGACATGTGCTTATACCTCATGTTGCTATTATCCCTGAAATATGTATTGATGGCTTATTTTAAACATGAGGTATATATATGGTAATGACTCATTTTATATATATGTTTACGTTATTTTAAAAATATCGTATGCATAGTAATGGCTTATTTAAATATTCTATATCTAATGTAAAATAAAACCATGAATTCAAGTCAACCATGAAAAACCATGAATTTAATTATTATTACATACATATGCATCCGGTTGTATAACAACATGCCATATCATACGTATAGTACAACGTGAAAACATAGTACAATCGTATACGTATACATAGTACAATCGTATACGTACACATAGTACAATCGTGAACGTATAGTACAATCTATAGGCCAACATACTTATACAATATGAAAAAAACAGCATATCTCATGTTGTTATTATCCCTGAAATATGTAGGGACGACTTATTTTATATGTATGGTGATGCCGTATTTTACAAATATGGTATGTATGGTAACTGATGTTTTAAAATTATACATCAAATATAAAATAAAGCCATGAATTCAAGTCAATTGAATTACTAATATATACACATTTTTTTTTAAATTATAATTATTCACTATGATGATATTGTTGTTTTAGTTCAATTCAATTAATAATTTATCAAGAAAGAAATTGAGAAATGTTAAAAGTTTGAGAGAAAAAAATCATAAGTTTTAATGCAATTTTTGCAATCATATCATCAAATATTCATTTAAAGTTTAAATAATTCAATGAATTATCCACATAATATATTTTAAAAACTGTTTCTAATGACTGGTTTCCATTTCTTTGGTTTTAAATAATATTGTTTGCCATTATTCAATTGTTCTCCTCTTAATGAAGTAATTTATAGTTGTAATATGAATTTCAGATTTAAAATTTATCGAAATTAGCATAACTCAATGAATTAAGAATTTAACTTAGTTTTAAAATTATTGATATATTTTAGATTCAAGTTTTATATTATATCATCTTTATGCTAATTTAGATTCATAATTATATTTTTGAAGCAAATTACTTATTATTATCAACATAATTTTAGCACTTTATTTAAAATTTTTTCATTTTAGTCTGCAATACATAAATTATGGAAAACTCAATCTAAAATATTTTATAATTTTCCTGGATGGGCAAAGTAATTAAGTTTCATTTACTTATTTTCTTTTCTTTATTTATTTTAACAACAAGTGAAGACTATGTTTAAAAGAAGAAGAAATTTTAGAAGAAAAGTTTTCCAAAAATTATAATTTTTCGCCATGATTTTATTGTCATTTTAATTTATCAAGAACGAAATTTTGCTCTAAAAAAAAAGTTTTAATGCAATTTTTGTGCAATCATATTATCAAGTTATACATTTATAGTTTTAGTAATTATAATATTCCTTATGAAGCATTAAAAATTATTTATAATGACTCTGAGTGTCTTTTGCTTGGTTTTAAATAATATTGTTTTCCATTCTTCAATTGTTATCTTTCTTAATGACTTAATTTCTAGATATAGTTTGAATTTCATATTTAAAATTTATGAAAAATAATATACATGAATGGATTAAGTTTTTTTATTAATTTTTAAAATAATAGTTATTCAAGTTTTATATTTTATATTTATTCTAATTTAGATTCATCATTATATTTTTCATGCAAATTCCTTATTATTTACAAATTTTTAACATTTTATTTAAAACATTCCCATTTTAGTTTGAAGTGCATAAATTATGGTAAACTCAATTTTTTTTTTCTGAATGGGCAAAGGAATTAAGTTTATGAACTTATTTTTATTTAAGTATTTATCTATTTTTATAACAAGTGTTTTTTTTTGTTAATAAATCAACTAATAATTCCTTAAACAACATAACTGCAAATGTAGTTTATATTCTAATGAAAAGTTATGCCATAATAAATAATTTTAAAGCAGCCAGTTTTTTAAGAAATTAAATGAACAAGAATAACTTATCGAAAGTTATACTTGTGTCAAGTTATTTTTAACATCGTTCTATTTCGTGTAACTGTTAAGCATACAACGAACAGCTCATATCCTAAATATACTGTAATTCCTTCTCGTAAGTGTGAAAAACAAGAAAACTCCCTAGACAGTCTGACTTGCAATGGGAGATGCTTTATGTAATTATCCCATTTGCCTTAGTATTACCCCGTTTCTGAAAGCAATGACTACATTGGATGTCTCCATTGTATTTTCGATCCTAAGCTTTAGTGTTTGCTATATATCATAAATTAAACTATGTCAAGATTTTATTTGCATTTTTACAACGTGAAGTTTGCTGTACACTTGCTATTAATGTATCAGGATCAATTACTGCTGCTTAAAAAATAGTTTATGTAATATACTATTACAAAAATAAATGTAAGCAATGTATATTTTATCATGTATTTAGTTACAAAAGGCCTGATTGGTCGAGTGGCTAGCGCTCTGGCGCTCGGTACCACAGGTTTCGGGTTCGAGTCCCTGCGGTGCCATTTAACGTTTGTAGTGGTTCGGAATCCACTTTAAACTGTAGGTCCCGGTTTAATATGATCGTAGAGCGTTGCGGGGGCATTGTTACTCCGCGTTCTTGGCTTATCTTCAAGATACACGCGCCCCCTGGGTCATGCAAAGTGAGTACGTCTGTGCAGCGCTTGCCTTAAGGCATCCGAGACCAAGCTGTCTAAAGTGTTTGTCAGCTGCATTAGAAAGAAAAAAAGTTACAAAAGTCGTTATACTATTCTAGAGCTTTATAATAATTGATAAAGTACTTAAATGACAAGATACGATTTATATGAATGGCTATGAATAGCAAATACGTCAATCAATTTGATGAAGCAACAAAAACTTCTTTTGTCATTTGATTATGTTTGTCATGTTCTAATTTTACCAATGTTACATTTTATAAGATAGTTATCAGTATATAATATTTTGTAAAATCAGTTTAGGATTTTCGCCTTTTGTGATTTACAACTGTGACTTAAAAGACATTAAAGATGAAACATATTTTTAAAATAAATGTAAAAAAAATTTAAATTGTTTTTGTTTAAATTATTGAGTAACAAGATATTTTCCCAATGCCAATATAATGTTAAAAATTATATATTCAATTGTTTTATAAAAATATTATGGAATATATCTCCAATAAATTGTATTAAAGAGATAAATTAAATTTATATAAATTAAGGAAATGTTAGTTTTTGAAAATATACTGGGAAATAAATTTAACTCTTAAAATGATCTCCCTGCTTGTATAAATTTTAAATAAAATTGATTTTAATTTATTTTATATTGATAAATATAATGATACAATGCATCTATAATTAATATGTTGGAAAAAAATTTTGGTATTTTGGTAAAATGCTAGTAAAAGCAAACTGATTAAATTTTACAAAAAGACACATTTATATAGAATTAAATGTTTTTAACAATTCCTTAAAATTTAGTTTTTATAATTGAAACTGCTGTAAATAGATTTATATAAATATAATTTTTACGAATTTGTAATATTATCAGAAAAATATATTCATCTGATTTGAAATTTTTTCATAACTCAAATTTACAAACTTTTTCAACGTTAAAGTTAAATAAAATAATTCTGCAAATTAATTGGTCGAGTTTTACACGTATTAACTTTATATCTGATAGGAAATAAAATTAAAATTTTTTACAATATTTAAGTTTTGCATTTTGCAAATAGCAACCAATCTAATCAATCAGAAATCATATTATCACTGAAAGCATTTGATAAATTTTTTAGTGTAACGTTTTGTTAGATAACATATCATATTTTATCATTAATATGGAATAGCGACAAAATATAATCTAGTTATTTTTACTTGTTCAATATGTATTCATTTGTATAAAAATAAATTATCAATCACTTAAAAGCTTAAAACAAAAAAAGTAAGCAAATTCAATCATATGGTCCCTTTTAAGATTATGTATACAAAATTACTGCTCTGACATTTACAATTTGTTTTCACCAATCTCCTTTATAATGGGTACAATTTTATTCATCTAAAATCGTATCAGAATAAATTTTCTAGTATTTTCAGAATTGAATTATCTTACTTTAATTTATTGCCACGATAATGTACTTCATATTTTTCGAAATATTTTATCTTTTTTGTCTAAAAACACTAAAGTACTTCAATTGTACAGACATATAAATAAGTAGGAAATTGTTATATAGACACACATGAATTATAATTTATTTCAGCATAACATCATTTATAGTTAAATAAAGTAGTTTAGTAGTTAAGTTAGTTTAGTAGTTTAGTAATCAAATTCATGAATTTCAAATATATTTAATGTCAAAGAACATGATTAATCATTTATATATGCATAATTGTATATTTTACTCATTTTATCCATTTTAATCGTTTATATACACTGACGTGACAAAAGTCATGGGATAGCAATATGCAAATTTTCAGATGGCAGTAGCATCGCGTAGAACAGGTATAAATGCGCAGTGCTTTCGCAGAGCTTTCATTTCTGTTCAAGTTATTCATGTGAAGAGGTTTTGACGTGATGGTGACCGCACGACGGGAATTAACAGACTTTGAACGCGGAATGTTAGTTGGAGCTAGACGCATGGATCATGCCATTTCGGAAATCGTTAGGGAATTCAACATTCCCAGATCCACTGTGTCAAGAGTGTGCCGAGAGTATGAAATTTCAGGCATAACATCCCACCATGGACAGCGCAGTGGTCGACCGCCTGCACTTAACAACCGAGACCGGCGACGTCTGCAAAGAGTCGTAAATTCTAACAGACAAGCAACACTGCGTCAAATAACCGCAGAGATCAATGTGGGACGTATAAGGGACTTGTTTGTTAGAACTGTGCGGAGAAATTTGGCTTTCTTGGGCTATTCCAGCAGAAGACCGACTCGAGTGCCTTTACTGACAGAACGACATCGCTTGCAGCGACTCTCGTGGGCACGTGAGCATATCGGTTGGTCCGTAGATGAATCGAAAACCGTGGGCTGGTCCGATGAGCCCCGATTTCAGTTGGTAAGAGCTGATGGTAGGGTTCGAGTGTGACGCAGGCCTCACAAAGCCATGGACCCAAACTGTCAGCAAGGCACTGTTTAAGCTGGTGGTAGCTCCGTAATGGTGTGGGCTGCTTTTTCATGGCATGGACTTGGTCCTCTGGTGCGACTGGACCGAACATTGACTGGAAATGCTTATGTTCAGCTACTTGGAGATCACTTGCAGCCATTCATGGACTTCATGTACCCAAACAACGATGGGATTTTTATGGATGACAATGCGCCATGTCACCGGGCCACAACTGTTCGTGATTGGTCTGAAGAACATTCTGGACAATTCCAACGAATGGTCTGGCCACCTAGATCGCCCAACAGGAATCCCATCGAGCATTTATGGGACATCATCGAGAGGTCTGTTCGTGCCCAAAATCCTGCACCATCAACGCTTTCACAATTATGGACGTCTATCGAGACAGCATGGCTCAATATTCCTGCAGAAGAGTTCCAACGACTTGTTGAGTCCATGCCACGTCGAGTTGCTGCACTTCGCCGGGCGAAAGGAGGGCCGACACGATATTAAGAGGTATCCCATGACTTTTGTCACTTCAGTGTATAATCGTAAGCTAAAGGGGTTTATAATATATTTTTGCAATTCAATATCGGATTTGTGTAGATTAAAAGGATTTAATGGCAAGTTCAATTAATACTTCTAAAACGAGATACAAGATTATCAAAATTTCAGAGTTGAAAGACAGTGTGCTATAAGTGATATATACTCTGATAGAGTCATCTAAAATATACAAAAATTATAATATTGTTAATTATTGACTTTAAATTAATGTGTTCAAAAATTAATAGATGCAACTGCGCCAAAAAAATAACACCAATTATTTTTTTTTTCTAAAACTCTTTATTTAATCTTCCAAATTTATTTTAAAAATAATCCCCTCCGGACACAATGCACTTATGCCAACTTTTTTTTTCCAATTCTCAATGTATGCTAAAAAGTCATCGGTAGGGATAGCCTTCAAAGCACGAGGTGATTCACGTTAAATCCCTTCAATCGACTCAATACGGTCTCCCCGGAGTGGTCTTTTGAGTTTAGGGTGTAGCCAGAAGTCGCACAGTGGGAATGCGGCGGTTGTAGAACGATATGGGTTTCTTTTTGCCAAAAAAGCCACGAAGAATCAATGCATGAGCTGGTGCATTCAGTGTTTTCGGTACCAATCGAGAATTGACGCATTTGAGGCCGAAAATGGAATTGACCGATGCTTTTGAAATTCCAACATCGTCAGCAAGGTTTCTAATTGTAAATCGACGGGTTGCAAGCACCAAATCTTTCATTTTTTGGACTTGAGCTTTGTCGATTGAGTTTGATGGTCTACCAGAGGGCGCTTTGTCTTCAACGCTCTCTCTGCCTTCTTTCAACTGCTTATATCACTTGTAAAATTTCTTTCCAATTTCGGAATGCTCACCGAATACCTACTGCAACATTCTATACTTTTCCGCAAACAAAATGGAATGCAAGTTCTTTGCTCAATTAACTCAAACATTTCAAAAATCTCCGGAATAAGTTTTAGTGTCTCACAAAACCAAGTGTAACTCAAACACTAATGAATATTTTGACGGCAAATTTCACACAGTGTCAGCAACCTGAAAAAGAAAAAAAATTGAAATTCCATGTGATCCGGGAATTTTAAATTGAAAATTAGACTTACTTATTTTTTGGACAAAGTAGTAAGTCAGTTGCAACTTAGTATCATCACTATCATTAATTATTATTAATTTTAATAACTGATAATTTTTATGTTAGTAAATATAAAAAAATATTAATTTGTGCGGTTTTTTTTTTTTTTAATTAACTGAAATCCTACCAAATAATAAGCAGGATAAAAAGCATTTCTACACATAACATTATTTGATGAAATTTCCGGAGTTTGATTTTTAAAAAAATATGCAAAAAATGCAAATGAATTGAAAAAAATGCAAATGCATTGAAAAAGATGCATTGAATCTTCTACACCAATTATGGAAAATATTTCTATAAATAAACTTTCAGATTCAATATCATGGTAAATACATACTGATTCATATAGAAATAATTTTGTGTATAATAATTTCGAAGTAATATTAAGAAAAAAATATTGTAAAATTTATTTACAAATTATTCAAACTTAAACTTTTTTTAAAAATATAATTAATCAATAAATCAAAATATAATTACACTGAAATAAAAGAAAAATTAATAAAAATTTGGATATAAATAGTTTCAAATAGATATTAATGATATGTAAATTAAAACCTAATTAAAATAATCTAATTTAATACATAAAATAATATATTAAAAAATGTTTAAAAATCAAAAATTAATGCATCAAAATTTTAATTTAATATGTAAAATACTTACAAAAAATAAAAAAATGTTTGTATTTTAAATGTTAACTATAATGAGTCTATTAGCAAGTATTATTCATCATATTATTAATTAGCATCAACATCATATTAACCATATTCAATAATACTGCAGCTTAAATTATGTATTATTCAATTTAGAAAAAATATTTATATTGTTAATTGTTTAAACAATTAAAAATTTGATATGAATAATAAAAAAAAAAAAATCATAAGATAAATAATTGGGCGGCTTTATTTCAATTAATTTTTTTCAACAAAACTGAGAGGAAAATCCACTATTGTTTTATTTGTATAAATATAGAAAAAAAAGTATCTGATTAAATTATGAATAGAAAATATTTCATTAATTCCCTCAAATAATTTTATAATACATTTTTTTAGTATTACTTTATAATTTACTGTTACTGGAGTCCTAGACAAAAAAAATTAATTTAATTTATAAAAGTATAAAGTAGTTTTTATTCTTTCCCCACAATTTTTAATCCTCTTGAGAATAAAATACTGATAAAAAATGTACGTTGCTACTTTTACAAAACACAACTTTTTTTTTCTTAAAACTATTTTTATCTAAACCTAATTAGAGTTTTCCCGCACAAAACTTTGCAGGAAATTATTAGTTACATGAACGTTATTTCTAACAAAAAAGATTTAAATTAAAATAAATTAAAATACACAAGAGAAAATATTTACTGCCATAAATGTCACACAAATTAATTCTATGTAAATCTCAATTTTTTTTTCTTACTCTAATGTAGGGGGGGCCAACCCACATGATCTTGCAGACGACTTTGAAAATGCAACGTAACTCCGCGGGCCGCATATAAAATTATACATCCCCATATTGGATTTAGAGTGCCTGAATGGCCGAGCGACTCGCTTTCTGTACTACAGGTTTCTGGTTCGACTCACGGTGGTACCATGGATGTTTATATCGGTTCGGAATCCATTTTAAACCGTAGGTCCCGGCCTAATAGGATCGTAGAGCGTTGCGGGGGTATTGTTACTCCGCGTCCGTAGATTATCTTCAAGTTCCACGTACCTTCTGGGTAGTGCTAAGTGAGTAACGTCTGTGCGGCGTTTGTCTTAGGCATCCTAAGTGTTTGTCAGCTGCATTAAAACAAAAAACATATTGGAATTAGACCCACGATAAACATTTTTTTGGAGTGACAAATTTAAATATAATCATTTATTATTTATGTGTTTATTATTATTGTTGCATGTAATCATAGAAAATACAATAAAAATAATACTGAACCCACATTGTAAAGAAATATATAACACTGAAAATGAAAGATAAGAAATATATAAACATAAACAAAATAAAAATAAGAAATCATTAAAAAAAATATTTATTTTACTAATACGATATTTGTTTCTCCATTTTTTCATTTAGCTTTTGCAAGTCGATCTCTATTTGGGTATTTGCATATCGTAATGGGTGAAGGAGGTTAGCGTCCATTGTGTTTGAGCGTGTTTTGTGTTTGGTATTTTCCCTTTTGAAAAAAAAAAAAAAAATTCGCAGGTTTAAGTTGTACCAAAATCACTAACAACTTCAACAAAGAGTTTGGTTTGCTCTGCAATCAACAATCTACTGTGCTTGTGTAGGGATGGTCATTGCGTCACTGAGGTAATTTAAAGTGAAAAATAGAACCTATTATAATAGATGGTCCAAGATGTTCCCGCATCATGAGTTTGCAGAATATAATTTAATTATTCTGTGGACTTATAACTGTACAATCATAAATAAAACATGCAATATCTATCACATATGCGCAAGAATATTATTCTAAAATCAAAGTTAATTGTTTCTAATAATTTCGACAGTTGATTTTTGAATATATGGATGCACACATAACGCATTTTTATAATAAATTGATTTTTACTAATTTTCCAGTTATAAAATAAATATATTTTGTAAAAGTGTGATAAATCTCCCAAGCCTGAAAAATATTCAAGGTGGGCCTCGGGTTGGCCACACCTGCTCTAATGTATGATTGTAAAATAATTCTAATAAATCCGTAAAAGCATTTTCAGTTAAAATAAATATAAATTTATCTGAATGTATATATGTATCAGTTGATAAAAAAATACATACTGCATGTATTGCAGCGCATCGATATATATTTTTCAATGCAAAAATAGAAAATCTATCTGAAATGCATAGCACACATGGATGGATAAAAGCACATCCAAATGTAGCAGTCAGAAAAAGAAATTTCTTTCAATGTACCTCAGGTATTTGCTTTCTATTTTCAGCATGCATTGATGTAAAAAATTGCTTTTATATGCGTCTTGAAGTTTCCCTTTTAATGGACATCCATGCAAAGTATATGCATTTTTTTTATTCGTTTAATATTATTTTTTCGTATAGCATACTTTTCGATGTAATAATAATTTTAAATTTGTATTTCATTCATAAGCATTTGTTTGTTTCAAACTTTTTATTTCACTTAAATATCAGTTTTTATTAAAAATAAAAAATAAAAAATATTATTATAGTAAAGTAAAATTGTGGAAAATAGAAATTTATAATAGTCTTAATCTAATTTGAAAATTTAATTTAACAAAATCTAACTTCGAATTAATTAAAATGGAAGGTTAAAAATATTGAGTTTTGAAATCTATCACATTTCATTGTCTTTGGTATGACTACATAGACACTTCTTATTTCATTTATGTAAGATATAAATTTGAAAATAACAAAAGGTATTAAAGAAGTAGTGCATTTTATTAATAAAATATAATACTTGTTTGCACTACATTCAAGTGGTAGCCATCATGTTTTTAAATACCTGTTTTAAGTATATTTTCAAATATACTTTTAGAAAATATGACAATTATTTAATACAACAATTAAACTCATATACAATATTCTGGCAACATATATAATAGACTTCACTGTTAAAATAAAAAAGTGGAAAACATTAAAAGTATTAAAGAAATATTGTATTTTACTAATAAATTATACTTCGTGAATATTTTATTTATAGTTTATTTTCATTATTTATATTTTTAATTTAATAAATATTTTCTTAATAAAGACTTGCTGAACTACATCTTTTTGGAACCCAACATATTTTTAGATTTAAAAAAATTAATTAAAACCGTATAGAATATCCCTTGCAGCAGATATAATAGGCGTCACTGTTAAAATATAAATATGAAAAACATTAAAAGGCAGTTAAGAAGTAGTGCATTTTATTAATAAAATATACTACTTGTTTAAACTACATTAAATTGGTACCCATCCTGCTTTTAATATGCTTTTCAAGTAGTATCACTACCATCACTTTCAAATATGCTTTTAGAAAATATGACAATTATGCAATAGAAGTAATTAAAGGCATATACAATTCCCGTGCAGCAGATATAATGGGCGTCTTCCATTAATGCAGACCTCCATTCCCTTTAACACACAATCCCAGACGAAAATGAGAGGCAATAAGGAGACCGTGGTCATTAGTTTATACGTTATTATAAACTGAAACAGTATCATTATCCAGTTGGATAAGAGGACCAAATTACTACTGTATCAGCACTTGTGATACCCTATATTGCCATCGTTAACCTCCAACGAAAGCTTATAGAAGCCAAGAGAGCATCTTTGCTGAGATACTGTCGTGACCATAGATAAGGCTGAAGAACTTCATTGGTTTATCTGGCATGTTATGGAATTTGGTTAGAGGGTGTTTCGAAATTGTGAAGCGTTCTAACATAAATCCCGGTGTTGTTTAAAGCGGTTATTGTGTGTGTCTTAGATATTATACGATTTGATTTCGAAGAAAATCCTGTTTGTAAGATCAAAAGTCGAAAAGTTTAATCTGCGACTGACTACATCACTTTTTTTGTTTTAGTAATCCACTTTAGATCGGTATGTTAGTGTCTGAGTTATTTGATTTTTCTATCGTAAAATAATAGTTTTGAAGGTTCTTGTTCAATTTTAGTTGCTGTTATTCACTTGTTCACAGGTGATTTTTCTTTTAACCGAACAGGTTTACTAAAAAAAATTAAATTCTAGAAATGTTATTGCTGGTTCACAAATAATAAAGTAATTAAAAGCAGATATAATTATCTTTTAACAGATATAATGGGCATCAGTGTTAAAATGTAAATTTGGAATACATTAAAAGTATTAAAAAAAATTATATTTTATTACTAAGATATATTACTTGCTAAACTACATTTTGCTGGAACCCAACATGTTTTTAAATATTAATACAGTAATTAAAGACATATACAATTGGCTTGCAAAAAATGTTATAGATAAAATGTAAAACATATTGTAAATGTATAACTGTCAAAATGTAAGTTTGAGTTGCATTAAAATATTATAGAAGTAGCACATAGTTATAGAAGTAGTATTAATAAAATATACTACTTGTTTGAATTACATTCAACTGGTTTTTAAATTCACGCTTCAAGTAGATTCACTTTCAAATATGCTTTTTGAAAATATGACAATTATGTAATAGAAGTAATAAAAAGTATATACAATTCACTTTGCAGCAGATATAATGGGCGTCTTCCATTAATGCAGACCTCCATTTCCTTTACCATACGATCCCAGACGAAAATGAGAGGCAATAAGGAGACCGTGGTCATTAGTTTATACGTTATTATAAACTGAAACAGTATCATTATCCAGTTGGATAAGAGACCAAGTCACTACTGTATCAGCACTTGTGATACCCTATATTGCCATCGTTAAACTCCAACGAAAGCTTATGGAAGACAAGAGAGCATCTTTGTTGAGATACTGACGTGACCATAGAAGATGAAGAACTTCATTGGTTTATCTGGCATGTTATGGAATTTAGTTAGAGGGTGTTCCGAAACTGTGAAGCGTTCTAACATAAATCCTGGTGTTGTTTGATGCGGTTATTGTGTGTGCGTGGATATTATGGGATTTGATTTCGAAGAAAATCCCGTTTGTAAGATCTAAAGTTGGAGTAGTTTAATCTGTGGCTGACTTTCACTTTTTTTGTTTTAGTAATCCACTTTCGATCGGCATGTTCGACACTGACGTTATTTGATTTTTCTTTCGTGAAATAAGAGTTTTGAAGATATTTTTCTTGTTCAATTTTAGTTGCTGTTATTTAAGTTGTTCACAGGTGTTTTACTTTTAACCGAGCAAGTTTAGTTTGAAAAAAATCTAGAAATTTTATTTCTAGTTCCCAAATAAAATTTCGCAGCGTGTTTGGCATAATTTTTAAATATAAATATTCTTTATATTCCTATACTAAAATCATGCATTATAACATTATTATTTCAGTTCATTCAAGTTTCTTAAACATTTTGTTCATTCATGTTTTTTCAAACATTATTTCTGTTCATTCATGTTTATTAAACAATATTTCTGATTGTGTTTGTTAAACAATATTTCTGTTCATTGATGTTCTGTTAAACATTATTTGTGCTTGTGTTTGTTAAACATTATTTCGATTTATTGATGTTTGTTAAATATTATTTCTGTTCATTCATGTTTGTTAAATTTTTTTTTCTGTTTAAAAGGTATTTAAGAAGTAGTGCATTTTATTGATAAAGTATACTACTTGTTTGAACTGCACTGAACAGTTTTTAAATTTTAAAAAAGTAATTAAAAGCATATACAATTCTCTTGAAGTAGATACAATAGGCGGCACTTTTAAGATGCAAATTTTAAAGCATTAAAAGATATTAAAGTGGACATTTTATAAATAAAATATATTACTTATTTGAACTAGACTCAACTAATACCAAATATGTTTTTAGAATTGAATAAAGTAATACAAATCATATACAGTTATCTTGCAGTTGATATAATATACGTCACTTTTAAGATATAAATTTTAAAAGCATTAAAATATATCACAGAAGTAATACATTTCATAATTAAAAAGAATTAGACATGTTTTAGTTTTCACTGTTTAAGTAAATCTTTTGTTAAATACTTTATGTTAACCTCATAGGTTTCACATGCAAATATACTTATAGAAAACATTGCAATTATTTACTAAAGCATTTAAAAACATATGTAATTACCTTTCAACAGATATAATAGGTATCACTGTTTAAATATAAATTTGAAAAGCTTTAAAAAGTATTAAAGACATAATGTATTTTACTAATAAAATATACTACTTGCTTAAACTACATTCAACTGGTACCCATCATGTTTTATATATGCTTTTCAAGTAGTATAACTACCATCCTTTTCAAATATGCTTTTAGAAAATATAACAATTATGTAATGGAAGTAATTAAAAGTACATACAATTCCTTTTCAGCAGATATAATGGGCGTCTTCCATTAATGCAGACCTCCATTCCCTTTAACACACAATCCCAGACGAAAATGAGAGGCAATAAGGAGACCGTGGTCATTAGTTTATACGTTATTATAAACTGAAACAGTATCATTATCCAGTTGGATAAGAGGACCAAATTACTACTGTATCAGCACTTGTGATACCCTATATTGCCATCGTTAACCTCCAACGAAAGCTTATAGAAGCCAAGAGAGCATCTTTGCTGAGATACTGTCGTGACCATAGATACGGCTGAAGAACTTCATTGGTTTATCTGGCATGTTGTAGAATTTAGTTAGAGGGTGTTCCGAAATTGTGAAGCGTTCTAACATAAATCCTGGTGTAGTTTGATGCGGTTATTGTGTGTGTTGTAGATATTATGGGATTTTATTTAAAAAATCCTGTTTGTAAGATCTAACGTCGAAGGTTTAATCTGTAGCTGACTGCAACACTTTTTTTGTTTTAGTAATCCACTTTCGATCGGCATGTTCGTCTCTGAGTTATTTGATTTTTCTTTCGTGAAATAAGAGTTTTGAAGATATTTATCTTGTTTAATTTTGGTAGTTGTTATTCACTTGTTCACATGTTCTTTTTCTTTTAACCGAAAAGGTTTATTTAAAAGAAAAAAATCTATCAATTGTATTTCTAGTTCAGAAACAAAATTTCTGACACAAATATTAAGGATATACTTTTTGTCTTCCTATAAAATATATATAAATATATATAATATATATTAAATATATCTTCCTATAAAAGCATTAAAGCATTATTATTTCTATTCATTCATGTTTGTTAACATCATTGTTTCTGTTCATTCTTGTTTGTTAAATATTAATTATATTCATTCATGGTTGATAAACATTATTTCTGTTCATTCAAGTTTAAAAAGCATTATTTCTATTTTAATGCTCCTCTTACGGTTTTAATCTTGCTAAATAATCTTTATATGATTATACATACAGTTATGTACTTTATAACTTATAAAATACAAAAATTTATCAATATAAAGTAATATTTAATGTATTAAAAACACACTATTATTTTTTTTATAGGAATTATTATTTGATAAATCTTTAGTTAATTCACTATTGTTCATTTTATTTTGTTGAATAGTAGATTTATTCGATCTTCACATAGTACACCATATATAACTATCCCGCTTGTTTTTTTAAGCATAAAATGATATTTTTATGACGTTGTATATATATAAGATAAATATTTCAAAAATCAAATTTATTTTATGTTGCACTAAAATATATTGCATACCAACGCAGTTTTTAAATGTTTGCTGAATGGTGCAAAGAGGTAATGGAGCGACGGTGAATATTGTTTAGCTTTTGGGTTGCTTGAGTGCCTATCACAATCATATATTTTTTTCAGTGAACTCCATCACATAGGTGTTTACGGCAACTAGATTGCAGATGAACTGACCAAGGAGGGCAGCTTTAAGAGCACTATTGATTGTCTCTCTTTGTCAGAACTTGCCTCTAGGGACAAATTAGATATCAACTCCGCTTGGAGAAAGTCCCTTGTACAGGAGTGGTATGATTGTAATCGTCCTGGTGTTGTTTAGATGGGGAGGGCAGTATATACGAAATTACGGCTCTTGCTAGGCTTCAAAGTATTCAACTTCAACCTCAACATCATGTGTCGGGCCTTAAGGTTTATTCTCTTTGCCCTGCAATCTAGTTTAACTCACACCATTCCTCCCTTAACTTGACTAGCATTGGTTGCCAGAAGAACCAGTTCTGCTCAAATCCTGGAGAAGATTGTCATTGCTTGAGAACACATGAATTTATGAACTTCGTCTATAGGTTGCTTTTGGCCAAGTGGTATAAGACACATCAACAAGAACAAATGTTTACGGTGCAGTTATTTTAACAGTTATATCGTAAGTAATAAGGCAACATGCTGTTGTTGAATTTTTAAACACTAGTAAGATACTTATTAAACACCAGTAAACAATATTAAGTTACATAATTAATTTTCATTTTTGTTGTCTCACGTTAAACATCAGGGAATTTTTATGTAGATATGGATAATCATTATGTTAAATTTAATGAATACAATATCCTATATTTTTAATTTTTACTCAATTGATTAATTAAATAAAAATAATTTAAGTTTTTAACTGAAGTTAGATCTTTATTTACAATGATATTTTTAATCATTAAATATAGATCCAATTGATTAATATATATGCAATATTTATACAAAATAAGGAAAGAGATTAGACCACTTTTGTGCAAATTAGCAAACACATTAATTAAAAAATATATATTTCAAAGAAATTTTTAATCAATTAATATATCGGATAGGTTTAGATTCTTGTAAAGTTAATATGCTTTGTGTTCAATCCTTGGCGTGGAAAGTGAAATTCTTCTGTCTAAATCTCAACGTATCTCAAATTTTAATTTACTTTTTTTATTGCGGCATTGCACTTTTACTTCCCAAAATATTTTTCATTATTTTTATTCGATTCTAAGAACTCGGTGGAATTCCTTCCAGAAAGCAGAAAGAAAACATTTTTCTCCAGGACATTGCTGTTCTTTTCTTTGTTTTGTTCTTTTCCCTTTTTTTTCTTGTTTATCTGAACGTTTTGCTTTTAGTCCATCGAAAGTGCATGGTCCAACGCTTTAAAGTATTCCTCTTCTTCTATCAATGGAATTGTTTTTATCGTGGAACGACAGAACATTCTTTTCTTTTTATTTATTTCTGTTTAACTGTAACTGTAGGATAATTTTACGTATCGGAATAAATAATAAAATTCTAAAGTAATTACTTTAAGTGTCTCTGTATAAAAAAGCTCCTGATTTTAACGTTTAATCGCACAATTAAATTTGAGATTTCGCATTACTATTCTAATTAATAAAGTACTTGAAAGACAATAGAATTCATTTAGCCATTTAGCTATTAATAACTAAATGATAAGTATAATATATTTTGAGTTGTGATGCTTTATGACAAAAGACTTACTTTGTCATTTATTAATGATAATGTACAATGGAATATTCTTTTGCATTTAATTTTTTATGATTATTTAATCCCAACTCCCATTAAGTGTAACTAAAATTGCTATAATTAATATTTAAAATTAGTTCTCGTAAATTAAGTGATAAAGCGATTTGTTATTGCCGAATTCTTAAATACTAGTAAGATACTTTTAAAACGCTTATAAAAAATATTAAATTTCACAATTAATTTTCAGTTTTATTGTCTTACGCAAGATATTTTTATAGATATGGATTATCATTAATTTATATTTAATTAATGAAAAATTATATGATTTTAATTTTTAATGAATTGATTCATGATACAAAAATAATTTACATTTTATCTGAAGTTCGGTCTTATTTTTAAATGATAAATATAAACATTAAATATAAATTAAATTGGTGAATACATATAAAGAATTTGTACAAAATAGGTGAAACCGATAAGTCCAACATACACTAATCAAAACAATTATAAATTAACCAACACATTAATTAAAATTATTTATTTCAAACCAATTTCAATCAATTAATATAATGGATGGGTTTAGATTGTTGTGAAGTTAATAGTTTTGTGTTCAATCTTTGGCGTGGAAAGTGAAATTCTTCTGTCTAAATCTCTACGTATCTCAAATTTTAAGTTACTTTTTTTATTGCGGCATCGCACTTTTACTTTCTGAAATATTTTTCATTATTTTTATTCGATTCTAAGAACTCGGTGGAATTCCTTCAAGAAAGCAGAAATAAAACATTTTTCTTCAGGAGATTGCTGTTCTTTTCTTTATTTTATTCTTTTGTTCTTTTCTTTTTTTTTTTTCTTGTTTATCTGAACGTTTTGCTTTTAGTCCATCGAAAGTGCATGGTCCAACGCTTTAAAGTATTCCTCTTCTTCTATCAATGGAATTGTTTTTATCGTGGAACGACCGAACATTATTTTCTTTTTATTTATCTCTGTTTAACTGTAACTGTAGGATAATTTTACGGACCGGAATAAATAATAAAATGCTGAAGTAATTACTTTAAGTGTCTCTTTATAAAAAAACTCCTGATTTTAACGTTTAATTGCACAATTAAATTTGAGATTTCACATTACAATTCTAATTATCATTCATACAGAAGGTACTTGAAAGACAATATAATTCATTTAGCTATTTAGCTATTAATAACTCAATGTTAAGTATAATTGATGAGTCTTGATGTTTTATGATTAAAAACTTATTTTGCCATTTATTGATGATAAATTATAATGGAATATTATTTGGTATTTAAAAATTTGAAAAAAAAATATTTTAACACCAACGTATAAAACTAACTAAAATTAATATATTACATATATAAAATTAGTTCTAACTTTAAATTTTAATTAAAAAACTTTAAATATAAAATTAAAAAAAATGAAAATAATTAAAATTAATATTACTATTATACCTTTATTGTTGCACATAAATAGTATGCATTATAGAAAATATAAAAAAATAAATATGAATGAATACAATTGTAATAATAACAATAAATACATATATTCAGAACAAATACAAAATATTTAATCACATTTATGCCATTAATCAATACGAATTCGTGAATTTAAATCAATAACGAAATATTAATGAATTTTAACTGCTGCCAACATTTGCAAAGAAGGTATCAAAATACATGGTAATACGTATTTAAGAAGAATATATTTAAATTTTAAGTAAATAATAAATATTAAATATATAATTTTTAAATAATAATTGTTAGAAGCTGAATGAACATGCCTAAATAAGTCCTAAAATTTAAGCGTTACCCCACAAAATATTGAAAACACAATATTGATTGCACAATATTGAAAAAAACATTTTATAATTGTGCAATACATAAAAAAATGTAAAAACTGTCTAGAATTCAGAAAATTACGGTTTAATGATATTCTAATTATTAAAATCGTATATATTTTGCTGTTCAAATGCAACTGGCAATAGATATATATTTAATATTTATGCCATAAGCAAGTGCGGCGCCGCAGTTACTCATTTGGCACTGACCAGTTGGCAAGTACAGCTTGAAGATAGGCTATGGACGCAAGTAAAACTACTACCCTCACAATGTTCTACGATCCTATTCCACCGGGACCTACGGTTTAATGTGGATTCCGAAATACTGCAAATATCCATGGCGCCGTAGGCATTCGGACATGAAACATATGGTAATGAGCGCCGGGGCCCTAGCCACTCGCCCATCAGGTCCCTTTAAAAAAATCGATCTATACAATAATATAAAATAATTACTGTTAAACTAATAAGGCTAGTACAAATAATAAAGTAAAGAATCTACGAATTTTCCAGACATGGAAAGACAAAATTGTATAATGAAACAATCAATAATTAATCTATACATATGTGATAATTATACCACCGAATTAAATGAGGTTTGATAACTATAATATAAGATAAAAAAAGTCATTGCACACAGTAAAAAAGAAAATAACTCGAAAGACAAAGAGTCCGAAAAAACACAAATGATTCGAGACATCTTTGAGAAACCTCCAACCATAGATATCGATGTCCAGGTAATCAGAATACGAGCGATAGAACAAATAGTCGATACCAACTCTAAAACACATTTACCTCACATGAAGGCAGCTCAGAGGAAATAATAACACTTTTCAAGGTATACTTTTGAATCTGTCTCAATCGAAAATCTCATTTGATGCGTGTTTCTTTTTGCCAGACTATCATCATTTCGGGAGGTTCCACTTCCTGGAGGAGGAGGTATTTTATGGAAGGTGCTTTGATAGACATTCCAATTTTTTTCTCCAAGAATTTGTCCCGGAGGAAATAATAGCAGAGATTTGTCGCGCAAACGACGCAACTGATTTTACAGCGATCTCCTTTCTTTTAGGTTAGGCCAATTTTTTTTTTTCTTTTTCAGTGTAAGAAATGCATTTTTTTTCGGAGCTGTGCTAGGAATTTGCTTCGTGTGTGGTCTACATGAAAGAAAAAAAAATTGGGTGAAGAATATAATTTCAATCTGACACAGTGTTTTCAGAATAACTTAAATCGAAACGAAAAAAAATATATATATATGTTTTTTCTAAACTGTTTTCCATTATGTTTAATACTATTGACATTATTTGGGATTCAAGGAAATATGGAAAGAGCCTTTAATAACTAAAAAAGAGAAATTTAAATACTTAAATCTCTTCACCATTAAACAAAAACAAAAACAAAAAACAAAAAAAAAAAAAAAAAAGATAATATACACTTCTATCCTTAAAGTTTATGTTAAGGATATGCTTACATTAAGACTACAATTAATTAATTGTTAATAGACTACCACTGGCGAAATTGTTTTGAATAGGACTAAAATAAATAAATATTAATATACATAAATACAAAATTTGATACACAATAAATCATTGAATTTGAAAAATAGAGTTTTAATATTTTTAAGGAATTTCAAGTACAAATATATAATAAATTGATGAATATATTTATTATTAATGAATATTTTAGATGCGTGTGATATATGTAAGAAATATTTTTAATTAATGCTGTATTTCAATTTAATCATGATTAAAAATAATTATTAGAATGATGTAAGATAGACATTGTTTTAAAACTTTAATTCTTAAAAAATTTTAACATAATTTTTTATATATTGATGAATTTTTTTTACAGGTATAAAACAGACGACTACAATATGTGATTATAAACAAAATACAATATAATTTTTTATTTCAGTATTCACTATTATATCACTATGGAAATTAAATAAATCACTTTACTGAAAAAACTTTCCAGTTAACAAAGTAATCTTACAGGAATATTTTAATGAAACTTGTTATACTTTACAAAGAAGCAATAATTATTAAAAAGAAGGAAGATAGATATTGCTTGTTAACTTTAATTCTGAAAAAAAATTAACATAATTTTTATACATTGTCCAATTCCTTTTAACAAATAGTTTTAAATTTGAAAAAAAATCATAACATGGTTTCTAGAACATGCAGCAAGTTTTCGTTTTGATTAATTATTATTTCTATTAGTAATTTTTTTTTTTTTCATATCAGTTGGCTTCTTTCAGAAAAACTACTTAAATGTCAGCGATTACATTTCAAATAAAATCATTCAAATCTTTCTATTATGTTTCATTGGTAAAAATATTACATTTGTTTATAACTAGAAGTAGTAATTGATTGCACATCTGAAACAAAAATGGATTCCAAAATCAATAATTTTGAAATTGTCCGCTTTAAAAAATAATCTCCTAATTATATGCATTAAAAGGTTTCATTTTATTCTAACGAAAGAGAATTTTCAATCTCCTACATAACAAAGAAATTATTAATAACTGAAATTTTTTTTCTAAATTTCCAATTACTTTTAGTGATATAAAAAAACTAATTATTCATTTTTTATCGCAAATAATAATTATAAATAGCTTAAATCCCTTTATATGTTTTATTTATTTATTTTTTAAAATTGAGATTAAATATAATTTTAAGAAATTCATTTGATCAAAATTACAACGGCAAGCTGAATTTATTTGTATTTATATCTTTTCATTTAAATTAAAGTATAATATAAGTTTTCAAATTTTTATTTAATTCTTTATTTAGATTATTGCTGTTCCTTCAAATAAATATTAATCAAGAATATTAGCCATCATGCGATTTCACCAGTGTGATCTGATGGACAGAACATAGTATTTTTTAAACTTTTTTTCGTTTCAACACAAAAACTAGCTAATATTAGCCATCATGCGAAATTCACCAGTGGGACTCGATGGACAGAACATAAGTTTTTTGAACTTTTTTGTTTAATCAAATAAATAGTTAATATTAGCAATCATTCAATTTCCTCAGTGTGACAAAAAATAGAACATGGACATAAAATAGGTTTTGTGAACACGTTAATCTAAGTAAGAAACTTGACAACGTCTAAACGAAAGCATCCATGCCGATATCGTCATTTGCCCAGGTTAAGCTCAATTTGTGCAACAAGCGGCCAGAAGGACTACGTTTACAATCCGCTGCTGGAGTTCGTTACAATCACTGCTTTCATAAACGAGGAATTTCGGTGAGACATTGTACGTAAAGAGTGAAGCTTACATAGGCAAGCCGTTCGGTGGGGATTTTCTGGCTTTTATCCAATACGACTTACAAATGTTGAGCAGTTAAGCTTAACAGTCCTTGAGAGGCAATGACCTCCCTTCATCGCCCATCAGTGGGTGATCGTGTCATATTAGTGAAGCAGAAGGCCCATCGATGTTCAGCAAAGAGAAAAAGGTTTGGTTTGTCGTCCTACGACCATTTTATGCATACTTTAGGATAATTAGACTGCGGCCAACAGTTTAACGTAGATTTCGAACTACTAGCGATGATCCATGCCACTGGCAGGATTCTAAACTGAAGCTTGCGGTACTAAAGGCCAGAGAGCTAGCCAGTAGGCCACTAGGCTGTAAGAGAACAAAGGGGAGGAGGACGTGAAACATCCGTGCAGGAGGTTTATTCAAAATTCTGGTAGCAATATTTGGCTGCAGCGTAAGATAATTTTCGCGTTGTCAACTGGGTGACGCTGAATCTACCATTATCATATCTACCACTCTAGCCTAAAATATTAATAATTCAAGTCAAAATGTACATTTGAAAAAGAAAATATGTCATTTACAAATGTCATTCACTTTAAAAAAGACAACAATTTTCAAGCAATATTTATAAAATGCTAATTATATTGTATGTTTACATTATTTAAAACTGTAGTTCAATTTTTGCAAATATGCACTACACCCAATATGCAAATATCCAATTTTCTCAAATATGCAATATACCCAATATGCAAATATCCAATTTTCTCAAATATGCAATATACCCAATATGCAAATATCCTATTTTCTCAAATATGCAATATACCCAATATGCAAATATCCAATTTTCTCAAATATGCAATATACCCAATATGCAAATATCCAATTTTCACAAATATGCAATATTTGTAGCATTTTATATTTAAATATAATAATAAAAGCACAAGTAATTTACTTTTAATGTCAAAACATTTTTACACTAATAGAAACAAGCTTTATTATTCCTATTACTCTGAACTATTCAGTTTACAGTATTGAATTTTTACTTATATTTCCTGAGTGAAATTACTGAATGAATATTATTAAATAGAAACCATTTCGAAAGTTTCCTATTAGGTCTACATACTACATAATACTTACTTGATTAGTATGCAAATATAAGACGCAGACAATTACGCTCAAGAGACCCTGCTTCGTATCAGACACGACATCTTCTTTATTAGTTTGTTTACTCGCTGCTTTTAGTTTACTCCGTAAGATTCTGCTATTTGCCTCCATCATAAACAAAGTTAGGTGATAAAAAGCTTATGGTATATGCTTTTGATTTTACCTAACAGTGAATTTATGGTTATTGTAGAATCTATGTATTAATCAATAAAATATAGCTTTTAAATTATAGATATTGTTTTAAAGATAATTGGAAATTTTAATAATAATAATAATAATAATAATATTAACATTACTTATTTGAAATAAAAATACCATTTCAAATTATAATTCCATACCATTTTTACAGGAAAGGAGATATGTTGAGGTACAGATATTTAATGATTAAAAGCAAATCATTACGTAAAGTAATTTGTTGATTATTTCACTAATTAAATTTATAATGTTTCGTACTTTGTTTAACAAAAACAATAATCCTAAAATGAGATTTGAAAAAGGTTTTTTTTTCATGTAAATAAGAAAATTTTTATTCAGATATTCAATATATATATATACGTATAGACATATATAGAGAGAGACATATAGATACAGAGACAGTCAGATAGATATATAGATAGGACATATAGACAGACAGACAGATTAGATAGAATAGACATATAGACAGAAACAACAAACTTATAAACAGTCAGGCAGACAGACAGATAGATATAGACAAACATAGATAGATAAACAAATAAATATAAACTGGTGGGAATTAGGGCGGAGGTTCAATCCACTGGCGGCTTTGTTGTAGACATTGTTTAAAGAAAAGGAGGTGACTTGATGGCATTTGTGATGTTCAGCATCTTCTCTCTTAAGTTGGACTGCCTTGTCTGGATATTAAGGGTTATCTCTCATACGATTCGCAAATGCGGGTAGTTCTTCCTAAAGATCCTCCCAGAAGGCACTGCCATACTTCAGCGTCACGGATAATATATCAGACTTCTACCTACGGGTACTCGATCAAAACAGAAGCTACCTTTCCTCCTTCCATGAGAACATGCGGGTTCATGTACTTGATCTAGAGGATATTGTCGACCCCATGAGAGAACACAGGTTCATGAACTTGGTCTAGATATTACTGTCGACCAATTGGGATAAGGAACAAACAAATTTCAAATTTTTAGATAATGCAGTAATTGCATTTTGCAAAATTGCTGACGATATTGATTCAATAAAAATTGAACAACAAAAATTGATTCTTTCAAAATTGATTCAATACAGCACATAAGCAAACAAGGAATTTTTAATTTAGAGTTCGTTACAAAATTTTGAATAGACTATTTAGGAAAAAATATTCTGTTTTTCACTTTTCAAAAAACGAAGAGACTCAATGGCATTCGTGATGTTCAACATTTTCCCCCCATTAGTTGGATTACCTGGTGGGTATATTCCGGGATTATTCTTATATGATACTGAAACGTGGGGTAGTTCCCCCTAAATATCCTCCCGGAAGGCTCTGCCTTCATTCTTCAGCGATACGAAGCAGAAGTCAGACTTCTACCTACAGGTGCTCCATCAAAACAGAAGCTGCTCCCATCTTCCCTCCTTCCATGAGGAATACGATAATAACAACACAACAGGTATACATATACAGATATATATATATATATATATATATATATATATATATATATACCCGCAGAAGATATACCATCTTAAGAATATTGACTTTATTCAATGTAATAAAATAAAAAAATTACTTTTTATCTGAAGTATTTTTCAAAATTAGCTTACTGACACGCACACACACAAATAGTTTCATTGTATTGTAGCATTTTTTTTCAGAGGAAGAGTTTGGACATTTATTCCCAGGAGAGAGGAATGCATGATATTTGACAACCTATAATAATGACAACCTATAATAACAACCCATCACTCAAATCTGAACAGCAGATATTCAGTATCATGCATAATTAGACGCAAATTAGAGAATGTATGTGAGCACTTCACAGATCGAAACATTTAGAGATTGAATATGAACTATATCATGAGTGGTTCTATCATGATTAGTGATAGACCAGGATCTGAGAAGGCGGACAAATTTTGAAAAGATTTCATTGATCATGGCATACTTTATCTAGTAGGTTTTATTTTGGCTTTCTAAATAAAATATTAACATACTCAACGGTGATTTTAGTACTCATTGTACATATTAATACATTGAACTAATTATGGTTTTATTAAATAATAATATCCAGCTTGTAAGATACTTTAAGTATATTGAAATCGAAGCATGTGATTTTCATTAATATTCAGCATTTTCTACATGAATTTAATTTAACGTGACATACACATTTATCTCAAGTAACTTAAACATACTTATAAATGAGTTTCTTAGACGCAAATCTACTTGAATGGTATTACTTAGAAATACCTTAAAATCAATACACAGTCTCCTAAGCTAATGAATGGCTAATGCTAGCTATTTACCGTTACGCCACACGACGTTATGAATGGCTTTATTAATGTACACGAAACGCTATTAGCCCGGACTTGAAGAGCATTAATCAGCGGAAAGTGGCAACATCCGACGCTATCTGCATTTTAACGCGCATGATCACGAATTTGAAGCTTTGAATTTTAAATTGGGGCCAAATGAGATCCTGGGAAGGGGCTAATAGCTTTCGGGATCGGACAGCTTCTATTCTTGAATACAATTCAGACGCACTTTTCTCTCTTGCTACAGTGCGTTGATGTAACACTAGAGTTGATGAACAATTAGCTGTTAGGGGACGTTTTTGACAAAATGATGCTGCTATCTGAACACTTCCTGCTAATAAATTAAGCCTTTGAGTTAAGACATAAAAAATAATATAATTTCAATATTTCTATATTTTTATATTAATTTCTTTCCATAAATTTTAAGATTATAATTAAAATTCCTATTATGCTACTATTCTACTATTATGCCACTATTCAAAATTATGCTAATATTCTACTACTATAAATTATGCTATTCCAAAATATGCTGCTATTCTACTATTATGCTACTATTATAAATTATGCTACTATTATACTATTATGTTACTATTCTATAATTAATTTAATTTAAAGCGACACATAAATTACTTTTCAGTAACTTAAACCTATTCATAAATGAGTTTCTTAGAAGCAACTATACCGGAATAGTATTACTTAGAAATACCTTAAAATAAATACACAGTCTCCTGATCAAATGAATGGCTAATGCTAGCTATTTACCGTTACACCACACACCCGTTATGATCGGCATTATTAATGGACACGAAACGCTATTAGTCCGGACTTGAAGAGCATTAATCAGCGGAAAGTGGCAACATCCGACGCTATCTGCATTTTAACGCGCATGATCACGAATTTCAAGCTTTGAATTTTACAGGGAGGGCCAAATGAGATCCTCTGATGCGGTTGAGAGCTTTCGGGATCGGACAACTTCCATTCTTGAATGCAATTTAGACGCACTTTTCTCTCTTGCCAGAGTGCGTATATGTAACACTAGAGTTGAGGAACAATTAGCTGTAAGGGGACGTTTTTGATAAAAATGATGCTGCTATTTGAACATTTTCTGTTAATCAATTAGGGCCATGAGTTTAGTTTTGCTTATGGTAAAACATAAAAAAATTAAAAATTATTGAAAAATAATTTTTTTTATCCCATAAATGTTCAGATTATTATTGAAACTCCTATTATGCTACAATTCTACTATTATGTAACTATTCTAATTTATGCTACTATTCTACTATTCCAAATTATGCTATTATTCTACTATTATGCTATTCTACCGTTATGCTACTCTTCCAAATTATGCTACTATCCTACTATTATTCTGCTCTACAATAATCATACTAACATTCTACTATTATGCTAATATTCTATTATTATAATCCTATTTTACTATTATGCTACTATTCAAAATTATGCTATTATTCCAATACTTTCTGTTAATCAATAAGGGCCCTGGGTTTAGTTTTGCTTGTGGTAAACTAAAAAAAGCAAAAACTAGTTACAAAAATTCTTTCATAAATTTTAAATTTGCAAATTATACTAGATATTTTCAACTGATATAATTAGTCGAAAAACTTTTTCTAAATATTTTGAACTATATTTTATTTGGAATATGAAAAATTAATATATAAATTAGGTAATATATGTGTACGAATTAAACAATTATTTAGTATAATTTTTTGTTGTTTAAATTTTGCACAGTTGGGAGGGGAGCGGGGGGTAATCCAATTTTTCCTTAATCAACAGGAAAACTTCCTTTCTTGAATGCAATTTAGACGCACTTTTCTCTCTTGCTCTAATGCGTTGATGTAACACTAGAGTTGAATGATGCTGCTATTTGAACATTTCATGTTCATCAATTAGGGCTCTGGGTTTGATTTGGTTTATGGTATAACATAAAAAAAAAACTTCTGAAAAATTTTTTTTTCAATACTACTATACTTTTTTTTTCAATATTTTTATATTAATTTTTTTTCCCATACATTTTAAGATTATTATTAAAATTCCTATTATGCTCTTATTCTACTATTATGCTACTATTCCAAATTATATTACTATTCTACTGTTATGCTACTATATCAAATTATGCTACTATTCTACTATTGTGCTACTATTCCAAATTATGCTAATATTCCAAATTATGTTATTACTCCAAATTATTCTACTATTATGCTATTATTCTAAATTATGCTGGTATTCGAATAATTTCTCTTAATCAATTAGGTCCCTGGGTTTTAATTTTTCTTATGGTTAAACATAAGAAAGTTAATTTAAGTTAAAAGTTTAGATTTGCAAATTATGCTACAAATTTTCCACTGATATAAATTAGTCGAAAAACTTTTTCCTAACACTTCGAAATATTTTTTATTTGGAACATAAAAATGTAATATGTAAAGTTGATAAAATATGAGTGAGAATTGAACAATTATTAAATCTAATTTTTTGTTATTTAAAATTTGCACAGCTGTGGGTATTACAATTTTTCACTAAAATGCCTTATTTTTTTTCTGGCCCGCAATCACACCCAAAAAAGTATAGTCATATTGCCGTCATATATAGTCATTGCCAAAGAAGTATCGCTATATATAAAAATTATCGCCAAACTTGGCAATATTTACAAATTTGTTGCTGAAGAAGGGCAAATTTTGGAAGCAGTTCCTAGATTTTGGAATGCTTTATCAAGGGGGTTTTAATTTGACCTTTAAAATAAAATATTCGCATACCCAACTGTAATTTTCTGAAAGATACTTATAGTACACATGAATTCAATAAAATAGTTATGGTTTAATTAATTTTATAATTTTCAGTTTAAATGATAATAGAAATTGAAATCGAATAACCTAACATGTGATTTGCATAATAACCAACATTTCCTACATGAATTTAATTTAACGTGACACACAAATTACTTTTCAGTAACTTAAACTTTCATATAAATGAGTTTCTTAGAAACAAATATACCGGAATACTATTACTTAGAAATACCTCAAAATCAATAGACCGTCTCCCAAGCTAATGAATGGCTAATGCTAGCTATTTACCGTTGCGCCACATGCCGCTTATGCCTTGGCTTTATTAATGTACACGAGACGCTGTTAGCCCGGACTTGAAGAACATTAATCAGTGGAAAGTGGCAACATCCAACGCTATCTGCATTTTAACGCGCATGATCACGAATTTCGAGCTTTGAATTTTAGAGGGAGGCCAAATGAGATCCACGGAAGCGGCTAAATGCTTTCGGGATCGGACAGCTTCCATTCTTGAATGCAATTCAGACGCACTTTTCTCTCTTGCTCCGGTGCGTTGATGTAACACTAGAGTTGAGGAACAATTAGCTGTAAGGGGACATTTTTAAACAATAATGCATCTATTTGAACACTTCCTGTTAATGAATTAGGGCCCTGGGTTTAATTTTGCTTAATAAAAAAAGTAAAAAATATATTTACAATTTTTTTTTTCAATTAAGATTAGAAAATTATGCTAATCAAATTTTCAATTGATATAAATTAGTCGAATTTTTTTTTTTTTTTTTTTTTTTTTTTTTTTAATTTTAGTGACGGAATATACTCTGGTTATTTTTGCTTGTACCACATCTATTCATTTATTACAAAAATAAATTATTAATCCGTTAAAAGCTTAAAAAATTAACCTAATTCAATCATATGGTCCCTTTTAAGATTGTGTATACAATATTACTGCTCTGACTTTTAAAATTTTTTTCACCAATCTCCTTCCAAATGAGTACAATTTTATTCATCTAAAATCGTATCAGAATAAAATTTCTAGTATTTTCAGAATAGAATTATCTCACTTTAATTTATTGCTATGACAATGTATTTCATATTTTTCAAAATCATTTTATCTTTTTTGTATAAAAATACTAAAGTACTTCAATTGTACAGACGTATAAAAAAGAATGAAATTGTTGTATAGGCACACATGAATTATAATTTCTTTCAACACAACATCATTTATTGTTAAGTAAAGTAGTTTAGTAGTTAAGTCAGTAAAGCAGTTCTCCAAATTTATGAATTTCAAATATATTTAATGTCAAAGAACATGATTTATCATACATATATGCATAATTGTATATTATTTTACTCATTTTATCCATTTTAATTGTATATACATAATTGTAAGCTAAAAGGGTTTATAATACATTTTGCAATTAAATATCGAATTTGTGTAGATTAATATGATTTAATGGCAAGTTCAATTAATATTTCTAAAACGAGATACATGATTATCAAAAGTTAAGAGTTGATAGAGAGTGGGCTATAAGTGATATATACTCAAATAGAGTCATCTAAAATATACAAAAATAATAATATTGTTAATTATGATCTTTAATTTAATGTGTTCAAAAATTAATAGATACTACTGTGCCCAAAAAGTAAGACCAATTTTTTTTTTTTTTTTTCAAAAACTCTTAATTTATTCTTCTAAATTTATTTCATCGCCTTCAAAGTAATCCCCTCCGGACACAATGCACTTATGCCAACTTTTTTTTTTCTAATCCTCATTGCATGCTAAAAAGTCATCGGTAGGGATAGCCTTCAAAGCGCGCGGCGATTAACGTTGAATCTCTTCAATCGACTCAATACGTTTTCCCCGGAGTGGTCTTTTGAGTTTAGGGTATAGCCAGAAGTCGCACAGTGGGAATGCGATGGTTGTAGAACAATGTGGGCTTCCTTTTTGCGAAAAAAGTCAAGAAGAATCAATGCAGTGTGAGCTGGGCAATTCAGTGTTTTCGGTACCAATCGATTGCTTTATTTCAATTAATTTTTTTTACAACTAATCTGAGGAGAAAATTCCATTATTGTTTTATTTGTATAAATATAGAGAAAAAAAGTATGTGATTAAATTACGAATAGAAAATATTTCATTAATTCCCTCAAAGAATTTTATAATACTTTTTTATTATTACTTTATAATTTACTGTTATTGGAATCCTAGACAAAAAAATTAAATTAATTTATAAAAGTATAAAAGTATTTTTTATTATTCCCCCACAATATTTTAATCCTCTTGAGAATAAAATGCTGATAAAAAATGTACGTTGCTACTTTTACAAAAAAAACTCCTTTTTTTTTCTTAAAACAATTTTTATCTAAACCTAATTACAGAGTTTTTCACTCACAAAACTTTGTAGTAAATTATTAGTTACACGGAATTTATTTCCAACAAAAAAGTTTTAAATTAAAATATATTCCTAGGAGAATTTCACACACAAGAGAAAATATTTATTGACATAAATATCACGCAAATTAATTATTTAGAATCATTTCTTTTTTCATACTGTAATGCAAGGGTGGCCAACCCACATGACCTTGCGGGCTATTTTGGAAATGCATCATAACTCCGTGGGCCGCATATAAAATTATAGATCCCTATATTGGATTTAGACCCACGATAAATATTTTTTTTAATGAAAGATTGAAACATAATGAGTTATAATTTTTGTGATTACTATTATTGTTACATTTAAACATGAAAAATATAATAATAATGATATAAAACGGACATTATAAAGTAATATATAACACTAAAAAATGAAATATAAATATAAACGAAATATATAAATATAAACGACAAATAAAAAAGTATGTAAATATAAATGAAAACATTAAAAAATATTTATTTCAATAGTGCGATATTTTTATCCATTTTTTTCACTTAGCTTTTGCAAATCGATCTCAATTTGGGTTTTTGCACATCTTAATGGGTGTTGCAGGTTAGCGTCCTTTCATTTTAGAAAAAAACCGATTGACAGGTTAAAGTTGAACCAAAAGCGCAAACAACTACAACAAAGAGTTTGGTTTGCTCTGCAATCAACAATCTACTGTGCTTGTCTAGGGATGGCCATTGCGTCACTGAGGTCATTTAAAGTGAAACATAGAACCTGTTATAATAGATGGTCCAAGATGTTCGCGCATCATGAATTTGCAGAATATAATTTAATTATTCTGTGAACTCATAACTGTACAATCATAAATAAAACAGGCAATATCTATCACATATTCGCAAGAATATTATTTTAAAATCATAGTTAATTGTTTCTAATAATTTCGACAGTTGATTTTTGACTATATGGATGCACACATAACGCATTTTTATAATACATTGACTTTTACTAATTTGCCAATTATAAAATAAATATATTTTGTGAAAGTGTGATAAATCTCACGAGCCTAAAATATATTCAAGGTGGGCCCCGGGTTGGCCACCCCTGCTCTAAAGTATGATTGTAAAAAAATTCTAATAAATCCGTAAAAGCATTTTTAGTTAAAATATATATATAAATTTATCTGAATGCATATCAGTTGGTAAAAAATACATACTGCATGTATTGCAGCACATTGATATATATTTTTCAATGCAAAAATAGAAAATCTATCTCAAATGCATAGCACACATGGATGGATAAAAGCACATTCAAATGTAGCAGTCAGAAAAAGAAACTCTTTCAATGTACCTCAGGTATTTGTTTTCTATTTTCAGCATGCATTGATGTAAAAAATTGCTTTTATATGCGTCTTGGAGTTTCCCTTTTAATGGACATCCATGCAAAGTATATGCATTTTTTTTTGTTCGTTTAATATTATTTTTTCGTATAGCATACTTTTCGATGTAGTAATAATTTAAAATTGGTATTTCTTTCATAAGCGTATTGTTTGTTTCAAACTTTTTAGTTCACTTAAAAACAGAGTTTTCATTAAAAATAAAATAAAAATAAAATATTATAGGGAAGTAAAATTGTGGAACATTGAAATTCATAATACTCTTAATCTAATTTGAAAATATATTTTAACAAAATCTGACTTCTTATTAATTAAAATGGAAGGTTTAAAATATTGAAAGTTTTGAAATCCGAAACATTTAACTGTTTTTGGTATGACTGCATGGATACTTCTTGTTTCATTTATGTTAGATATAAATTTGAAAATATTAAAAAGTGTTAAAGAAGTAGTACATTTTATTAATAAAATATAATACTTGTTTGAACTACATTCAAGTGGTAGCCATCATGTTTTTAAATACATGCTTTAAGTTCATTTTCAAATATACTTTTAGAAAATATGACAATTATTTAATAAAACAGTTAAACTCATATACAATATTCTGGCAGCAGATACAATAGATTTCTCTGTTAAAATAAAAAAAGTGGAAAACATTAAAAGTATTAAAGAAATATTGTATTTTATTAATAAAGTATACTTAGGGAATATTTTATTTATATTTTATTTTCATTATTTATATTTATAATTTAATAAATATTTTCTTAATAAATACTTTCTAAACTACATCTTATTGGACCCAACACGTTTTTAGATTTAAATATATTAATTAAAAGCCTATAGAATATCCCTTGCAGCAGATATAATCGGCTGCACTTTTAAAATATAAATTTTAAAAACATAAAAAGGTATTTAAGAAGTAGTGCATTTCACTAATAAAACGTACTATTTTTACATACTATTTTAAGTCATATTTTTAATATACTTTTCAAGTAGTATCACAACCAACACTTTCAAATATGCTTTTAGAAAATATGACAATTATGTAATAGAAGTAATTCCCTTTGCAGCAGATATAATGGGCGTCTTCCATTAATGCAGATCTCCATTCCCTTTAACATACAATCCCAGACGAAAATGAGAGGCAATAAGGAGACCGTGGACATTAGTTTATACATTATTATAAACTGAAACAGTATCATTATCCAGTTGGATAAGAGGACCAAATTACTACTGTATCAGCACTTGTGATACCCTATATTGCCATCGTTAACCTCCAACGAAAGCTTAACAGAAGCCAAGAGAGCATCTTTGCTGAGATACTGACGAGACCATAGATATGGTTGAAGAACTTCATTGGTTTATCTGGTATGTTATAGGATTTGGTTAGAGGGTGTTCCGAAATTGTGAAACGTTCTAACATAAATCCTGGTGTTGTTTGATGCGGTTATTGTGTGTGTCGTGGATATTATAGGATTTGATTTGGAAGAAAATCCCATTTGTAAAATCTAATGTCGAAGAAGTTTAATCTGTGGCTGACTCTCACATTTTTTTTTGTTTCAGTAATCCACTTTAGATCGGCACTTAACTTTCGTGAAATAAGAGATTTGAAGGTATTTATCTTGTTGAATTTTAGTTGCTGTTATTCACTTGTTCACAGGTATTTTTCCTTTAACCGTAAATGTTTGTTTAAAAAAAAAATTTATAAATTTTATTTTTAGTTCCGAAAAAAAATTTCTCATCGTATTTGATACAATTTTTAAAGCTATATTTTTTGTATCTTCTTATAATAAAATCATGCATTAAAACATTGTTATTTCATTTGTTTCCATTCATTGTTTTCATTCATGTTTGTTAATTATTATTTATGTTTGTAATAGTCATCCAAACTCTTTAATCTTGCTACTCAATGATCATTTTCATTTAAAAATACAAACCTTTATGTACTACATAATTTATAAAACACAAATATTTATCAGTCTAATATTTGATATTAAAAATACATTTTTATGATTTGTACAGAAATATTTACCTGATAAGAATCTCTGTTGCCCATTTATTATTTTTTTTTGTTGTTGAGAAGTAGATTTATTGGATACTGACATAGTACACAAAATACAATTATTCAGCTAGTTTTATTAAGAAAGAACTTATATTTTTACGAGGTTTTATAAACACACATAATTTACGTTTTAACTGAAGTTAGATCTTCATTTAATGATAAGGTTAAACATTAAATATAGATCCAATTGATCAATATATATGCAATATTTATATAAAATAGGTGATAGAGATAAGACCACATTTGTGCAAATTAACCAACACATTACTTAAAAAATATTTATTTCTAAGTAATTTTTAATCAATTAATATATCGGACAGGTTTAGATTCTTGTAAAGTTAATATGTTTTGTGTTCAATCTTTGGCGTGGAAAGTGAAATTCTTCTGTATAAACCTCTACGTATCTCAAATTTTAATTTACTTTTTTTATTGCGGCAATGCACTTTTACTTCCTGAAATATTTTTCATTATTTTTATTCGATTCTAAGAACTCGGTGGAATTCCTTCCAGAAAGCAGAAAGAAAACATTTTTCTTCAGGACATTGCTGTTCTTTTCTTTGTTTTATTCTTTTGTTCTTTTCTCTTTTTTTTCTTGTTTATCCGAACGTTTTGCTTTTAGTCCATCGAAAGTGCATGGTCCAACGCTTTAAAGCATTCCTCTTCTTCTATCAATGGAATTGTTTTTATCGTGGAGCACCAGAACATTCTTTTCTTTTTATTTATCTCTGTTTAACTGTAACTGCATTATAATTTTACGGATCGGAATAAATAATAAAATGCTGAAGTAATTACTTTGAGTGCCTATGCTTAAAAAGAGCTCCTGATTTTAACGTTTAATTGCACAATTAAATTTGAGATTTCACATTACAATTCTAATTATCATTCATACAGAAGGTGCTTGAAAGACAAAAAAATTCATTTAGCCCTATAGCTATTGATAACTCAATGTTAAATATAATTTATGACTTTTTAGCTAATAATAGCTAGTTTTATGATTAAAAACTTACTTTGCCATCAAAGGATGATAAATTATAATGGAAAATTATTTGGTATTTAAAATTTAAGAAAAAATATTTTAACACCAACTCGTATAAAACTAACTAAAATTAATATAATACACATATAAAATTAGTTCTAACTTTAAATTTTAATTAAGAAACTTTAAATATAAAATTTAAAAAAATTAAAATAATTAAAATTAATCTTAATATTATACCTTTATTGTTGCACATAAATAGTATGCATGATAGAAAATATAAAAAAATTAAACATGAATGAATACAATTGTAATAATATCAATAAATACAAATATTCAGAACAAATACAAAATATTTAATCACGTTTATGCCATTAATCAATACGAATTCGTGAATTTAAATTAATAACAAAATTATAAGGAATTTTAAAAGTTGCCAACATTTCCAAAGAAGGCATCAAAATACATGGTAATACGTATTTAAGTAGAATATATTTAAATTTTAAATAAATAATAAATAATACATATTAAATATATAATTTTTAAATAATAATTGTTAGAAGCTAAATGAACATGCCTAAATATGTTTTAAAAGTTAAGCGTTAGCCCAGAAAATATTTTCAATATTGAAAAAACATTTTATAATTGTACAATACAAAAAAATGAAGAATTCAGAAAATTACGGTTTAAGGATATTTTAATTATTAAAATCGGATATATTTTGTTATTCATATGCAGCTGGCAATAGATATATAGTTAATATTTATGCCATAAGCAAGGGCTGCGCCGCAGTTACTCATTTGGCACTACCCAGGGGGCAAGTATAGCTTGAAGATAGGCTATGGACCCAAGTAACGCTACTACCCTCACAGTGTTCTACGATCCAATGTTATACGGTTTAATGTGGATTCCGAAATACTACAAATATAAATGACGCGTAGGCATTCGAAGATGAAACCTATGGTACTGAGTGCCAAGGCGCTAGCCACTCGCCCATCAGGTCCCTTTAAAAAAATCGAACTATACAATATTATGAAATAATTACTGTTAAACTAATAAGACTATTACAAATAATAAAGTAAAGAGTCTAAGAATTTTTCAGCCATGGGAAGACAAAATTGTATAATGAAACAATCAATAAGTAATCTATAAATATGTGATAATTATACCAGCGAAATAAATGAGGTTTGATAACTATAATATAAGATAAAAAAAAAGTCATTGCACACAGTAAAAAAGAAAATAACTCGAAAGACAAAGAGTCCGAAAAAACACAAGTGATTCGAGACATCTTTGAGAAATTTCTAACCATAGATATCAATGTCCAGGTCGGTGTAGTGTTACTCGCGTCTGTAGCATATCTTCAAGTTACAAGTGCCCCCTGGGTAGTGCTAAATTAGTAACAGCGTTCGTGAGTGCTTCAACTTTGGGCTCCGTATAGTCAATACGATCCAGTCCTCGACCCAGTTAAAAACGCAATTCAAATAGACAGTTTCTGAGCTGTTTAGAATTCAGAAAAGTACGGTTTAGCAATTTTCTAATAGTTAAAAATCTTTTATATAATAGTATAAAATAATTACTATTAAAATAATAAGGCTATTACAAATAATAAATGGGAGAATACACTAAAGGTTTAGCAATGAAAAGACAAAATTGTATAAAGAAATCAATAAAGTATCTATTAATATGCGATAATTGGACCATTCAAATAAATGATGTTTAATAACTAAAATAAAAGATAAAAAAAGTCATTGAGCACACAGTAGGAAAAAAAAAGAACTCCAAAGACAAATAGTCCGAAAAAACGCAAGTGATTCGAGACATCCTTGAGAAACCTCTAACCATAGATATCGATGTCCAGGTAATCAGAGTAGGAGCGATAGAACAAATAGTCGATACCAACTCTAAAACGCATTTACCTCACATGAAGGCAGCTCAGAGGAAATAATAACACTTTTCAAGGTATACTTTTGAATCTGTCTCAATCGAAAATCTCATTTGATGCGTGTTTCTTTTTGCCAGACTATCATCATTTCGGGAGGTTCCACTTCCTGGACTAGGAGGTATTTTATGGAAGGTGCTTTGATAGACATTCCAGTTTTTTTCCCAAGAATTTGTCCCGGAGGAAATAATAGCAGAGATTTGTCGCGCAAACGACGCAACTGACTTTACAGGGATTTTTTTTTTATCTCCTTACTTTTAGATCAGGTCAATTTTTTTTTTTTTTGCGGTGTAAGAAATGCATTTTTTTTTCAGAGCTGTGCTAGGAATTTGCTTCGTGTGTGGTCTAAAGGAAAAAAAAAAGAAATAGAATGACGAATATAATTTCAGACGGACACATATGTGTTTTCAAAATGACTTACATCGGAATGAAAAAAAAATCTAAACACTTTTCATTATGTTTTGTACTATTTTTGTTATTTGTGATTCAAGGAAATATGGAAAGAGGATTAAATAACTATAAATAGATAGTAAGAGGATTAATACTTAAATATCTTTACCACTAAACAAGAATACAATACAAAAAGAGAAGATAATATACATTTTCATTCTTTATGTTTATGTTAAGGATATATTTACATTCTGGCTAAAACTATTTAATTGTTATTGAACTACTACTGGTTAAGTCTTTTTGAATAGGACTAAAATGGGATTGCAAATAAATTAATAAAGCTCAAAATGAGAGCTTTAATATTTTTAAGGAATTTCAAGTACGAATATATACGTTAAAGGTATGAATATATTTATTATCAGTGAATTTTTTTACCAGATGTCTTTTAAATACTATACGTAAGAAATATTTTTAATTAATGCTCAATTTCAGTTTAGACATGATAATTGAAACGTTACTTGTTAACTTAAACAAAACTTAAATAACGTTAAAAAATATAGTGTTTATAAATATAATAATATAGACAAAATATAATAATATATAAATCATTATAAATAATATATAAAATATAATGTATAGATGTTATAAAAAAGAAACACAACAAAAATAAAATAACAAAATAAAACAAACATTAATGAAATAACGTATAATAAATAAATAACATAAACAAAATAACATATGCTTGATGAATAATTTAATTAATAACAATGAAATAAATTGTAATTGAAAATATTTTTTTACAAATTTTCTAGCTTTAAATGATTATAATCTTTACATTCCAGAAGAATCAGATACACACTAACAAATTCATATATACAATATAAATTCACCTTTTTTAACAAGAGCTATTTTTTTAATTATTATGTATTAAGTTTTAAGAGATCTATCAAGCATGAGTGTAGAATTTATTTTAAAATAAAAAATAAAAATTAATCTATTACTCAATATATATTTAAATTTTTTTTGGTTAAACCTTCATAAATTACATAAACCATGGTTTAAAATTAATTAATTCGCAATAAATAACAGGTTTTTAATGTGGTTAATTATGTTATATGGGTCTTCAAAAGTGTCACTTTTATGAAAGATCTGTAAATGTTTTTAATATATAATAAATTTCTTCATTATTTTTTTATACAAGCACATGTATATCACATGCATCTACAATATATAATTATCACCAAAATATAATGTCAATAATTATTTCAATATCCACTAATATACCACTACGGAAATTAAATAAATTGCTTGACCTTGATTGTAGCACATAATAGAAAATATTAAAAAATAAATATTAATGAATACGATTGTCTACAATATGTAATTGTCAGCAAAATACAATGACATTACTTATTTCAATATCGACTATTATATCACTATGGAAATTAAATCAACAGCTTTACTGATAAAATGTTCCTGTTAATGAAATAATCTTACAGAAATATTTAAATAAAACTTGTTATACTTTACACAGACGCAATAACTATTAGAATTAAGGAAGATAGATATTGCTTGAAAACTTTAATCCTTGAAAATTTGTAACATAATTTTGTATACATTGCTCAATTTTTTTCAGGTATAAAACAGCGTCTAAAATATGTATTTATAAGCAAAATAAAATGTCATTCTTTATTTCTTTTTTTCATTTCAATCATTGTCATTATTTTTTTATTATTTATTAATATCCGCTATTATATTACTATGGAAATTAAATAAATTGCTTTAATGATAAAATTTTCCAATTAACAAAGTAATCTTACAAAAATATTTTCATGAAACTTGTTATACTTTACTCAGAAGCAATAATTATTATAATGTAGGACAATTGATATTATTTGAAAACTTTAATTCTTAAAAAAATTAACTTAATTTTTCATACATAGCCCAATTATTTTTTACAAATAATAGATTTATTATTAAAATATCAGTACATGACTTCTACAACATGCAGCCAAATTTTCGTTTTGATTAATTATTTATTTCTATTAGTAACGGTTTCATATCATTGACTTCTTTCAAACTAAAATATTTAAATATGCATGATTACATTTCACACAAAAATCATTCAACTGTTTTTATTATGTTTCATTGGTAAAAATACTACTTTTGTTGATAACTTCCAGCAATAATTGATTTCACGTCAGAAACAAAATGGATTCCAAAATCGATAATTTTGAAATTGTCCGCTTTAAAAAATAATCTCCTAATTATATGCATTAAAAGCTTTCATTTTATTCTAATGAAAGAGAATTTTCAATCTCTTACATAACAAAGAAATTATTAACAACTGACGTTTTTTTCTAAATTTCCAATTACTTTTAATGATATAAAAAAACCAATTATTCGTTTCTCTAGCTTCAATATTAATTATAAATAGTTTTCTTAATCCCTTAGGAAAAACTTTTTTTTTTTTTTTTTCTAAATTAGGAATAAATATAATTTCATGGAAACTTATATCATTAAAATTGCAGATGCAAAACTGAATTTATTTTCATTGATATCTTTTCATTCAATTGAAAGTATGATATAAGTTTTCATATTTTTATTTATTTCAATTTCTACTATGAGTTCCAACTATCCCTATATATATTTATATATATTGTGAATCGTTAATAAAATACATTTTATTCATCCACTCAAGTACAAATACATTTTTTTGTACTGGATGACACTTGGCGTTAATACAGTTTTTTTAAAAAATATTAATTTATTAATTAAATTAAATTAATTAATTTTAGTTTTATATGGAAGAAAAAAAAAGGCTTTGGTGGGTAATTGCACTGATATTCATCCAATATCAGTGCAATTCCTTGCCAAACGCAGCTACGGTACTGCTGCACGAATAATGCTACCATAATTACTATCATGGGCATTAACAGTACATAAGATGCAAGGTTGCACTGCAGATTACGCAGTGATATATCTACAACGAAACTCTTTGCCGAATGTCAAGCATATATCGCTTTGAGTCGTGTGAAATCGTTAGATGGACTATTAATTGAAGAACTGGACTGCTCGAAACTCACGGGAAAGTTTCCTTCGAATAATAAAGCATTACAGCAGATGGATAGAATGAGAAATTATTGACCACCATCAGCTTCATAAATTAGAAATGATAAACAAAATAGAAAGCGAATAAATAGTAACAAACAAAAATGATAGTCCAACACCCTATAGAGAAAGAAAAATGGAAAATTGCAAGAAAATTAGCTTTCTATTTTGCCACTTAATATTGTGATTCTGTCATATGTATTTACATATTTACAGTAATTGTAACTATTTAATAAAAATTAACTAAAATAAAATTATTCTTTGTTGACCTAAGTAGGAATTGACTATATTTTTTTTTATTATTTGTTTTTTTTTTAAATTTAGATTATTGTTGTTTAATCAAATAAATAGCAAATATTAGCCATCATGCAATTTCACGAGTGTGACCTGATGGACAGAACATAGGGTTTTTGAATTTTATTTTTGTTTAATTATAGCTAATATTAGTCATCGTGCGATTTTACCAGTGCGACCTGATGGACACAACATAGGTTTTTTAAACTCGTTGATTTAAGTACAAAACTTAACAACTTCTAAACGAAAGCTTCTATGCCGATATCGTGATGTATCTCAATTAAAGCTCTGTGGTAACTTGTGTAGACAGCCGACAGGAGGACTAAGCTCAGGACTAACTAAGGCAGACGACTAAGCGTTGGTGGAGTTCACTGCAGTCACTGCTTTCATAAAAAAGGAATTTCGGTGAGGCGTACATAAAATGGGAAGCTTCGATAGTCATCTGTTTGGTGGGAATTTTCCAGGTTTTATATCTTGCGACTTACAAATGTTGAGCAGTTACACCTATTTTTTTATAGGTAATGCCGTCCCTTCCTCAACCATCAGCGGTTGTTCATGTCATATCAGTGAAGCATGATGTCCACCAATGTTCAGCAAAGTAAAATAAGTTTGGTTTGACATTCTACGAACATTTTACTCACACTTTAGGCTAATTAGACCGGGACCTATAGTTTAATGTGGATTCCGAAGCACTAACAAACATCCATGACACTACCAGGATTTGAAGCTGAAGCATGTGGTATCAAAGGCCGGAGCGCTAGCCAATTGGCAATCAGGCCGGTAGAAAACAGGAGGAGGAGGACGTTAAATATTCGTGCCGGATATTTATTCAAAATTATGGGGACAATATTTGGCTACAGTTTAAAAGAATTCTCACTTTTCCTCTTTGGCAGGCATACAGACAAATTGGCATATACAGTTAGATAGATATACAGACAGAAAAATATACATAGACAGACAAACTGATAAACAGATAGACGGTCAAATAGATAGATAGATATACACACATACAAACAGACAAATAGGTATAGACAGATAGATAGACAGAAAAATATAGATAGACAGACGGACAAACAGATAAACAGACAGACGGTTAGATAGATAAATAGATATATACACAGACAGACATACAGTCAGATAGATAGATATACACACAGACAGACAGATACACATAGAAAGACATATAGATAAATAAATAAACATATTTAGCCTGATTCGTGGCTCAGTGTCAATGTGCGCTGCTGGTGTGCATTAGGGCGAAGGTTCAATCCACCGCGGCTTTGTTGTAGACACTGTTTCAAAAAACGAGGAGATTCGATGGTGTTTTTGATGTTCGGCCTCTTGCAGCGTTAGTCGGACAATCTGGTCTGAATATTCCGGATTTCTTCCCATACGATACGCAAATGTGGGGTAGTTCCCTCTAAAGTCCTACCAGAAGGCACTATCCTCCTTCTTCAGTGACACGGAGTAGAAGTCAGACTTCTACATAAGGTTGCTCTACCAAAAACCAGAAGCTGACCGCCACTTCCCTCCGTCCAAGAGCGATAGCATAATAGCAACACAACATGAATAGACCTGCAATCGAGATTAATGCATTCTACTTTTTGCAGCAAAATTATTAATGAATATGTGTTATTTATAAAATAATTCATAATTTTGCATCACAAAGCTCTTTTTTTCCTCTATTTCAACTTTTAAATTTACATTAAGTAATATAATCATTATAAAAATTAATTAGAAAAAAAAACCCTATTTTAGTAAGCAAAATCTGGCATAATGTATGTAATAACTAGTAATCCCAAAAGAAAAGCATTTTTAATTAATGAATAGATTGGCATTTTTTTTTATTATTTATCAAATTTCTTAACATTTATGTTTTTTTACTCCTTTTTCTAACTTATTAAACATTTTTGATAATTGCTTGAATATAAGAAATTATGAAAAAAAGGTTTAATTAAGCCTTTCATTATGTTTAATAATGGTGGTTGCAGTTTTTGTTATTCAGCATATTTTTAAAGTTACGTTATTTTCTGTGCGTCAGATTTTCTAATCGTTATATATTTTGATCATTAGATTAATTTGTAAAAAAAGGGATTTAATTATTCCCTTTTTTTTTCATGTTAAAGAATGTTCTAAAATATCTTTAATTTTCTTAGCATTTATTTTCTGATATGTTTAACATCTCTAAATATATTGCTGTTTTTCTTAATTAGGCACGATAATATTTAATGTAAGAGTACAGTTTGCATGGAAATTTAAAAATATTCTCATTTTAAATATAATTTATAATTTATTTCGTTTTAAATTTTTTTGTACGTAAAAATCAGAAATAAAAGGAAATTCTCTTATATAAACTGTAAAATATTAAATGAAAGAACATACCTATTAATATTAAAAACATACATACATAGACATATTAAAAACGTAACATATTAAAAGCAAAAAAATCCATTTATTTTCTTGTATATTTCTACATTAGTAACAAAACCATCTTAAATATATTGACTTTCATGCTTGAAATCAAATAACAATTTACTTTTTACTAGTAGGATTTTTCAAATTTTAATTTCATTATCACAAAATAAAAAAACATTCCTTTTTATAATAGCATTTTTTTTTCACAGAAAGAGATTTGGCATTCATTCTCAGGGGAGAGAGGAATGTATATTATTTGACAAATATGTAATAACAATCCATCACTCAAATTTGACAGCAGCATTGCAGTAGACAAGCAGCATTGTGTGTAGTTATATTACATGAAATTAGTGTTTTATACTAATCAGAAAAATCTGACACTGAAATATTAGATATAAAGTACCATGTTACACGAATGTCTGTGCGACCTTCACAGGTCGAAACAATTACTGATTGAAGATGAACTATACTATGAGTTGTTCCATCGTGATTGATGATTAAACTCGAGCTGAAAAATGACTACTCCAAGAGAAGTGAGGAAATCTGACCCCTCTCTTCTTGTTGGATTGTCTTAAAAGGAGGTTTTTGGTGAAGAAGATAGGGAGTTATGCAGTGACTCGTCCAGAAGTGTTGTTCTTTTCTCTCTGATGTGACTAAATAGGCCGAAGTTTCCGTCTGTTTTTCAAAGTGAACCTCTTGTGGTTTCGTTTATTAAGTTGTTTGATAATTAATGCCTGCAGCAGACCAGATAACTAAATTTGACGTGGACTCTAGTACTCTGAAAAATCTCCGACCTTGTAATGAACTGTACTTGGGATTTAACCGTGCACTGGTGATCAAATGTTATTATAAATAAAAATTAAAATGTTCCCATCAACTTGAAAGTGGCCCTCTTCTTGAAGCTATTGTAAGTCTAATATAGGCCGAGAAGTCTAATATAAGCCGAATATAGGCCAAAATGTTTAAGTTTGGCATTTAAAATTAAATGTTTGCGCATCCAACGGTAATTTTCAGAGACATACATTAATATTACATTGAAATAGTTAAGGTTTAATTATCTGTATAATATTTGCCTTGTAAGATAGTATAAATTGAAATCAAACAATCTAAGCATGCTATTGGGCTTAATAATAATTAACATTTCCAACATGAATTTAATTTAACGTTACATACACATTTATTTTCAGTAATGTAAAACTGTTTTCAAAAGAGTTTCTTAGAAAAACATATGCTAGACAAAATAATTATTGCCATTGACGTATCACCATGTGTAACAATGATCGCCAAACTTTGTAGTATTTACAAATTTATTGCTGAAGGCTGGACATTTCCTGGATCTTGGAATACTTTATCTAAGAGGCTTCATTTTGTCTTTTAAAAACAAATTGCCCATATCCAATAGTAATTTCGGAAAGATACTCATAGTACCCATTAATACCTTGAAATAAGTATGGTTGAATTATTCATAATATCATCAAAATAATAATTGCCAATCACGTTTTAGCATGTATAAAAATTACCGTCAATATTTACAAATTTATTGTTGAAGGCATTGAAATTTTCCAAGATCTTGGAATATTTTATCTATAAGGTTTTATTTTGGCTTTTAAAATAAAATATTCGCGTATACAATTGGGATTTTCAGAAAGATACTTATTCTACACAATCATCATCAGCAGTGCCGCAATAGCCCTACAATGTACAAAAAATGTCTATCTACTGTCATAAACATGATATGTTTTCTTTTCACGGGGTAGGGTTGTCAGCTCGACGCCCAACACTCTACAGTCATATTAGGCTTAAAATGGCTTACTATGGCTTAAAATGGGTTCTCAATCCTTACAAACGTCTATGGTACCGCCCTGACTAGAACCAATAATCTGCGGCACCGAGCGGCAGAGTGCTAATCACTCGGCCATCAGGCCACCATTGTACGCATCAATGCATTGAAATAATTATGGTTTAATTAACTACATAATATTCGACTTCTTAAGCTACAAACTGAAATCGGATATTCTAAACATGTAATTTTCATTAATATTCAACATTTCCTACACGAAGTTAATTTAACGTGACATACAAATTCAGTTTCAATAACATAAACCAATTTATAAATGAGTTTCTCAGAAACATCTATACCGGAATAGTATTACTTAGAAATACCTTAAAATCAATATACCGTCTCCTGAGCTAATGAATGGCTAAAGCTGTCTATTTACCGTTTCGCCACACGCCCGTTATGGTTGGCTTTATTAATGTACACGAAACGCTATTAGCCAGGACTTGAAGTACATTTATCAGTGGAGAGTGGCAACATCCGACGCTATCTGCATTTTAACGCGCATGATCACGAATTTGAAGCTTTGAATTTAAAAGAGAGGCCAAATGAGATCCTCGGAAGCAGCTAAAAGCTTTCGGGATCGGACAGCTTCCATTCTTGAATGCAATTTAGACGCACTTTTCTCTCTTGCTCTAGTGCGTCTATGTAACACTGGAGTTGAGGAACAATTAGTTGTTAGGGGACATTTTTGATAAAATGATGCTAGTATTTGAACACTTTCTTTTAATCAATTAAGGCCCTGGGTTTATTTCTGCTTATGGTAAAATGTAAAATAGTAAAAAAATATGGAAAAATAATTTTTTTCCAATATTTCTAAATTTTGTATACCAATTTTTTTCCATAAATTTTTGGATTATTAGTAAAAATCCTATTATGCTACTATTCCAAATTATCCTACTATTCTACTATTATGCTACTATTATAAATAATGATATTATTCTACTATTATGCCAATATTTTAAATATTGTTGTTATTCTAAATTATGCTACTATTTTGAATTTTGAATTATACTACCATTCTACTATTATGATACTATGCCAAATTATGCTACCATTGTACTATTATGCTACTATTCGAACATTTCCTGTTAATCAATTAGGGCCCTGTGTTTTAATTTTGCTTTTGGTAAAACATAAAAAAAGTAAAAAATATAGAAAAAAAAATTTATTCCATATATTTATACATCATTTCTACTATTCTACTATTCTATAATTATGCTACTATTCTACTATTATGCTACTATTCTATAATTATACTGCTATTCTATAATTATGCTACTATTCTACTATTATGCTGTTATTCTACTTTTCCAAATTTTCCAAATTACGTTACTATTTTAACACTTTCTGTTAATCAATTAGGTCCCTGAGTTTAATTTTTACTTATGGTGAAACATAAAAATAAATTTAATAAAATTTTTTTTCTTCCATAAATTTTTAGATTATTATTAAAAATTCATATTATGCTGTTATTCTACTATTCTGCTGCTATTCTACTATTATGCTACTTTTCAATAATTATGCTGCTATTCTACTATTATGCTACTATTCCAAACTATGGTACTATTTGAACACTTTGTGTTAATCAAATAGGGGCCTGCGTTTAGTTTTGCTTATGGTAAAACATACGAGTGTAATGTGAATATTTCTTGGCCTGACAATGAAAGACTGCGACTTTCAGTTAAAAAATGATTTTATTTTTATGACGCAACAACCGTCTGCCCATTCGCAGATTCCAAAACAGTTGTTTTCTTTTTACGCGGTAGGGTTGCCAACCCGTCGCCCAACACACTACACACAAGTTAGACAGTGAGCTACGATTTAAAATGGATTCCGAATCACTACAAACATCCAAAGCACCGCCGGGACTCGAGCAAAAAATCTGCAGCACCAATAGCCAGAGTGCTATTTACTCGGCCGCCAGGCCTCCATTGTGCACAACAATGCATTGAAATAATTGTGGTTTAATTACCTATCAAATATTCACTTTAAAAGATACTGAAATCGAACTATCTAAGCATGTAATTTGCATTATCATTCCACATTTTCTACATGAATTTAATTTAACGTGACATACAAATTACTTTTCAGTAACTTAACACCAATTTATAAATGAGTTTCTTAGAAACAACTATACCGGAATAGTATTACTTAGAAATACCTTAAAATCAACAGACCCTCACCCAAGCTAATGAATGGCTAATGCTGGCTATTTACTGTTACGCCACACGCCCGTTACGCCTGGCCTTATTAATGTACACGAAACGCTATTAGCCCGGACTTGAAGAGCATTAATCAGCGGAAAGTGGCAACATCCGACGTTATCTGCATTTTAACGCGCATGATCACCAATTTTGAGTTTTGCATTTTAAAGGGGGGCCAAATGAGATCCTCGGAAGCGGTTAAGAGCTTTCGGGATCGGACAACTTCCATTCTTGAATGCAATTCAGACGCACTTTTCTCTCTTGCTAGAGTGCGTTGATGTAACACTAGAGTTGAGGAACAATTAGCTGTTAAGGACTTTTTTTTAAAAATGATGCTTCTATTCGAAAATTTCCTGATAATCAATTAGGCCTTTGAGTTTAGTTTTGCTTATGGTAAAACAGAAAAAAGTAAAAAATATATATTTTTTTTAAATTTTCAATCAATTAGCTCAATATATTAATAATATATTAATATATCAATTATATCAATAATTTTTAATCAATTAGCTCTTAGAAGACGTTTTTAATAAAATAATGCTATTAATTGAACACTTCCTGTTAGTCAATTAGGCCCATGGGTTTAATTTTGCTTATGGTAAAACATAAAAATGTAAATCATATTGAAAAAAAAATCTCTTCCATATATTTAATATTTCTATTAAAATTCCTATTATGTAACTATTCTAATATTATGTTAATATACGAACACATTTTGTTAATCAATTAGGGCCCTGGGTGTAGTTTCACTTATGATAAAACATAAAAAAAAATAAAAAATAATGAAAAAAAATATTTCTTTAATAAATTTTTAGGCTGTTATTAAACTTTCTACTATGCTACTATTCGAACAATTTCTATTAATCAATTAAATCCCTGGGTTTAGATTTGCTTATGGTAAAACATAAAAAAGTAAAAAGTATTGAAAAAACATTTTCTTCTTCCTTAAAGTTTAGATCATTATTAAAATAACTATTATGCTACTATTCGACAATTAGGCTGCTATTCCAACTTATGCTACTATTCGAACAATTTCTATTAATCAATTAGAGCCCCATGTGTAGTTTTGCTTATGGTAAAACATAAAAAGTAAAAAATATTGAAAATAAATTTTTTCTTTCATAAATTTTAAGATCATTATTAAAATTCCTATTTTGCTACTTCGGCTTGTAAGATACTAGAAATTGAAATCCAATAATCTAAGCATGTAATTTGCATGAAAATCCAACATTTTCTACATGGATTTAATTTAACGTGGCACACTAATTTCTCTCCAGTAACTTAAACCTAATTATAAATGAGTTTCTTAGAAGCAACTATACCGGAATAGTATTACTTAGAAATACCTTAAAATCAATATACCCTCTCCTAAGCTAATGAATGGCTAATGCTAGCTATTTACCGTTAAGCCACACGCCCGTTATGCGTGGCTTTATTAATGCACATGAAACGCTATTAGCCCGGACTTGAAGAACATTAATCAGAGGAAAGTGCAACATCCGACACTATCTGCATTTTAGAGCGCATGATCACGAATTTGAAGCTTTGAATTTTAAATTGGGGCCAAATGAGATGCTGGGAAGCGGCTAAAAGCTTTGGGGATCGGACAGCTTCCAGTCTTGAATGCAATTCAGACGCACTTTTCTCTCTTGCTACAGTGCGTTGATGTATCACTAGAGTTGAGGAACAATTAGTTGCTAGGGGACGTTTTTGATAAAATGATGCTAGTATTTGAACACTTCCTGTTAATCAATTAAGGCCCTGGGTTTAGTTTTGCTTATGGTAAAATGTAAAATAGTAAAAAAATATGGAAAAATATTTTTTTCAATACTACTATACTTTTTTTTCAATATTTTTATATTAAATTTTTTTTCCATACGTTTTAAGATTATTTTAAAATTCATATTATGCTCTTATTCTACTATTATGCTACTATTCCAAATTATATTACTATTCTACTATTATGCTACTGTATCAAAATATGCTACTGTTCTACTATTGTGCTACTATTCCAAATTATGCTAATATTCCAAATTATGTTATTATTCCAAATTATTCTTCTATTATGCTATTATTCTAAATTATGCTAGTATTCGAATAATTTCTCTTAATCAAATAGGTCCCTGGGTTTTAATTTTTCTTATGGTTAAACATAAAAAAGTAAACAATATTTTTTTTCTTCCATACATTTTTAGATTTGCAACTTATGCTACAAATTTTCAACTGATATAAATTAGTCGAAAAAATTTTTTCCTAACACTTCGAAATATTTTTTATTTGGAACATAAAAATGTAATATGTAAAGTAGATAAAATATGTGTGAGAATTGAATAATTATTCAACATATTTTTTGTTATGTAAAATTTGCACAGCTGTGGGTAATACAATTCTTCACTAAAATGTCTTATTTTTTTTCTGGCCTGCAATCAAACCCAACAAAGTATCGTCATATTGCCATCATATATAGTCATTGCCAAAGAAGTATCGCTATATATAAAAATTATCGCCAAACTTGGCAATATTTACAAATTTGCTGCTGAGGAAGGGCAAATTTTGGAAGCAATTCCTAGATTTTGGAATGCTTTATCTAGGAGGTTTTAATTTGACCTTTAAAATAAAATATTCGCATACCCAACTGTAATTTTCTAAAAGATATTCATAGTACACATGAATTCATTAAAATAGTTATGGTTTAATTACTTTTATAACATTCAATTTAAATGATAATAGAAATTGAAATCGAATAACCTAGCATGTGATTTGCATAATAACCAACATTTCCTACATGAATTTAATTTAACGTGACACACAAATTACTTTTCAGTAGCTTAAACTTGCTATAAATAAGTTTCTTAGAAACAAATATACCGGAATACTATTACTTAGAAATACCTCAAAATCAATAGACCGTCTCCCAAGCTAATGAATGGCTAATGCTAGCTATTTACCGTTACGCCACACGCCGCTTATGCCTTGGCTTTATTAATGTACACGAACGCTATTAGCCTGGACTCGAAGAACATTAATCAGTGGAAAGTGGCAACATTCGACGGTATCTGCATTTTAACGCGTATGATCACGAATTTCGAGCTTAGAATTTTAGAGGGAGGCCAAATGTGATCCTGGGAAGTGGCTAAAAGATTTCATGATCTGAGAGCTTCCATTCTTGAATGCAGTTTAGACGCGCTTTCTCTCTTGCTCCGGTGCGTTGATGTAACACTGGAGTTGAGGAACAATTAGCTGTTTGGGGACGTTTGTGACAAAGCAATGCTACTATCTGAACACTTCCTGTTCATCAATTAATGCCCTGGGTTTAGCTTTGCTTACGGTATAACATAAAAAAAGTAAAAAATAAAAAATTAAAAAAATTATTTTTTTCCATAATTTTTTTAGATTTGAAGAATTATGCTGCTATTTGAACACTTTCTGTTAATCAATTACTGTTCTGAGTTTAATTTTACTTATAGTAAAACAGAGAATAGTAAAAAAAAAAAATAATTTTATCAAATATTCAAAAAAATTTTTGAGAAACAATTATCTGTTAGAAGACGTTTTTGATACAATAATGCTACTAACGAAACACTCTCTGTAATCAATTAGGCTTATGTGGTTATTTTGCTAATGGTAAAACATGAAAAAGTAAAAAAAGTAAATTCCTTCCATAAATTTTTATATTATTATTATGCTACTTTTCTACTATTATGGTATTTGTCTATAATTATGCTGCTATTCAACTATTATCACACTATTCCAAATTATGCTACTATTCGAACACTAGTTTAATTTTGCTTATGGTAACGCAAAAAAGTAAAAAATATTGAGCACAATTTTTTATTTCATAAATATTTAGATTATTATTAAAATTCTTATCATGCCACTTTTCTACTATTATGCTACTATTCTATAATTATGCTGCTATTCGAGCACTTTCTGTTAATCAAATAAGATTCAAATAATTAATTTTGCTTAGGTGTAACTAAAAGTAAAGAATATTGAATTTTTGTTTCTTCCTTAAATTTTTAGATTATTATTAAATAACTATTTTGCTACTATTCGACTAATAAGCTACTTTTCCAAATTATGCTATTATTCGAACAATTTATGCTAATAAATTAGGGCAATGGGTGTAGTTTTGCTTGTGGTAAAATATAAACACTAAAAAATATTGAAAATAAAAATTTTCTTTCATAAATTTTTAGGTCATTCTTAAAATTCATATTATGCTACTTTGGTTTGTAAGATACTAGAAATTAAAATAGAATAATCTAAGCATGTAATTTGCATGAATATCCAACATTTTCTACATGGATTTAATTTAACATGACACACAAATTACTTTTCAGTAACTTAAACCTAATTATAAATGAGTTTCTTAGAAACAACTATACCGAAATAGTACTACTAGAAATAGCTCAAAATCAATATGCCGTCTCCTGAGCTAATGAATGGCTAATGCTGGCTATTTACCATTACGCCACACGCCCGTTATGCCTGGCTTTATTAATGTACACGAAACGTAATTAGCCCGGACTTGAAGAACATTAATCAGCTGAAAGTGGCAACATCCGACGCTATCTGCATTTTAACGCGCATGATCACGAATTTTCAGCTTTGAATTTTAAAGGGAGGCAAAATGAGATCCTCGGAAGCGGCTAAAAGCTTTCGAGATCGGACAACTTCCATTCTTGAATGCAATTTAGACCCACTTTTCTCTCTTGCTAGAGTGCGTTGATGTAACACTAGAGTTGAGGAACAATTAGCGGTTAGGGGAAGTTTTTGATAAAATGATGCTACTATTTGAACATTTCCTGTTAATCAATTAGGGCCCTGTGTTTAGTTTTACCTATGGTATAACATAAAAAAGTAACAAATAATTAAAAATGATTTTTTCTACCATAAATTTCTATAAATTTTTTTTCAATATTTTTATATTAGTTTTTTTTTTTTTCATAAATTTTTAGATTATTATTAAATTTCATATTATGCTACTATTCCAAATTATGCCATTATTGTACTATTATGTAGCTATAACAAATTATGCCACTATTGTACTACTATGTTGCCATAACAAATTATGTTACTATTCCAAATTACGTTGCTATTCTGCTATTGTACTACTAATTCAACTTATGCTACTATTCGAACATTTCCTGTTAATCAATTAAGGCCCTGTATTTAATTTTGCTTAATAAAAAAGTAAAAATATATTTATGATATTTTTTCCATTAAGATTAGCAAAACTATGCTAATCAAATTTTCAAATTTTAGAAATTAGTCGAATTTTTTTTAAATTTTAGTGACGGAATATGCTCTGGTTATTTTTGCTTGTACCACATTTATTCATTTATTACAAAAATAAATTATTAATCAGTTAAAAGCTTAAAAAAGTAACTCAATTCAATCACATGGTCTCTTTTAAGATTATGTATACAAAATTACTGCTCTGACCTTAAAAATTTATTTTCACCAAACTCCTTTATAATGGATGCAATTTTATTTATCTAGGATGGAAATCAGAATAAAATGTCTAGCATTTTCAAAATTGAATTATCTTACTTTAATTTATTACAACGATAATGTATTTCATGTTTTTCTAAATATTTTAAATTTTTTGTCTAGCAATACTAACGTACTTCAATTGTACCTTTTGTGAAAGTAGACATATAAATAAGAAAGAAAATGTTGTATAGGAACAAATGAATTATAATATATTTTAACAATGCATCATTTATAGTTAAGTAGTTTAGTAGTTAATTCAGTTAAGCAGTTCTCCAAATTCAGGAATTTGAAATATACTTTATGTCAAAGAACATATATATATATATATATATATATAATTGCACATTATTTACCCATCCTTTTATCCATTTTACTCGTCTATATACTACTGTGTCCGAAAAGTAAGACAAATTTTCAATTTAAAATTCCTGCGGCTTATGAAATTTCAATTTGTTTTCTTTTTTAAGTTACTGGCACTGTACCTGGCATCTGTCTGAAATTTGACGTCAACGTATTCGTTAGTGTTTGAGTTGCGCTTGGTTTTGTAAGACGCTAAAACTGATTCCGGCGATTTTTGAAATGTCTGAATGAATTGAGCAAGAACTTGCGTTACATTTTGTTTGCCGAAACTTATAGAATGTTGCAGAAGGCATTTGGTGAGCATTCCTATATCGGAAAAAATGTTTAGAAGTGGTAAAAACAGTTCAAAGAATGCAGAGAACGCGCTGAAGACGAAGAGCCCTCTGGACGGCCGTGAACCTTAACCGACGAAGCTCACGTCCAAAAAATTAAAGATTTGGTGATTACAGACCGTCGATTTACAATTAGAGACATTGCTGATGATGTTGGAATTTCAAAAGCCAGCTCCCACTGCATTGAATCTTCGTGACCTTTTCGCCCAAAATGAAACCCATATCGTACCACAACCGCCGTATTCACACCGTGCAACTTCTTATTATTATCTAAACTCCAAAGACCACTCCAGGGACGCAGTTTTGAGTCTATTGAAGATACTCAAGATGAATTGTCGCGCGTTTTGGAGGCCATCCCTGCCAATGACTTTTTAGAATGTATTGAGTATTGCTAAAAAAGTTGGCATAAGTGCATTGTGTCCGGAGGGAATTACTTTGAAGGCGATGGATTAAATACAGTGTTTTTGAAAAAATAAATAATAGGTCATACTTTTTTGGCACAGTAGTATAATCGTAAGTTAAAAGAATTTATAATTTATTTCTGCAATTCAATATCGAATTTGTGTAGATTAAAATGATTAAATGGCAAGCTCAATTAATATTTTTAAAACAAGATACATGATTATCAAAATTACAGAGTTGAAAGAGAATGGCATATATATTGTAATAGAGTCACTAAAAACTAAAATAATAATAATATTTTTAATTATTTAATTTAATTTATTGTGTTGAAAAATTAATAGATAAGTAATTTGCAATTTAGTGTAGTTACTACCATTAACTAATATTAATTTTAATAACTGATCATATTTAATTTAGTAAGAATAAAAAAAATATTAAGTTTTGGCAGTACTTTTTTTTTTTAATTAACTAAAATCTCTACCATTTAACAATCAGATTAAAAAGTATTTCTACCCATATAAGAATATGATGAATTTTCCGGAGTTTGATTTCAAAATTGTGTAAAAAAAATTTCACTATAAGATAACTATATAAAAACATTTCTGTATATAAACCTTCAGATTCAATATCATGCTACATTACGATTACGATTCATTTAGAAACAGTTTTGTGTATAACATTTCCAAAGTAATATTCTGAGAAATGTATTTTAAAATATATTTACAATTTTCTCAAAATTAAACTTTTTTTCAATTAAAATACTCAATAAATCAAAATACAATTATATTAAAATAAATGTAAAATTAATAAAAATTTAGATATACAAGTTTCAAGTGAATATTAATAATATGCAAATTACAAATATATAAATGAATAATCTAATTTAATATATAAAATAATGTATAAACAATCTATGATGTTTCAAAAATTTAATATAATATGCAAAATACTTACATATGAAATTAAAATTTTTCGATTTTAAAGTCTAACTATAATGAATCTATTAGCAAGTATTATTCATCATAATAGTAATTAGTTTTAACAAAGGCATATTCAATAATACTGCAGCTTAAATTATGTATTATTCGGTTTGGAAAAAAAAATTTCTATTGTTAATTGTTTATACAATTTTTAAAACTTTAATATGAATAATAAAAAAAACAATCTTAAGGTAAATGATTAGGCAGCCTTATTTCAATTAGTCTTTTTGTACAACAAATCTGAGGGAAAAAAATACGCTATTGTTTTATTTGGAGAAATATAGAGAAAAAAAGTATCTGATTAAATTATGAATAGAAAATATTTCATTAATTCCCTCAAAAATTTTTATAATTCATTTTTTTTATTATAACTTTATAATTTACTGTTACTGGAATCCTAGACAAAAAATTAATTTAATTTATAAAAGTATAAAGTACATTTTAATGTTTCCTAACAATATTTTAATCCTCTTGAGAATAAAATACTGATAAAAAATGTACGTTGCTACTTTTACAAAACAAAACTCCTTTTTTTTTCTTAAAACTATTTTTATCTAAACCTAATTAAAGAGTTTCTCACGCACAACACTTTGTAGTAAATTATTAGTTACACGATTTTTATTTCTAACAAAAATGTTTTAAATTAAAATGTATTCCTAGGAGAATTTCACATAGAAGAGAAAATATTTATAGACTTATATGTCACACAAATTAATTCTAAGTAAATCTCAATTTTTTTTTCATACTCTAATGCAGGGGTGGCCAACCCACATGATATTGCTGTTCCCTTTGGAAATGCATCATAACTCCGCGGACAGTATATAAAATTATATATTCCCATATTGGATTTAGAGGGCCTGAATGACCGAGCGGCTAGCGTTCGATACCACAGGTTTCTGGTTCGACTCTCGGCGGTGTCATGGATGTTTATAGTGGTTAGGAATCCATTTTAATCCGTAGGTTCCGGTCTAACTTGATCGGTGAGCTTTGCGGGGGTATTGTTACTCCACGTCCGTATATTATGTTCAAGCTACACGCACCTCTAGTGTAGTGCTCAGTGAGTAAAGTCTGTGCAACGCTGGCCTTAAGGCATCGAAGACAACTGTCTAAGTGTTTGTCAGCTGCATCAAAACGAAAAGCATATTTTATTTAGACCCACGATAAACATTTTTTTGGAGTGAAAAAGTTAAACATAACGAGTTATTATTTTTGTGTTTACTATTATTGTTACATGTAAACGTAGATAATACACTGAAGTGACAAAAGTCATGGGATAGCAATATGCAAATTTTCAGATGGCAGTAGCATCGCGTAGAACAGGTATAAATGCGCAGTGCTTTCGCAGAGCTTTCATTTCTGTTCAAGTTATTCATGTGAAGAGGTTTTGACGTGATGATGACCGCACGACGGGAATTAACAGACTTTGAACGCGGAATGTTACTTGGAGCTAGACGCATGGGTCATGCCATTTCGGAAATCGTTAGGGAATTCAACATTCCCAGATCCACTGTGTCAAGAGTGTGCCGAGAGTATGAAATTCCAGGCATAACATCCCACCATGGAAAGCGCAGTGGTCAACCGCCTGCACTTAACGACCGAGACCGGCGACGTCTGCAAACAGTCGTAAATTCTAACAGACAAGCAACACTGCGTCAAATAACCGCAGAAATCAATGTGGGACGTACAAGGGACTTGTCTGTTAGAACTGTGTGGAGAAATTTGGCTTTCTTGGGCTATTCCAGCAGAAGACCGACTCGAGTGCCTTTACTGATAGAACGAAATCGCGTACAGCGACTCTCGTGGGCACGTGAGCATATCGGTTGGTCCCTAGATGAATGGAAAACCGTGGCCCGGTCCGATGAGTCACGAGTTAAGTTGGTAAGAGCTGATGGTAGGGTTCGAGTGTGGCGCAGACCCCACGAAGCCATGGACCCAAACTGTCAGCAAGGCACTGTTCAAGCTGGTGGTGGCTCCGTAATGGTGTGGGCTGTTTTTTCATGGCATGGACTTGGTCGTCTGGTGCGACTGGACCGAACATTGACTGGAAATGCTTATGTTCAGCTACTTGGAGATCACTTGCAGCCATTCATGGACTTCATGTACCCAAACAACGATGGGATTTTTATGGATGACAATGCGCCATGTCACCGGGCCACAACTGTTCGCGATTTTTTTGAAGAACATTCTGGACAATTCCAACGAATGATCTAGCCACCTAGATCGCCCGACATGAATCCCATCGAGCATTTATGGGACATCATCGAGAGGCCTGTTCGTGCCCAAAATCCTGCACCATGAACGCTTTCACAATTATGGACGACTATCGAGACAGCATGGCTCAATATTCCTGCAGAAGACTTCCAACGACTTGTTGAGTCCATGCCACGTCGAGATGCTGCACTTCGCCGGGCGAAAGGAGGGCCGACACGATATTAAGAGGTATCCCATGACTTTTGTCACTTCAGTGTATAATAATGATGATACTGAAAGCACATTGTGAATAAATATATAATACTAAAAATGAAATCATATAAAAATATTTGTTTCTCCACTTTTTCACTTAGGTTTCGCAAATCGATCTCAATTTTGGTATAAAGACCGTTATGTGTGAGCGTGTTTTGTGTTTGGTAATTTCATTTTAGAAAAAAAACGATACGCAGGTATAAGTTGAACCAAAAGTGCTAGCAATATTATCAAAGTGTCTTGTTTGTTCTGCAATCAGCGATCAACAATTCGTGTGTAGGGATGATTATTGTGTCAATGAGGTCACTAAAAGTCAAACATAGAACCTGTTATAATAGATGTCCCAAGATGATGCGCGCATGATGGGTTCGCAGAATATAATTTAATTATTCTGCGAATTCATAACTGTAAACTCATCAATAAAACATGCGATATTTGTCATATATTCCCAAGAATATTATTTTAAAATCAAAGTTAATCGTTTCTCATAATTTCGACAATTAATTTTTGAATATATGGATGCTCACATAATGCAATTTTTATTACATTGGATTTCCTTACTCTAGCGATTATGAAATAAATATATTTTGTGAAAGTGTGATAAATCTCACCTGCCGGAAAAATATTCAAGGCGGGCCAAGGGTTAGCCACACCTGCTGTAATGTAGGATTGTAAAATAATTCTAATAAATCCGTAAAAGCATGTTTCGTAAAAATAAATATAAATTTATCTGATTGCATATATGTATCAGTTGGTAAAAAATAAATACTGCATGTATATATTTTTCAATGCAAAAATAGAAAAGCTATCTGAAATGCATATTAGACATGGATGGACAAAAGCACATTCAAATGTAGCAGTCAGAAAAAGAAAATCGTTCAATGTACCTCAGGTATTTGCTTTCTATTTTCAGCATGCATTGCTGTAAAAAATTGCTTTTATATGCGTCTTGGAGTTTCCCTTTTAATGGACATCCATGCAAAGTCTATGCATTTTTTGTTCGTTAAATATTATTTTTTCGTATAGCATACTTTTCGATGTAGTAATAATTTTAAATTGGTATTTCATTCATATGCGTTTGTTTGTTTCAAACTTTTAAGTTCCTATAAATATTTTTTAATTGAAGTAAAAAAAAAAAATATTATTATAGGGAAATAAAAGTTAGGAAGACTAAAATTTTTAATGTTCTTAATTCAAGTTTAAAATTTAATTTTAAAATAAAAAAAAAAACCCAGTAAATTAAAAGTACATAAACTTAGTATTATTTAAAATGAGAGGACGGTTTATAAATCTATTGCATTTCATTGTTTTTGATATGACCACATGAAAACTTCTCGTTTCATTTAAGTATTTAAACAATCATATGATTCTACTGCAGATCTTCTTAAAAAGAAATAGAATTTTTTTCAGTATTATGGATTTACTTTAGTAATAAATTCTTACAGAAATATAAAATTTCCAAAAAAAAAACCAATATCTAATTAATATGATTATTAGGTTTACATGGCGTGTTATTTAATATCTGACAATTTAGCCAAATGGCATAAAAAATCATTACATAAATTAAAATTATTAAGCTTATTATCTAAGAAATTCACAAAGTTAGTTCTTAACATCAAAACATCGATAGTAACACCAAATAATTTTAAAATGGGTCTTCATAGAATTGGTAGCTTTCATTACACTTCATGGAAGGTAAATCCTAAAACAATTCAAGAAGGTTCTATAACATGAAACTATTCTAAAACAATCTATATGCTAAAACAATTCTAAAACATTCTGTCTTCCAAAACAATTCTAAAACTTTCTGCATGCTAAAACAATTGTAAAACATTTTATATCGTATAACAATTCTATATCCTAAATTATCTATATTCATATCCTAAATTCCTAAAAGTCATTTCTAAATTTTCATTCATTCATTCATTCCTAAATTTCTAAAATTCAAAAATTACAATTGCTGGTACCCGACATGTTTGTAATTTTAATAAAGTGAATAAAATCTTAATTCTCTTGCAGCAGTTATAACAGGCATCACTGTTAAAATATAAGTTTAAATAAAAATTAATTAAAATAAAAACATAAAAAGGTCTTAAAGAAGTATTGCATTTTATTAATAAAATATACGACATGTTTGAACTACATTTAACTGGAACACAACATTTTTTTAAAATTCTCACTTTTAAGTAGATTCACTTTCAAATATGCTATTAGTAAATATGACGATTATGAAATATAAGTAATTCAAAGCATATACAATTCTCTTGAAACAGGCATAATAAGCGTCACTATTAAAATGTAAATTTGGAAAAGTATAATTCTATTAAAGAAATAGTGTATCTTATTAATAATGTATACTACTTGGTGAACTACATATTTCTGGAACTCAAAATGTATTTCAGGAAACCAACATGTTTTTAAATCCTAATAAAGTAATTAAAATCATGTACAATTCTCTTGCAGCAGATATCATAGGCGTCACTGTTAAAATGTAAATTTGAAAAAAAAAAATATTTAAGAAGTAGTGTATTTTATTAATAAAATATACTACTTATTTGAGCTACAATCAACTGATTCCCAACATTTTTTTTAACTCACGCTTTAAGTAGATTCACTTTCAAATATGCTTTTAGAAAATATGACAAATATGTAATAAAAGTAAAAAAAAAAAACCATATGCAACTACCTTACAGCAGATATAATAGGCGGCATCAATAAAAGGATATGAATTTGGAAAAATTTAAAAAGTGTTAAGGAAGTTTTACATTTTGTTAAAAAAATAAGAATTTGACATGTTTTAAATTTAACTGTTTAAGTATATATTTTGTTAAATATATTATATTATCCTCATAATGTCAGCTTCAAATATACTTTTAAAAAAGTATGACAATTATTTAATAAAGTAATTAAAAGCATATGCAATTCTCTTGCATCAGACATAACAGACGTCATTCTAAAAATATGAATTTAAAAAGCATTAAAATATATTACAGAAGTATCACAGTTTATTAATAAAATATACTACTTGTTTAAACTACATTTAACTGGTACCCATCGAGTTTTTAAATTCACACTTTAAGTAGATTCACTTTCAAATATGCTTTTAGAATATATGACAATAATATAATAGAAGTATTAAAGGAGTAGTGCATTTATTTTAATAAAATATACAACCTGTTTGAACTACATTCTACTGACACTGCTACTTTTTTCAGTTCCCGCTTTAAGTAAATTCACTTTCAAATATGTCTTTAGAAAATATGACAAAAATTAAAATATAGATAAAATAAACTATTAAAAAATAATATACTTTATTAATAAAGTATACTACTTGCTGAACAACTTATTTCTGGAACCCAACATGTTTTTGAATATTAATAAAATAATAAATGTCATGCAGCAAATGTAATACACTCATGTTCATAAATTAAGGATAATGAAGTTCATGCAAAGAAAGAGACAGAAGCAAAACAAATATGACTTATTTGTAATGTCTATTTATTAAACAAAAGGTAAAGAGCAGAAAAGATGCTATATGTTTGACATAATTAATAAAAATTGCGATTTTTTACTCACTGGAGCAAATTTTAAAAAAGAACCTATTTACAAAAAAAACAGTATAACAGGGTTAGTAGGACGGTTACTACGGAGTATGTCTCCCGGACGATGCAATACAGGCCCTACAACGCCTAGGCATGCTGAGTATCAAATTATCAATCTGAACTTGGGGAATATTACACCACTCATGAAGCAATGCCCTCTGAAGTTCCGGTTGACAGGTGGGAGGGAGTTGACGGGCTGCAATTCATCGGCCAAGCATATCCCACACATGCTCTATTAGATTCAAGTCCGGTGAGTATGCTGGCCAATCCCTACGGGTGATATCCTCCAATTGAAAGCATTCGTCTACAATGTTTGCACGTTGAGGACGCGCGTTGTCATCCATAAACAGAAATTCAGCACCCATGGCGCCCCGAAACAAACTTACATGTTGTTCCAGAATGACATCCCGATAGATGTGGCCTGTCATCGTTACACTCTGAACACGCAGGTCAGTTCTGGAAACAAGAATAATTCCTCCCCAAACGAGCCACCCTACACCACCGTAACGGTACCGTTCAATGGTGTTCTCTTGGTGGTAACGGGTACCTGGCGCTCTCCATATGAAAGTCCGGCGGGAATCAGACTGCAAACTAAACCTGGACTAGTCGGAAAACACCACACAAGACCACTGTTGCGGTGTCCAAAATGCATGCTCTCTACTCCAGGTTATTCGCAGGCGACAGTGAGTTGCGGTAAATGGAACACATCTGACAGGCCTACAAGCATATAGACCAATGTGCCCTAAGCGTCTGTACACGGTCTGCCTTGAAACTGTCGTACCGGTAGCAGAAGAGAACTGACGAGACAGGTCTGATGTTGTGCTCCGTCTGTTACTTTTGACAGTAAATGCTAAATACCGGTCCTCATTCGCCGTTGTAACTCGGTGGTGACCTGTGCTGTAACATCTACTCACATTACCATCATATTGGAATCGTTGCCAAATCCCGGAGATGACACTTTGGGCGATTCCAAGTTCCTTGGATACTTCCAGCTGGGTACGTCCCCATTCCAGTCGTCCGATAATTCTACCACGTAAAAAATCATCCAAATGCTTCCTTTGTACCATAACTATGCGGTTATTGCACTGAAAGGCTTTTAAAGCGCTTGTGAACAATTTTACTTCTTTGCCACCATTCCTTATATACCCCTCTATTACACTTTCGTCATTGTACTATCCGCGCAATCTGGTGGTTTTCTGTAATTTGCATATTCTTCTTCAAGATGAGTGTGATAATTCTACAGGGGAAATTTTTATTTTAGTGTTCAATTTCTGTGTGATTCTGAATTATCTTTAATTTATGGACAAGGGTGTAGATCAAATGTAAGACATAATGTAAATGTATAACTGTTAAAATGTAAATTTGAGTAGCATTAAAATATTATAGAAGTAGCACAGTTTATTAATAAAATATACTACTTGTTTGAATTACATTCAGCTGGTTTTTAAATTTACTTTTCAAATAGATTCACTTTCAAATATGTTTCTAGAAAATATGACAATTACGCAATATAAGCAATTAAAAGCACATACAATTCCCTTTGAAGCAGATATAATGGGCGTCTTCCATTAATGCAGACCTCCATTCCCTTTAACAAAAAATCCCAGACGAAAATGAGAGGCAATAAGGAGACCGTGGTCATTAGTTTACACGCTATTATAAACTGAAACAGTATCATTATCCAAGTGGATAAGAGGACCCAATTACTACTGTATCAGAACTTGTGATACCCTATATTGCCATCGTTAACTACAACGAAAGCTTACAGGAGCCAAGAGAGCATCTTTGCTGAGATACTGATGTGACCATAGATACGGTCTGAAGAACTTCATTGGTCTATCTGGCATGTTATGGAATTTAGTTAGAGTGTGTTCCGAAATTGCAAAGCGTTCTAACATAAATCCCGGTGTTGTTTGATGCGCTTATTGTGTGTGTCGTGGATATTATAGTATTTGATTTGGAAGAAAATCCTATTTATAAGTTCTGAAGGCGAAGGAGTTTAATCTGTGGCTGAATCCGTTTTTTTTTTATTTTTTATTTTTTTTTTAGTAATCCATTTTCCTCGGCATGTTCTGTTCGTCTGTGCGTTATTTGATTTTTCTTTCGGGAAATAAAAGTTTTGAAGGTATTTATCTTGTTCAATTTTGGTGGCTTTATTCACTTGTTTTTCTTTCAACCGAACAGGTTTGTTTAAAAAAAATGAAGTCTAGAAATTTTATTTCTAGTTTAGAAATAAAATTTCTCAGCGTAATTGACACAATTATTAAAAGAAATATTTTTTGTATGTTCCAATACTAACATTAGTCACTACAACATTATTATTTATGTTTATTCATATTTGTTAAACATTATTTCTATTATAATACTCACCCAACCGTTTAAACACTGCTAATCGATGATCAATTTCGTTTTTCGTTTAATAATACAAACATTTACGCACTACATAATTTATGAAACACAAAAATTTATCAGTATACACTAATATTTAATATTATTATTTCTGTTCATTCCTGCTTGCGGAAGATTATTTCTGTTGTAATATTCACCCAACCGTTTTAATCTCGCTAATCAATGATCATTTCAGTTTAATAATACAAACATTTATGCACTACAAACTTTATAAAACTTAATAAATACTTGCTGAACTACATCTTTCTGGAACCCAACATGTTTTTAGATTTAAACAAATAATTTAAATACCATGTAGCATATCCCTTGCAACAGATATAAAAGGCATCGCTGTTAAAATATAAGTTTAAAAACGTTAAAAGGTATTAAAGAAGTAAGGTATTTTACTAATAATATGTAAGACTTCTTAGATCAATATTCAACTGGTACTCATCATGTTTTTAATGCACTTTTCAAGTAGTATCACTACCACCACTTTCAAATATGCTTTTAGAAAATATAATTATGTAATAGAAGTAATTAAAAGCATATATAATTCCCTTTGCAGCAAATATAATGGGCGTCCTTCCATTAATGCAGACCTCCATTCCCTTTAATATACAATCCCAGACGAAAATGAGAGGCAATAAGGAGACCGTGGTCATTAGTTTATGAGTTATTATAAACTGAAACAGTATCATTATCCAGTTTGATAAGATGACCAAATTACTACTGTATTACTTGTGATACCCTATATTGCCATCGTTAACCTCCAACGAAAGCTTAACAGAAGCCAAGAGAGCATCTTTGCTGAGATACTGACGTGGCCATAGATACGGTCTAAAGAACTTCATTGGTTTATCTGGCATGTTATGGAATTTGGTTAGAGGGTGTTCCGAAATTGTGAAGCGTTCTAACATAAATGCTGGTGCTGTGTGATGCGGTTATTGTGTGTGTCGTGGATATTATAGGATTTGATTTGGAAGAAAATCCTGTTTGTAAGATCTAACGTCGAAGGAGTTTATTCTGTGGCTGACTGCAAATTTTTTTGTTTTAGTAATCCACTTTAGATCGGCATGTTCTGTTCGATTTTCAGTCATTTGACTTTTCTTTAGAAAAATAGGAGTTTTGGAGGTATTTATCTTGTTCAATTTCAGTTGCTGTTATTTACTTGTTCACACGTGTTTTTCTTTTATCCGAAAAGGTTTATTTAAGAAAAATAAAATTCTAGAAATTTCATTTCTGTTTCAGAAATTAAATTTCTCTGCGTATTTGGTATAATTTTTAAAGATATATTTTTTCATCTTCCTATAAACGCATTAAAACATTTTTATTTGTGTTCATTGATGTTTGTTAAACATTATTTCTGTTAATTTATGTAAGGTTAAAAATTATTTGTGCTTGTGTTTATTAAATATTATTTCTGTTCATTCATGCTTGTTAAATTATATTTCGGTTTTTTCATGTTTGTTAAACATTATTTCTGTTTAAAAGGTATTAAAGAAGTAGTGCATTTTATTAATAAAGTATACTACCTGTTTGTACTGCAGTGAACTGATATACAAATTTTTTTTTTAATTTTAATAAAGTAATTAAAAGTATATACAATTATCTTGAAGTAGATACAATAGGCGGCACTTTTAAGATGTAAATTGTAAATGCATTAAAAGATATTAAAGATGTATGACATTTTATTAATAAAATATATTACTTATTTGAACTGCACTGAACTAATGCCAACATATTTCAAAATTTTAAAATAAATTAAATAAAAGCATATACAATTATCTGGCAGTAGATATAATAGGCGTCACTTTTAACCTATAAATTTTAAAAGCATTAAAATAAAAACAAGTAATCCATTTCATTAATAAAATAAGAATTCGATATGTTTTAGTTTTCACTGTTTAGGTAAATCTTTTGTTAATACTTTATATTATATTCATATATTTACTTTCAAATATACTTTTAAAAAACAGGACAATTATGTAATAGAAATAGTTAAAAGTATATATTATTCCCGGGCAGCAAATATAATAGGCGTCAGTGTTAAAATATAAATTTGAAAAACATTAAAAGATATTTAAGAAGCAGTTCATTTTAGTAATAAAATATACTACTTGTTTAAACTGCATTCAACTGGTACCCAGCATGCTTTCAATATGCATTTCAAGTAGTATCACAACCAACACTTTCAAATATGCTTTCAGAAAATATGACAATTATGTAATAGAAGTAATTAAAAGCATATATAATTCCCTTTGCAACTGATATAATGGGCGTATTCCATTAATGCAAACCTCCATTCACTTTAACATACAATCCCAGACGAAAATGAGAGGCAATAAGGAGACCGTGGTCATTAGTTCATACGTTATTATAAACTGAAACAGTATCATTATCCAGTTGGATAAGAGGACCAAATTACTACTGTATCAGCACTTGTGATACCATATATTGCCATCGTTAACCTCCAACGAAAGCTTAACAGAAGCCAAGAGAGCATCTTTGCTGAGATACTGACATGACCATAGATACGGCTGAAGAACTTCATTGGTTTATCTGGCATGTTATGGAATTTGGTTAGAGGGTGTTCCGAAATTGTGAAGCGTTCTAACATAAATCCGGGTGTTGTTTGATGCGTTTATTGTGTGTGTCGTAGATATTATGGGATTTGATTCCGAAGAAAATCCCGTTTGCAAGATCTAACGTAGAAGGAGTTTAATATGTGGCTGACTCCCACTTTTTTTGTTTTAGTAATTCACTTTCAAATTGTATGTTCGTCTCTGAGTTATTTGATTTTTCGTTGGGGGAAATAAGAGTTTTGAAGGTATTTATCTTGTTGAATTTTAGTTGATGTTATTCACTTGTTCACAGGTGTTTTTCTTTTAACCGAACGTGTTTATTTAAGAAATAAAAATTCTTGAAATTTTTTTTCTGGTTTAGAAATAAAATTTCTCAGAGCATTTGATACAATTTTTAAAGATATATTTTTTCATCTTCCTATAAATACATTAAAACATTGTTATTTCTGTTCATTCATGTTTGTTGAACACTATTTAGATTCATTGATGTTTGTTAAACATTATTTCTATTCATTTATGTGAATTAATCATTATTTGTGCTTATATTTGTTAAATATTATTTCTGCTCATTCATGTTTGTTAAACATTATTTCTGTTTAAAAGGTATTACAGAAGTAGTGCATTTTATTAATAAAATATACTGCTTGTTTGAACTGCTCTGAACTGATATTAAACATGTGTTTAAATTTTAATAATTAAAAGCATATACAATTCTCTTGAAGTAGATACAATAGGCGGTTTTATTATGATGTAAATTTTAAAAGCATGAAAATATATTAAAGAGGTATGACATTTTATTAATAAAATGTATTATTTATTTGAACTGCACTCAACTAATACGTACTATATTTTTACAATTTAATAAATCTATTCAAAGTATATACAATTATCTTCCAGTTGATATAATATACGTCATTTTTAAAAAGCTTTAAAATATGTTAAAGAAGTAATTACATTTCATAATTAAAATAAGAATTAGACATGTTTTAGTTTTCAATTCATATTATCCTCACAGGTTTCACTTTCAAATATACTTTTAGAAAACTTTATAATTATTTACTAAGGCAATTAAAAACATATGCAATTACCTTTCAACAGATATAATAGGTATCAGTGTTAAAAAAAAAATTGAAAAGCTTTAAAAGGTATTAAAGAAGTAATGTATTTTACTAATTAAATACACTACTTGTTTGAACTACATTCAACTGGTACACATCATGTTTTTAATATACATTTCAAGTAGTATCACTACTAACACTTTCAAATATGTTTTTAGAAAATATGACAATTGCGTAATAGAAGTAATTAAAAGCATATACAATTCCCTTGCAGCAGATATAATGGGCGTCTTCCATTAATGCAGACCTCCATTCACTTTAACATACAATCCCAGACGAAAATGAGAGGCGATAAGGAGACAGTGGTCATTAGTTTATATGTTATTATAAACTGAAACAGTATCATTATCCAGTTGGATAAGAGGACCAAATTACTACTGTATCAGCACTTGTGATAGCCTATATTGCCATCGTTAACCTCCAACGAAAGCTTACAGAAGCCAAGAGAGCATCTTTGCTGAGATACTGACGTGGCCATAGATATGGTTGAAGAACTTCATTGGTTTATCTGGCATGCTATGGAATTGGGTTAGAGGTTTGATGTGGTTATTGTGTGTGTCCTTAGATATTATAGGATTTGATTTCGAAGAAAATCCCGTTTGTGAGATCTGAAGTCGAAGGCGTTTAATCTGCGGCTGACTCTCATTTTTTTTTTTTTTTTTAATTTTTTTTTTTAGTTATCCACTTTGGATCGGCATGTTCGACTCTGAGTTATTTGATTTTTCTATCGTAAAATAATAGTTTTGAATGTATTTATCTTGTTAAATTTTAGTTGCTGTTATTCACTTGTTCACATGTGTTTTTGTTTTATCCGAAAAGGTTTATTTTAAAAACAAAATCTAAAAATTTTATTCGTATTTCAGAAATAAAAATTCTCAGCATATTTGTGACGAAATTTAAGGATATATTTTTTATCTTTCTATATTAAAATCATGCATTAAAACATTGATATTTTTGTTCATTGACATTTGTTAAACATTATTTCTGTTCTTTCATGTTTGTTACACATTATTTCTGTTTCAATACCCATCCAATGGTTCCAATCTTGCTATTCAATGATCCTTTTCGTTTAGTAATACATACATTTACGTACTTCATATTTTATAAAACACAAAAATCTATCAATATAAACTAATGTTTAATATATTAAATGCACATTTTTATGTTTTGTACGTACATATATTATTACTTGATAAAATCTTAGTTAAATCACATTCATTTTTTTTTCGTTGAATAGTAGATTTATTGGCTTTTGTCCCAATACACCAAATATAACTATCCAGCTAGTTTTTTTTGGAATAAAATTATATTTTTGCAATGTTATATATGTATGTATATGTATATATATGTATATATACGAGATGTAAGATAAATATTTTAAAAGTAAAATTTATTTCATGTTACTCTAAAATATATTGCATAACAACGTGGTTTTTAAATGTTTGCTGAAAGGTAGAAATATGCTGATATGATAGAGCGATGGTGAATATTGTTCAGCTTTTGGGTTGCTTGAGTGACCATCATAATATTAAATTTTTTCAAAGGGTACATCACATGTATGTGTTTATGGCAACGAGATTGCAGATGAGATGGCCACGTTGAGTAGCCTTAAGAATTCTACTGATTGTGGCTGTCTTTGTTTCTCAGAACTTGCCCCTGGGGTCAAATTAGTCATAAACTCCTCTTGGAGAAAAACCTCCATACATGAGTGGTTGATTGTAACCGTCCTGGTGATGTTTAATTGGGGCGGCAGTAAATCCGAACAGGAGGCTTTGCTTGGCTCCACAGTGGTCAACTTCGTGCTCAAGATCATGTGTTGGACATTAAGATTTATCCTCTTTGCCTTGAAATGTAGTTTAACTCAAACCACTCCTCCCTTATTTTGACTTGTATTGGTTGCCTCAAATTCTGGAGCAATTTTTCATTGATGGAGAACACATGGGTTTATGAACTTGGTCTAGATGTTGCTGTTGTCCAAGTGGGATAAGATACAAAAACAAGAACAAATGTTTTACGATGCAGTTATTTTAACAGTTATTCATGAGTAATAAGGCAAATTGTTGTCGCCGAATTCTTAAACACTAATAGCACTAGTTAAATACTTATTAAACACCAGTAAACAATATTAAATTTCAGAATTATTTTCATTTTTATTGTCTTACGCTAAACATGAAATAATTTTTATATACATATAGATAATCATTAATTTAAATTTAATTAATACAAAATTCTGTGCTTTTAATTGTTATCGAAATTAAAATAATTTACATTTCAGCTGAAAGTCTATCCTGATTAGCTCTTTTTTTAAATGATAAATAAAAACATTAAATACATCTTTAACTGTTCAATATGTATGTAGAATTGATACAAAATAGGTGAAAGAGATAAGTCTACTTTTCTGCAAACTCAGCAAAGACATTGATTAAAATATATTTATTTCAAAGAAATTTTAAATCAATTAATATAACTGATCAGCTTAGATTCTTGTAAAGTTAATAAATTTTGTGTTCAATTTTTGGCGTGGAAAGTAAAATTCTTCTGTCTAAATCTCTACGTATCTCAAATTTTACTTTACTTTTTTTTATTGCGGCAAAGCACTTTTACTTCCTGAAATATTTTTCATTATTTTTATTCGATTCTAAGAACTCGGCGGAATTCCTTCCAGAAAGCAGAAAGAAAACATTTTTCTTCAGGACATTGCTGTTCTTTTCTTTATTTTATTCTTTTGTTCTTTTCTTTTTTTGTTGGTTCTTGTTTATCTGAACGTTTTGCTTTTAGTCCATCGAAAGTGCATGGTCCAACGCTTTAAAGTATTCCTCTTCTTCTATCAATGGAATTGTTTTTATCGTGGAACGACATAACATTCTTTCTTTTTTATTTATATCTGTTTAACTGGGGGATAATTTTACGGATCGGCTTAAATAATAAAATGCTGAAGTAATTACTTTAAGTGCCTATGCATAAAAAAGCTCCTGATTTTAACATTTAATTGCACAATTAAATTTGAGATTTCACATTACAATTCTAATTATCATTCATACAGAAGGTACTTGAAAGACAATATAATTAATTTAGCCATTTAGCTATTAATAACTCAATGTTAAGTATAATTGATGTGTTTTGATGTTTTATGATTAAAAACTTACTTTGCCATTTATTGATGATAAATTATAATGGAAAATTGTTTGGTATTTAAAAATTTGTAAAAAAATATTTTAACACCAACTCGTATAAAACTAACTAAAATTAATATAATACATATATAAAATTAGTTCTAACTTAATGAAAATAATTAAAACTATTATTACTATTGTACATTTATTGTTGCACATAAATAGTATGCATTATAGAATATATAAAAAAATATACATGAATGAATACAATTGTAATAATAACAATAAATACATGTATTCAGAACAAATACAAAATATTTAATCGCATTTATGCCATTAATCAATACGAATTCGTGAATTTAAATCCATAACAAAATTCTAATGTATTTTAACTGATGCCAACCTTTCCATAGAAGGCATCAAAATACATAGTAATACGTATTTAAGTAGAATATATATAAATTTTAAATAAATAATACATATCAAATATATTATTTTTAAATAATAATTGTTAGAAGCTAAATGAACATTCTTAAATAAGTCTTAAAAGTTAAGCGTTACCCCACAAAATATTTTCAATGTTTAAAAAACATTTTGTAATTGTGCAATACAAAAAAAAGTAAAAAACTGTCTGTTCTAATTATTAAAATCGTATATATTTTGTTGTTCAAATGCATCTGGCAATACAGATATAGTTAATATTTATGCCATATGCAATTGCTGCGCTGCAGTTACTCATTTGGCACTACCCAGGGGATCAAGTATAGCTTGAAGATAGACTATAGGCACATGTAACACTACTACCCTCACAGTGTTCTACGATCCTATTCGATCAGGACCTACGGTTTAATGTAGATTCCGAAATACTACAAATATCCATGGCGCCGTGGGTATTCGGACATGAAACCTATGGTACTGAGCTCCAGGCCGCTAGCAAGTCGCCCATCAGGTCCCTTTAAAAAAATAGATCTATACAATAATATAAAATAATTACTGTCAAACTAATAAGGCTATTACAAATAATAAATTAAAGAATCTACGAATTTTTCAGCCATGGAAAGACAAAATTGTATACTGAAACAATCAATAATTGATCTATAAATATGTGATAATTATAACATCGAATTAAATGAGGTTTAATAACTATAATAAAATATTAAAAAAAAGTCATTGGATCACACAGTAAAAAAGAAGAGAACACCAAAGACAAACTGTCTGAAAAAACCAAGTGATTCGAGACATCTTTGAGAAACCTCTAACCATAGATATCGATGTCCAGGTAATAAGAGTACGAGCTATAGAACAAATAGTCGATACCAATTCTAACACGCATTTACCTCACGTGAAGGCAGCTCAGAGGAAATAATAACACTTTTCAAGGTATACTTTTGAATCTGTCTCAATCGAAAATCTCATTTGATGCGTGTTTCTTTTTGCCAGACTATCATCATTTCGGGAGGTTCCACTTCCTGGAGGAGGAGGTATTTTATGGAAGGTGCTTTGACAGACATTCCAATTTTTTTTTTCGAAGAATTTGTCCCGGAGGAAATAATAGCAGAACTGAAACGACGCAACTGATTGTACAGGGATTTTTTTTTTATCTCCTTACTTTTAGTTCAGGTCAATTTTTTTGTTGTTTTTTTGTTTTGCAGTTTAAGTAATGTATTTTTTTAAAGCCGTTCTAAGAATTTCTGCGTGTGTGGTCTAAAAGAAAAAAAAATAAATTGAATGAGGAAGATAATTTCTGTCGGACACACAGGTGTGTTTTCGGAATAACTTAAATTAGAATGAAAAAAAGATTTCTTTTTCTAAATATTTGTCCACTTTTAATATTTATAATATCGTTCACGTTATTTGGGTTTCAGAAAATATGGGAAAAGGATTTAATAACTAAAAAAAAAAAAAAAAAAAAAAAAAAAAATGAAATTTCTATATTTTGCAATGAGGTCGTGAATAAATAATGTTCTTTTCGTGTCTCAGTTTTTGTATTCGTCACTTCCGACCATACATTCCAATACTTGTATTTTTTAAATGTATGTTTGTTTAAGCTGTGCAAACCTTCAAAATCTTTCCAATGAATGTTGAATCATAAGGCGTATCGCCTTCTTTCTTTGAATTCTAGAACGTTTTGATCCATTCGTCAGACATCATTGTCGTATGTTGAAACTAGCCACATGTATTATAAGCTAAATCGACAAGCCTAAACAAGTCTTAATTAAGCATAAACACACAAAATATTTTCAGTGTCGAAAAACAACAAAAGGCTCTTCGCCGAGTCACTAGAACTCTGACGCTTGATGCCACCTGTTTAGAGTTCAAGTCCCGAATGTGTCATGCATGTTTGTAGCGGTTCGGAATCTATTTTAAGCCGTAGGTTCCGGTCTAATACTATAGTAAAGCGTTGTGGAGGTAGTACTACTTGCGTCCGTAGCATATATTCAAGTTACACGTGCCCCCGGGTAATGCTAAATGAGTACCAGAGGCTCGCTGATCCCAATTTGGGTGCCTCACAAGAGTACATACAACCCAGTTTTCGACTCAATTAAGAAAGCAATACAAAAAAGACTGTACATGAGCTGTTTATAATTCAGAAAAATTCGGTTTAACGATATTCTAATAATTAAAAGTCTTCTATATAATTGAATAAATATTTACTATTAAAATAATAAAGTTCTTGCTAATAGTGAATGACGGAATCTACAAAAGTTTCAGGCATGGAAGGACAAAATTGTGTAATGAAACAATCCATAAAGAATCTATAAATATAACAAAAAAAAAACCTACAAATATGTGATATAAATACCATTGAATTTATAGGTGATATAGCCTATAAATATGTGATAATTAAAGCATTGAAATAAATGACTTTTATTAACTATAATAAAAGATAAAAAAAGTCATTGGTGCACGCAGTAAAAAGAAAAAAACTCGAAAGAGAAAGAGTCCGAAAAAATACAAGTGATTCGAGACATTTTTGAGAAACCTCTAACCATAGATATCGATGTCCAGGTAATCAGAGTACGAGCGATGGAACAAATAGTCGATGCCAACTCTAAAACACATTTACCTCACATGAAGGCAGCTCAGAGGAAATAATAACACTTTTCAAGGTATACTTTCGAATCTGTCTCAATCGAAAATCTCATTTGATGCGTGTTTCTTTTTGCCAGACTATCATCATTTCGGGAGGTTCCACTTCCTGGAGGAGGAGGTATTTTATGGAAGGTGCTTTGATAGACATTCCAATTTTTTTTTTCCAAGAATTTGTCCTGAAAGAAATAATAGCAGAGATTTGTCGCGCAAACGGTGCAACTGATTGTACAGGGATTTTTTTTTATCTCCTTACTTTCAGTTCAGGTCAATTTTTTTTTTGTTTTGCAGTGTAAGAAATGCATTTTTTTCAGAGCTGTGTTATGAATTTTCTTCGTGTGTGGTCTAAACAAGAAAAGAAGGCATTGAATGAATATACGGATGTCGGACAGAATATAATTTCTGTCGGATGCACAGGTGTTTTCAAAATAACTTAAATCAGAATGAAAAAAATATTTTTTTCCAAACATTTGTTCACTATGTTTAAAATTTTTTACGTTATTTGGGATTCAAGCATATATGGAAAGAAGATTTAACAGCTAAAAAACAGAAATTTCAATACTTAAATGTCTTTACCATTAAACAAGAATACAAAAATAGAACATAATATAGACTTTCAATCTTTAAGTTTATGTTAAGGATATATTTACATACTAGCTAAAACTACTTAATTGTTATTGAACTACTACTGATGAAGTCTTTTTGAATAGGACTAAAATGTGATTACAAATAAATATTAAAAGCTCAAAATTAGAGCTTTAATATTTTTAAGGAATTTCAAGTACGAATATATGTGTTAAAGGTATGAATATATTTATGATTTTTTTTCCAATTACTTCCAATCTTTTAAATACTACATGTAAGAAATATTTTTAATTAATACTAAATTTCTATTTAAACATGATAATTGAAACGTTATTTGTTAATTAAAATAAACTCAAAAAAACATAAATAACGTTAAAAAAATATAGTATATATATATAAAATATGATAATATATAAATCAATATAAATAATATATAAAATATAATGTGTATATGTTATAAGAAACATACCTAAAATAAAATAACAAAATAAAACAAACATAAACAAAATAAAATATCCTTGATGATTAACTCAATTAATAAAAATGAAATATTCCTTATAAATTTGTAAAATTACTTTTTTTGTGAAATAAATTATAATTGAAAAAATGTTTTTACAAATTTTCTAGCTTTACATGCTTAAAATCTTTACATTCCAGAAGAATCAGACTCACACTAACAGATTCATGCAATATTAAATTCAATATTTTTAGCTATTCTTAATTACGTTTTGAGAGATCTATCAAAATGTGAGTGCAGAATTTATTTTAAAAGAAAAAAATAAAAATCATAAAATAAAAATTAATCTATCAATCAATATATATTTAAATTTTTTTCGAGCCCGCTCGTGTTAGTCAGATTTATTAATCGAAATTTATTGAAATGTCCGGGATAATATGTAATTTTAATATATTACACATTCATTAATTATATAAAGCAACGTTTAAAGTAGTTAAGGTGGTTACAACCTTCAAAAATTTCATGAAGCATGTTTTAAAATTTATTAATTCACTATAAATAAGAGGTTTTTAATGTGGTTAGTTCTGTTATATGGGTCTTCAAAAGTGTTACTTTTATGAAAGATCGGTAAATGTTTTAATATATAAGAAGCGTTTTGCATTATTTATTTAATACAATGCACATGTATATCACATGCGTCTACAATATATAATTATCGACAAAATATAATGTCAATAATTATTTCAATATCCACTAATATATCATCATGGAAATTAAATGAATTGCTGGACCTTGATTGTTGCACATAAATAGTAACATAGTAGAAAATATTAAAAAATAAATATGAATGAATACAACTGTCTACAATATGTATATAATGTATATAATTCTTACAAAAATTAACTTAATTTTTTATACATTGCCCAATTATTTTTTACAAATAAAAGATTTATTATTAAAATATCAGTACATGACTTCTAAAACACGCAGTCAAATTTTCGTTTTGATTAATTATTTCTTTCTGTTAGTAATTGTTTCATATCATTGACTTCTTTCAAAAAAATATATTTAAAATTCTATGATTACATTCCATGATTACATTTCCATGATTATGCTTCACACCAAAATCATTCAACTCTTTTTATTATGTTTAGTTCGTAAAAATGTTACTTTTGTTAAAAACTTCCAGCAATAATTGATTTCACGTCAGAAACAAAATGGATTCCAAAATCGGTAATTTTGGAATTGGGCGCTTTAAAAAAAATCTCCTAATTATATGCATTAAAAGGTTTCATTTTATTCTAATGAAAGAGAATTTTCAATCTGTTACATAATGAAGAAATTATTAACAACTGAAGTTTTTTTCTAAATTTCCAATTACTTTTAATGATATAAAAAAAAACTAATTATTCGTTTTTCTAGCTTCAATATTAATTATAAAAAGTTTTCTAAATCCCTTAGGAAAAATCTTTGTTTTAGTTATTTTTTCTTAAATTAGGAATAAATATAATTTCATGGAAACTTATATCATTAAAATTGCAGATGCAAAACTGAATTTATTTTCATTGATGTCTTTTCATTCAATTTAAAGCATAATATAAGTTTTCATATTTTTATTTATTTCAATTTCTACTATGAGTTCCAACTATCCCTATATATACTAATATATATATATATTGTCAATCGTTGATAAAATACACTCATGTCCATAAATTAAGGATAATGAAGTTCAGGCAAAGAAAGAGACAGAAGCAAAACAAATTTGACTTATTTGTAATGTCTCTTTATAAAACAAAAGGTAAAGAGCAAAAAAGAGGCTATATGTTTGACATAATTAATAAAAATTGCGATTGTTTACTCCCTGGAGCAAATTTTAAAAAAGAACCTATTTACAAAAAAACAGTATAACATGGTTAGTATGATGGTTACTATGGAGTATGTCTCCCGCACGATGCAATACAGGCCCTACAACACCTAGGCATGCTGAGTATCAAATTATCAATCTGAACTTGGGGAATATTACACCACTCATCAAGCAATGCCCTCTGAAGTTCCGGTTGACAGGCGGGAGGGAGTTGACGGGCTGTAATTCGTCGGCCAAGCATATCCCACACATGATCTATTAGATTCAAGTCCGGTGAGTATGCTGGCCAATCCATACGGGTGATATCCTCCAATTGAAGGCATTCGTCCACAATGTTTGCACGGTGAGGACGCGCGTTGTCATCCATAAACAGAAATTCTGCACCCATGGCACCCCGAAACAAACTTACATGTTGTTCCAGAATGACATCCTGATAGATATGGCCAGTCATCGTTACACTCTGAACACGCATGTCAGTTCTGGAACCAAGAATAATTCCTCCCCAAACGAGCCATCCTGCACCACCGTAACGGTTTCGTTCAATAGTGTTCTCTTGGTGGTAACTGGTACCTGGCGCTCTCCGTATGAAAGTCCGGCGAAAATCAGACTGCAAACTAAACCTGGGCTCGTCGGAAAACATCACACAAGACCACTGTTGCGGTGTCCACAATGCATGCTCTCTACTCCAGTTTAATCCCAGGCGACAGCGAGTTGCGGTAAGTGGAACACATCTGACAAGCCTACGAGCATATAGACCAATTTGCCCTAAGCGTCTGTACACGGTCTGCCTTGAAACTGTCGTACCGGTAGCTGAAGAGAGCTGACGAGACAGGGGTGATGCTGTGCTCCGTCTGTTTCTTTTGGCAGTAACTGCTAAATACCGCTCCTCATTCGGCGTTGTAACTCGGGGGCGACCTGTGCTGCAACATCTACTCACATTAACATCATCTTGGAATCGTTGCCAAAGCCTGGAAATGGCACTCTGGGCGATTCCAAGTTTCTTGGATACTTCCAGCTGGTTACGTCCACATTCCAGTCGTCCGATAATTCTACCTCGTAAAAAATCATCCGAATGCTTCCTTTGTTCCATAACTATGCGGTTATTGCACTGAAAGGCTTTTAAAGCGCTTGTGAACAATTTTACTTCTTTGCCACCATTCCTTATATACCCCTCTCTTACAATCTCGTCATTGTGACGTACTATCCGCGCCATATGGTGGTTTCCTGTAATTTGTATATTCTTCTTCAAGATGTGTGTGATAATTCTACAGGTGAAATTTTTATTTTAGAGTTGAATTTCTGTGTGATTCTGAATTTTCCTTAATTTATGGATATTAGTGTACTTTTTATTCATCTACTCAAGTACAAATACATTTTTTTAAACTTGTAGTTGATGACACTTGGTGTTAATACAGTTTTTTTAAATATTAATATATTAATTAAATTTAATTCATTATTTTTAGTTTTATATGGGAGAAAAAAAGCGTTTGGATGTTAATTGCACTGTTATCGAGCCAATATCAGCGCAATTCCCCGCCAAACGCAGCTACGGTACTGCTGAGCGAAGAATTCTACCATTAATAGTAACCTGGGCATCAACAGTACATATTATCCAAGGTAGCACTGTAGAATGTGCAGTAATCTATCTAGAACGAAACTCTTCGCAGCACGTCAAGCATATATCGCCTTGAGTCGTGCGAAATCGTTAGATGGACTATTCATTGAAAAACTGGGCTGCTCGAAACTCATTGGAAAGGTTCCTTGCAATAATAAAACATTGCAAGAGATGGATAGAATGAGAAATTATAGACCACCATCATCTTCATAAATTAGAAATGAAAAACAAAATATATAGAGCGAATAAACAGTAAGGAAATGTGTTTTCTATTTTGCCTCTTAATAGTGTGATTCTGTCATATATATTTACATATATTTATATTAATTATAATTATTTAATAAAAAGTAACTAAAATAAAATATTGCTTTGTTGACCTAAGCAGGAATTTTTTTTATATTACTTGTTTTTTTTAATTTAGATTATTGTTGTTTAGTCAAATAAATAGCTAATATTATCCCTCATGCGATTTCACCAGTGTGACCTGGCGGACAGAACATATATATTTTTTTTTTAATTCGTTCATCTAAGTACGAAATTTGACAACTCCTAAACCAAAGCTTCAATGCTAATATCGCGAAGAGTCCAAATTAAAGCTCTGTGGTAACTTGTGTAGCACGCGCGCAGGATGACTAAGTCCTGAATCCGTTGGTGAGGTTCCTTACAGTCACTGCTTTCATAAATTCATAATTTCGATGCTTAAAACGGGAAGCTTTGATAGACGAGTTGTTTGGTGAGGATTTTCCGGATTTTATCCCATGCAACTTATAAATGTGGAGCAGTTATATCTAAAATTCCCTGAAATGGCAATGTCGTCCCTTCTATCAAAGGAAATTTTGTATTATAATGTATATAATTTAAGTGGGTCCAACAGCATATTTCTAGGGCACACTAAATTTGAAACAATTCGTTTTCTTTTTCATTATTAGACTCCAAATTGCAAAATCAAAAACTTTTGATGTGGATACCATTTTTCTAGTTATATATCTAGCATATTTATCTCTTATGTAATATCTCCTTCCTTTTTTTTTTTTTTTTCTTATTACCTTTGTCCATAATTTTGCAGCAACTGCTCCTACCGTCGATTTATTTATTAGCTATTAAGATTTTCTAAATTCAATAATAATTGATTTGATGAATATTCCTTCAGCTCTCTAATTTGTATAATCTCTTATGTAGTGTTTATTGTATCATATTGCTTTTAATTTTTTTCTCTAAAATCTCTTACCTAACGTTTTTATATTTTTCGCATTTCATATACCTCTTTTTTCAATTTTTGACATTTAGTTTTGTTCTTGTATGAATTTTCCCCATTGTTCAGCTTCTGTACCTGCAAAAGTGAATTATTCAAAACTTTTCTGCCTCCATCGTGCGTCCTTTCCTTTCACCCGCATCATTCCCAAACTGTATAGGGGCAACTCAGCTCTAGACACAGTGATGTGGTGTGGTGTAGTAGTAGTAGTAATGTCGTCCCTTCATCAGCCATCAGAGGGTATTCGTATCATATAAGTAAAGTATGAGATCCACCGATGTTCAACAAAGAGAAAAATTATTGGTTTGCTGCTTTGTGGTCTTTTTATGTACACTTTAGATTCATTAGACGGGGACCTACAATTTAACATGGAACCATTAACAAACATCCATGCCACAGCCAGGATTCAAACCTAAAGCCGATATTAATGGCCAGAACGCTAGCCAATTCGCCACCACGCCACAAGAGGAAAAGGAGTAGGAGGACGTGAAACTTCGTGCCGGATGTTTATTTCAAAATTCTGGATGCAATATTTGGATGCAGAGTAAAAACATCTCATGTTGCCGCCTAGGTGACGCTGAACCTACAGGGTCCTATCTACCATTCTAGTCACAAACGACTACTACTTCAAGTCAAAATGAACATTTGAAAAAGAAAATATTTCCTTTTCAAATTTCATTCCCTTTTAAAATGACAAAAATCCTCATAAGAGTTTTATGAATTACTAATTATATTGTATGATTACTTTATTTAAAACAGTAATCCAATTGTTGCATTAAAAATTTCATACGCAGCATTAATTACCACTTTCAAAAAGACAACAATCCTCATGCAAGGTTTATAAATTGTTAATTATATTGCATAATTATTTTACTGTTTAAAACTGTAGTCCAATTCTCGAACTTAAATTTTAATAAGCAGCATTTATTATCCAAATATAAATACACAAGAAGTAATTTACTTTTAATTTCCAAACATTTTTGCACTAATAGAAACAAGCTTTATTATTGATATTTCAATGAAATATACAGTTTCCTGTATTGAATTTTTATTTATTCTTCCTGAGTGAGTACTACTAAATGGAAGCCATTTCGAGAGTTTCCTATTAGTTCTACGAACTACATAATACTTACTTGATTAGTATGTAAGTATAAGACGCAGACAGTTACGCTCAAGAGACTCTGCTTCGTATCAGACACGACATCTGCTTTATTAGCTTGTTTACTTGCTGCTTTTAGTTTACTCCATAAGATTCTGCTCTTTGCCCTCATCATAAACAAAGTTGGGTGATAAAAATCTTATGGTATTTGCTTTTGATTTTACCTAACATATGCATTTATGGTTATAGAAACTATGTATTAATAAATAAAGTATAGTTTTCAAATTATACAGATTGTTTTATAGTAAATGAAAACTATTGATTAAAGAAAGCATTTTCTTATTTCAACTTGAAATAAAAGTGCCATTTCAAAATTTGATGTTTTACAGGAAAGAAGACATAAGGTGAGGTACAGTTATTTTATGAATAAAATCAAAGTATTACCTAATGTAATTTGATGATTATTTCACTAATTAAATTTTTAATGTTCCTTTGTTTAACAAAAACAATAATATTAAAATAAAATTTAAAAAGTATTTTTTTGCATTTGAGAAATTTTTAATCAGACATTCAATTTATATAATTATATAGATAGACAAATAGACAGACAGATAGACAGACAGAGAAAGACATAGACAGACAATATGTATAAAGACAGACAGACAGACATAGACAAATAGATATATAGACAGAAAGACATAGAGAGAGAGAGAGAAAGAGGGAGACATAGACAGAAAATTAATAGACAGACAGGCAGATAGATAGATAGACAGATAGACATAGATAAATAGATATATAGACAGAAAGACATAGAGAGAGAGAGAAAGAGGGAGACATAGACAGAAAATTAGTAGACAGACAGACAGATTGACATTGAAAAATAGATATATAGATAGATAAATAAATAAATATAGAATGATTCGTCACTCGGGGCAATGTGCGCTACAGGTGTGCAGTAGAGTGGAGTTTCAATCCTCTAGCTTCATTGCTAAAGACGCTGTTTCAAAAAACGAAGTGCCTCAATGGCATTTGTGATGTTCAGCATCTTGCCTCATTAGTCAGACTACCTGGTAAGAATATTCCATGTTTTCTCCCATACGATACGCAAATGTTGGGTAGTTTTCCCCTAAAAGACCTCCCGCAAGGCACTGCCCTTTTTCGACTTCTACCTACGGGTGCTCCATCGAAACAGAAGCTGCCCCCATCTTTCCTCCTTCTATCAGAGATACGATAATAATAACGCAGCATGGATATATATATCTACAATCAAGATTAATATATTCTATTTTCTTCAGTAAAATAATTAATGAATATGTTTTATTTATCAAACAATTAATAATATTTTATTCGTCTATTTTAACTTTTAATTTTGTATTAAGTAATATAGTTAGTATAAAAATTCATCCGAAAAAAAAAATAAAGCAGAATTTAGTAAGCAAAATCTGGCATAATATATGTAATAATTAGTAATCCCAAAAGAAAAAAAAATTTTTTAATTAATGAATAGGTTGTCATTATTTCTTATTATTATTTATCAAATTTCTTAGCTTTTATATTTTTTTACTCCTTTTTCTAACTTATTAAATATTTTTCATAGTTGCTTGAATATAAGAAAGTATGAAAAAAAGGTTTAATTAAGCCTTTCATTATGTTTAATAATGGCGGTTGCAAGTTTTTGTTATTCAGCATATTTTTAAAGTTGCGTTATTTTCTGTGCGTCAGATTTTCTAATCATTATATATTTTTATCATTAGATTAATTTGTAAAAAAAGGGATTTAATTATTCCCTTTTTTTTTTTCATGTTAAAGAATGTTCTAAAATATCTTTTTTTATCAGTGTTTATTTTCTAATATGTTTTAAGATTGCAAATATATTACAATTTTTCTTAATTAGCCAACGATAATATTTTATGTAAGAGTAGTTATGTTAAATATAATTTATCGTTTATTTCGTTTTAAATTTTTATTACATATAAAAATAGGACGTAAGATGGAATTCTCTTTCATAAATTAACAAAGTAACTTATTAAAAGAAAAAAATTACGTGTGATTTCTTCTATAATCCTATATTAGTAACAAAAAATATATTGACTTTAATAAATGTAATCAAATAAAAATTTACTTCTTACTGGTAGTAATTTTAATTTCATTGTCACAAAAAAAAAATACAGCCCATGATGTGTACGTATTTGTACGTATGTTAGATTTGGTTTTTCGCGGTAATTTTGTGGACACTCTATTCTAATTAGAACGTATCCTACATTTTAACGTGGATTCCTAACCACAAACAAATATCCATATAACAGCCAGGATTCGAACCTGAAGCCTGTGGTATCAAAGTCCGGAGCCTTAGCTAATTGGCCATCAGGCCTTGTGTAGGTTTGTTAGACCTAATGACAACCCCCAAGTTCGTCCCTCTATGATCATATTGGACTAGATTTAAAATTGATTCCGAACTGCTACAATCATCCATGGCAATGTCGAACTTGAACCCGAAATATATGCTACCGTGGGCCAGCCATTATCGGCCATCAGGCCACATGAGCTTTTAACATTTAACTTACATTAATTCATTAATGATTTTTCTAACAAATCATAGCTGGCTTGAGTTCTTGAGGAAAATAACTTATTTTATAATCATAATATCGCCAATATAATAATCGCCCATAACGTATCAACATGTATTAAAAATTACTGCCAAACTTGGCAGCATTTACAAATTTCCTGCAGAAGACTGGCAAATTTTGCAAACATTTCTTAGAATTGGAATACTTTATATAGGAGGATTTAGTTTGGCTTTTAGAATAAAATAAATTCGCATACCCAGCGGTAATTTTCAGAAAGATACTCATTGTAAACATTAATACTTTGAAGTAATTATGGTTTAATGATCTATTATTCATATTATCGCCAAAATAATAACAAAATAATGACGTATCACCGTGTATAATAATTACCGCCAAACTTGGCAATATTTGTTGCTGAAGGTCGGGAAATTTTGCAAGCAATTCCTAGATCTTGGAATGCTTCATCCAAGAGGTTTTATTTTGGCTTTTGAAATAAAATGTTCGCATATCTAACGGTAAATAAATGTTTGTATATCCAACGGTACCAACGGTCATTTTCACAAAGATACTCATTGTGCACATTAATACGTTGAAACAATTATGGCTTAATTATCTGTTATTCATAATATCGCCAAAATAATAAAGATTACCGTCAAACTTGGTAATAATTAAAAATTTGTTGCTAAAGGCAGCCAAATTTTGCAAACATTTCCAAAATCATAGAATACTTTATCTAGGAGGTTTTATTTTGACATTTAAAATACAATATTCGCATACATATCCAACGGTAATTTTCATAAAGATACTCATAGTACACATTAATACATTGAATAACTTTCAGTTTCAGCAACTTTCAGTTAAATAATGATTTTATTTGCATGACGCAACAACCGTCTGCCTATTGGTAGATTACGAAACAGATGTTTTCTTTCTACACTGTAGGGTTGCCGACCCATTGCCCAACGCATTACAGTCATGTTAGACAGAGAACTACGATTTTAATTTTATTCCGAACCTTTAAAAACTGACTCGAACCCTTAATATGTGGCACCAAGCGCCAGATCACTACTCACTCGGCCATCAGGCCCCAATGTACACATAAATGTATTGAAATAATTAAGGTTTAATTAACTATATAATATTCAGCTTAAAAGATTCTAGAAATTGAAATCGAATAATCTAATCATGCTATTTGTATTAACATTCAACATTTTCTACTTGAATTTAATTTAATCTGACGCACAAATTATTTTTCATAACCTAAACCTATTAGTAAATGAGTTTCTTAGAAGCAACTATACCGGAATAGTATTACTTAGAAATACCTTAAAATCAATAGACCCTCTCCCGAGCTAATGAATGGCTAATGCTAGCTATTTACCGTTACGCCACACGCCCGTTATGCCTGACTTTATTAATGTACACGAAACGCTATTAGCCTGGACTTGAAGAACATTAATCAGTGGAAAGTGGCAACATTCGACGCTATCTGCATTTTAACGCGCATGATCACGAATTTTGAGCTTTGAATTTGAAAGGGGGGCCAAATGAGATCCTGGAAAAAGATTAAGAGCTTTGGGGGTTGGACAGCTTCCATTCTTGAATGCAATTTAGACGCACTTTTCTATCTTGCTACAGTGCGTTGATGTAACACTAGTTGAGGAACAATTAGCTGTTAGGCGACGTTTTTGATAAAATGATGCTAATATTTGAACACTTCCTGGGGAACAATTAGGCTTTTGGGTTTAATTTGCTTATGATGAAATGCAAAAAAGTATATAATATTAAAAAACAAAATTCTTAAATTACTTAATTCTTCTTTAAATTTTCAGATTATTATTAAAATCACTATTATGCTACTATTGGAACACTTTATGTTAATAAATTGGGGTCCTGGCTTTAATTTTAATTATGTTAAAACATAAACAAAGAAAAAAAATATTATAATATTTTTTTTCATGGTAAAACATAAAAAAATATAAAAAATATTTTAAAAACATTTTTTTCTTTCATAATTTTTTTTTAGATTATTAGTAAAATTCTTTTTATGGTGCTATTCTACTTTTATGCTCTTATTCCAAATTATGCTATTATTCGAACACTTTCTGTTAATGAATTAAGACCCTGAGTTTAGTTTTATTTAAGTGAACATTGAACAGTAAAGAATATTGAATTCTTGTTTCTTCCTTAAATTTTTCGATACAGCGATGTGGTGTGCTCACAGTAGCTGTAATAGCAGTATTTGTTAGGAATCCACTTTAAACTGTGATTCCCAGTTTAATTAGCTCAAAGTGGAGAGACAAACCATAGCAAACATTGTTTCCGAAAGTAGTGACTACATTGATGACTGCAACGGATTCGAACCTCATCTCTCATCCACGAGTCAAGCAATCAAAAATAACGAAATTTCTAAATATTTGTTATTTTCTGAATTGAAACAATCTAGCAACATATTGTTATCTCTTAAAAGGATGCTAAACAAATCCCACCAGGTGGAAAAAACCCCTAACGAATAAATGGAAGCGTCCAAATAAAATAAGGTCTAGATACCACCCCTAGACCGAAATGATCCTGGAGCAGCATGCTTTTGCAATCCGACTGCATCTAAAAAGCAAAGAGAAATATGGCGCAAATAAATTTTTCTTCATCAATTCCCCGCGTATAGACGTCTTCATCTGATAACAGATACACGCATATATGGATACATGGATTAATACGAATCAAACTTGCTTTCTATTTTTTTTTAATTTTTTCTTCTAGATGGTGGAGACAATGCCGTACAAAAGGAATTTTAGGTGTAACTGCGAAGGATTTGCATTTCATATGGGGAGAAAACATTTACTAGACAGCAGGAATAACCATACAAGAAGTTTTGACACATATTGCACAACCGCCATTGTGTCTCCTAGTGCATTTGGTACTTTATGCTTCAGGTTCGTATCATGTCAATGGCATTGATGTTTGTTAGTGTTTCGGGATCGGGGCTTGAAGGGATTAGTGCCTAACGCTCTGTTTCCAGGTGCCTTAAGGTTTCGGATTCATGTCCCGCCTAGGGTATGGATGCTTGTAGTGGTCCGGAATTCACATTAAGCTGTAGGTCCAGGTCTCTTATGACTGTAAGAGCAGCAAGGAGCCTATTCAGATTTCTGCCCCACATATTTCCCAAGCTGTATAGGGGCATCTCACCTCTAGGTACAGTTATGTAGTGTGGTGTAGTAGTAACAATATTAGAAGTAGTGGTTCGGAATACCTGTTATACTGTAGGTCCCGGTGTAATTATCTCAAATTATGCAAAAAATGACAGTAGAACGACAAATCAAACCAAACTTCGTTTCTAAACTCATTGACTACAATAATGACATCAAAGGATTCGAACCTGTGCCCTCCTCCATACCATGTGTTCAACTGAAACATTTTTAGAAAACATTTTGTAATCTCTTAAAAGGAAGTTAAAAAAATCCCACCATAAATCCCATAAAATCCCACCAAAACGAAAGATAACTAACGAATAAATCAAAGTGTCCAAATAAAATAAGGTCCAGATTCCAACCCCAAAGACCGAAATGATCGTGGAGCAGCATGCTTTTGCAATCCGACTCCATCTAAAAAGCAAAGAGAAATATGACGCAAATAAATTTTTCTTCATCTATTCCCCGCGTATAGACGTCTTCATCTGATGACAGATACACGCATATATGGATACATGGAGGAATATAAATCAAACTTGTTTACTATTTTGACGGTATTCGCCAGGTCTTCCCTGAAAGGGAGTTCTCTGCGCTCTAAATCTCGGGAAGTCACACCTTCCTAGCGAGAGTTTGCGAAGTTATACGACACTGACGCCATAAATTTAGAAGGCGGGCAATAATAAGAAGATAGGAAGGAATTGACAGTGAGCTGAACTTGCTCAGGTACATTTTCAAACAAGAAAATAATAGTTTTCGTTCGATCCGTTTTTTATTGCGTTATTAAAGAACAATACGCCTTGTGTTAACTTGCCGTTAGGCCTTATTTATGCCTTCGATTTAATAAACTGAAAGAAAGTGCTCTTCAAAGACTGCAGCGTAAAATTTAAGGTTAAAGCCTTGTTCTACGGTTCTGTAAGGCGAAAAATTGATTTTTGAAAGGATGTATAGTTTTTGATTTTTCGACTATAGAATATTTCCGAAAATTAGTTGCATGCGCTTCTTTTAAAAATTCCCATTCGTGTATTAAATTTCAATAAATTTGTTTTTAATAAAGATTTATGATATAAAATTATCGTCAATGTATGTTTTATATCTATTTCAATTACAAGAAAAAAAATATATATAAGAGCTTAAATCTTTTGAAAATATAGAATTTTCTAAGAAATTTTTATCAAATGAAAATCCCATATAAAAGATTAAAATTTATTTTGAGCAAAACTGTATGAATATTTTCAAAAAATTATTTATGAATGCATTTAAAAAAAAATATTGTCAACATACAAAATCTATTCAGAAACATTTTTAATAAGGGATCCTGATGAACGAGTGGCTTCGGCGCTGTGTACTGGGTACTAGGGTTCTGTCTTGTACTACGGTTCTGTAAAGCGAAAAATTGATTTTTCGAATAATATGCAGTTTTAGCTCGTTCTACTATATATATACTCGAATATTTCCAAAAATTAATTGCATGTGCTTCTTTTAAAAATTCCCGTTTAGGTGACAATTTTAAATAAATTTGTTTTCAATATTCATTATGTAAAATTTTCGTGTATGCATGTTTTATTTAAATTTCAATTACTAAAAATGTAAGAGATTAAATCTTTTGAAAATATAGAAATTTCGAAACATTTATTATAAAACGAAAATCCCATATAAATGATTAAAATTTTGTATTTTGTGCAAAACCGAATAAGATATTTTAAAAAAGTATACGTGTGTAATTCTTTTAGAAAATATTATTAATATACGAAATCTATAAAAGTGCATTTTAAATAAAAAAAAATGTTAAATTCTTTAGTTGTTCAGACAAAATGTTGTATTCTATTACATGTGTCTATAAATACATAATAATTTTTACTGAATAATTTTATTCTGGTGTAATACTTCTTTTGTGAATATTTTTGAACGCATTAAAATTATCTGATAAAAATATAAATGATAAAAATATAAATTAAAACCATCTTATAAAAAAAAGATAAATTAATTGTATCATTTTTTTTTTTTTATTCATAATGCGTAAAATATTACTGTTTATCCATGGTTAAATTTAAAAGAAGTAACTTTTAATAAAGTATAAATTATTATATCCTAATATTTAATTCATAAGATGCTGAACTGAAAACTTGAAAAATATTATTAAAAAGTAACCAAAAATAAACCTAAATTTGAATTTAAAAAATCATATTTTTTTGTCGTTTTGAATTACTAAAAAATTACGTAATTCTTTTGCTGTTGATAATAGTAATTTTCATAGATTCTGTATGGGATAAATGTGATAAAAAAAGCATCATTATTTATTTTAAAGATATTCAAATATCAATTATTATGTTCGGTTTATTCTCATGTTGATAAATTATGATTTATGATTAACAGTTTTTAAAGTTTTTTTAATAATGAATTTTACTTTAAAAAATATATATTTACAATCTTGACACAAATGCACAGGATTCGAACCTCGTGCCTCATCCGCTGCTCATCCACAAGTCCAGCAAATAAAAAATGCTGAAATTTCTGAAGATTTGTTTTTTTCTGAATTGAAACAATCTAGAAACATGCTGTTACATCTTAAAAGGAAGTTACAGAAATCCTACCATAACGCAAGATCCCTAAAGAATAAATTGAAGCCGCACAAATAAAATAAGGTCCAGATTCCAACCCCCAAACCAAAATAATCTTTGTGTAGCATGCTTCTGCAATCCGACTCCATCTAAAAAGCAAAGAGAAATATGACGCAAATAAATTTTTCTTCATCTATTCCCCGCGTAGAGATGTCTTCATCTGATGACAGATACACGGATACATGGAGGAATATAAATCAAACTTGTTTTCTATTTTTACGGTATTCGCCAGGTCTTCCCTGAAAGAGTTCTCTGCGCTCTAAATCTCGGGAAGTCACGCCTTCGCTGAGAGAATCTGCGAAGTTATACGACACTGGCGCCATAAATTTAGAAGGCGGGTAATAATAATATAGAAAGGAATTGACAGTGAGCTAAGCTTGCTCAGGTACATTTTCAAACAAGAACATAATACTTTTCGGGCAGCTTGCCATCCGTTTTTTATTGCGTTATTAAAGAACAATACGCCTTCTGTTAACTTGCCGTTAGGCCTTATTTATGCCATCAATTTAATAAATTGAAAGAAAGTGCTCTTCCATAGGCTGCATAAAATATAATGCTAAAGTCTTGTACTAGGGTTTGCAAAGCGAAAAATTGATTTTTCAAATAATGTATAGTTTTTGCTTGCTCGGCTTTAGAATATTTGCGAAAATTAATTGCATGCACTTCTTTTAAAAATCTCATTCATGTGAAAAATTTAAATAAATTTATTTTTAATAACAATTTATGTTATATAATTTTTGTCGATCCATATTTTATATCAATTTCAATTACTAAATATAAAAGAGATTAAATTTATTATTAAATGAAAATCCCATGTAAAAGATTAAAATTTCGTGTTTTGAACAAAACAGTATAAGATATTTTTAAAAGTTATATGTGTGTACAATTCTTTTTAAAAATATTTTAATATTATAATATTTTTTTTAAAAAAGTACAATAATATTAATATTTTTAATAATTTTAATATTATAATATATAATAATATGTTATTAATATATAAAATCTATACACAGAGATTTTAGATAAAAAATAATTATAAATTTATTAGTTGTTCAGATAAATTATTTCCCTGATCATTTGTCTAAATTTATTTAATAATTCTTATTAATTTAATAATTTTATTCTGTGCCTAACACTCTGGCCATAGGTGCTACAGGTTTCGGATTCGAGTCCCGCCAGAGGCGTGGATGTTTTTCTTGGTCCAGAATCCACTTTTAGCTGTAGGTCCCTGACTCTTATGACTATAAGAGCATCAAGGAGCTAAGTGATACTTCTCTCCCACATTATTTCCAAACTGTACAGTCGCAACTCACCTCTGGGCACAGTTCTGTGGTGCGATGTTGTATTAATGATATTAGTAGCATTGGTCCAGAATCCACGTTATACTGTATGTTCTAGTCTAATTAGTCCAATTTATTCAAACAATTAAAGTATAGCGGCAAACCAAACCGCGGTTCTGAAATCAGTGACTGCAATGATGACTTCAACGGAATCGAATCTCTGCCCTCCATCATACTAGATTCTAATACATGAGCAAAGCAAATAAAAAATAATGAAATTTCTAAAGATTTTCTATTTTCTGAATTGAAACAATCTAGTAACAACTTTTTATCTCTTAAAAGCAAGTTAAAGAAATCCTACCATAACGCAAGATCCCTAACGAAAAAATCGAAGTGTCCAAATAAAATAAGTTCCAGATTTCACCACCAGACCTAAGTGATCTTTGTGCAGCATGCATTTACAATCCGACTCCATCTAAAAAGCAAAGAGAAATATGACGCAAATAAATTTTACTCATCAATTCCCCGCGTATAGACATCTTCATCTGATGACAGATACACGCATATGTGGATACATGGAGGAATATAAATCAAACTTGTTTTCTATTTTTACGGGTATTCGCCAGGTCTTCCCTGAAAGGGAGTTCTCTGCGCTCTAAATCTCGGGAAGTCACGCCTTCCTAGCGAGAGTTTGCAAAAATATACGACACTGTCGTCATAAATTTAGGAAGGCGGGAAATAATAAGAAGATGGAAAGGAATTGACAGCCAGCTAAACTTGCCCAGGTGCATTTTCAAACAAGAAAATAATAGTTTTCGGGCTATCAGTTTTTTATTGCGTTATTAAAGAACAATACGCCTTGTGTTAACTTGGCGTTAGGCCTTATTTATGCTATCGGTTTAATAAACTGAAAGATAATACTCTTCCAAAGTCTGCATCTTAAAATATAAGATTAAAGCCTTGTACTTACTGTTCCGTAAAGCGAAAAATTGATTTTTTGAAGGATGTATAAATTTTTGCTTGTTCAACTATAGAATATTTCAAAAAAATAATTGCATATACTTCTTTTACAAATTCCAATTCAGGTATAGAGTCTATATAAATTTATTTTGAATATTCCTGATGTAAAATTTTCGTCCATGCATGTTTTATATGAATTTTAATCACTAAAAATATAAGACTTGTGAATAAATATAATATAAAGATTTTCGAAAAATTTAGTATCAAACGAAAATCCCATATATAAGATTAAAATTTTATATTTTGAACCAAATAGAATAAGATATTTTCAAAAAGTATATGCGTGCACTTTTTTAGAAATATTATTAACATACAAAATATATATGCATTCAATTTAAATAAAGAAAAGTTAAAATTTTTAGTTGTTCAGATAAAATATTATTTATTTTAACATTAGTCAAAAAATATTTAATAATTCTGATTAATTTAATAATTATATTCTGGTGTAATGTTTCTTGTGACCATTTATGATTATATTAAAATTATAACTTTATTTTAATAAAAATACATGATCCATTTAATAAATATACATGCTTATCCATGTTTAAAGTTTTAAAGCTTAACTTTTAATAAAATATAAGTTATTAGATATTAAAATTCAATTCATATAAAGTTCAAATGAAGTTAACAAAAAGGAATCAAATTTATTTATTTTTGTAATTTTGAATTATTAAAAAATTAAGTAGTTCTGCTACTGTTAATTGTACTTTTCAAAGATTGTAAATGTGACAAATGACAAAAATGAATTATTATTTATGTTAAAGATTTCCAAATATCAATAATCAGTCTTATTTATCCTCATGTTGTTAAAATTTGATTTATGATTAACGATTTTTAAAACTTTGTAATTATTTTTTTAATTTGAAAAAAAAAAAAAAAATTATATTTCAGAAGAAAATATGTTTCCAATCATTACAAAAATATACTTAATTGAAATTTGTTTATGAATATTATTATTTTTGTCATAAAAAGTATTTTAAAATCAGTTCTAATGTTAAATATTTTAAAATATGATGGGAATTTATTTTATTTCAGTTTCAACGATAAACAAATTAAGTTTACTTTGATTTGAAAATATTATAATTTTTTTTCTCTTAAATACATACAGATTTATTATATTCTATATTGACTCAACTGTAAAAATTAATGTAGTCTTTTAAACTATGACTTAATGTTAATTACTTAATTTTTTATACCAAAAATACAAGTATTTCAGAGAAAATATTTATAAAAAATAAAATAACTGTTAATATATAAGTAATATAAAAATATAAATATATGTAAAAAAAAAAAAAAAAAAAAGATTTTTTTTTTTTTAAATATGCCATTTTATATTAATGTGGCTTATGAACTATCAATGAAAACAAGATGATTAATTTCTTGTTTTACTTTAGTTTCATTAAAACGTGGAAATAAAATATTTTCGAAATTAATCTCTAACAAATAATTTTTCATTATTTTAAGTTTTTGTTTTTAATTTTAAGATACCTGTCCTCCCTAATTAAAACTCATTTATTCTGCTTTCCAAAAATACTTTTCTGCTGTAGTAAATAGAAGCGAAATTAAAATAATTTTAATATTTACTTGTAATTCTTTTTTCATACCGGAAATGTGTTTCAAGGCCATTGAAAAAACCGGAAATTAGCTTGTTTTAATTTTTTATTATTCATTATTGGTTTAGGAAATCAAAATTCTAATTGTCACTCTCTTTTTCCTCCATATTCTGTTTAGTGCATTTATAAAACTTTTGGCAACCGCAATGTCGTTTGGGGTTGATGCTAATATTTTCGCTTAGTGGCTGTTTCAAAATTTCTGTTTTTTTACGTTTATATTTTAATATTTGCTATTTCCTACTGTATTGTAATTGGTGGGATAAGTTTTAACAAAGCTCCTAAAAAAATTTCAAGGTAATTGCTTTAGTAAGAAAGTTGTGTCTGCTGATGATTAATCAGTAATTATTAGTGCATCAAACGTTACAAAGCCTAATTTGCTTGTGAGCTGTTATGGTGCTTTGCAAACTGAAAAAAACAACAATTTTTTTTTCTATTTATTGATTTAGAACTACTGCAATTTAGCAAAATATATCAGGCAATCAGATTTCTCACCCACATCATTCCCAAACTGTGTAGGGTAACTCAGCTCTAGGCACAGTGATGTGTTATGGTGTAGTAGTAGTGGTGGTGGTGCGGAATCCTTGTTAAACTGTAGATTCCGGTCTAATAAGCCCAAAGTGTGTAAAAAAACCAGTAGAACGTCAAAACAAACCACACCTCGTTTTCTAAAAGCAGTAACTGCATTGATAACTAAAACAGATTCAAACAGTGGCCGAATCCGTAGAAGATTCCATTCGAACATCCATCTCACTAGCTGCTCATCCTCGAGTCAGGTAAAAAAAAAATAGTAGAATGTCTGAAGATTTGTTATTTTCTGAATTGAAACAATTTAGAAATATCTTATCTTTTAAAAGGAAGTTAAAGAAATCGTAATCGCCACCAGGCTGCTGGAAAAAAGTGCGAGATGGTTATACATCTCATTCACCATTGATTCTCTTCGTTTCTAAAAGCAGTGACAATCTAAAACAGTTATAAAAGCAGTACAATAATGTCGTCAACTGCTTAGAACCCCGTCCATCTATAACAGTAACTGCTCCTCCTCGAGTCATTTTCAATGGCGCGACAGCCCCATGGTGGATCAACGCAGTGTGCCAACTGGCAGAATTCGTGACGGAAGATTTTTTCTTTTCACGTTGTAGTGTTTTCAAACCTACATCCAATGTTGTACAATTATATGAGACAGTGAAAAAAATAAGTGGAAAAAATAGTGGATTCCAAACCACAACAAACACCCATGGCACCACAGGGACTCGAACGTAAGGTCTGTGGAACGGAGTTCCAGACCGCTTGTCACTCGGCCATCAGGCGCATCCATTAGTCAAACAAATAAAAATATACTGAACTTCTTAAAGATTTGATCTTTTCAGAATTGAAACAATTTAGCTACATGTCTTTATCTCCTAAAAGGAAGTTAAGGAATTCCCACCAGGACGAAAGATCCCTAACGAATAAATCGAAGCGTCCAAATAAAATAAGGTCCAGATTCCACCCACAGACCGAAATGATCGTGGAGCAGCATGCTTTTGCAATCCGTCTCCATCTAAAAAGCAAAGAGAAATATGACGCAAATAAATGTTTCTTCATCTATTCCCCGCGCATAGACGTCTTCATCTGATGACAGATACCCTCATATGTGGATACATGGAGGAATATAAATCAAACTTGTTTTCTATTTTTACGGGTATTCGCCGGGTCTTCCCTGAAAGGGAGTTCTCTGCACTCTAAATCTCGGGAAGTCTCTTCGTTTGCGAAGTTATACAACACTGTCGCCATAAATTTAGAAAGCGGAAAAAGGAAAATAATATGACTATAGAAAGAAATTGACAGTGAGCTTAACTTGCTCAGGTACATTTTCAAACAAGAAAATAATAGTTTTCGATCTGCTTGTTATCAGTTTTTTATTGCTTTATTTAAAGTACAATACGTCTTGAGTTAACTTGCCGTTAGGCCTTATTTATGAAATTGACTTAATAAACTGAAAGAAAGTGCACTTCCAAAGGCGGTAGTGTAAAATATAAGGCTAAAGCCTTGCACTACGATTCTGTAAAGCGAAAAATAATTTTTCAAAGGATGTATAAATTTTTGTTTGTTCAACTATAGAATATTTCCAAAAATTAATTGCATGTACTTTTAAAAATTCCCACTGAGGTATAAAATTTAAATAAATTTATTTTTAATGAAGATACATGATATAAAATTTTTATCTATACATATATTATTATTTTTATCTATGTTTTATATCGATTCCAATTACTAAATATATAAGAGATTAAATCTTTTGAAAATATAGAATTGTTGAATATAGAAAAATTAGTATAGAAAAATCCCATATAAAAAATCAAAATTTCGCATTTCGAACCAAGTAGTATGATATATTTTCTAAGCGTATGTGTGTGTGATACTTTGAAAATACTGTTGACATACAAAATCTATACACGTATATCTTAATAAAAAAAGTTCATTTTTTTAACATAGTTAAAATGCCATTTCCCCTATCATTTTAAAAAAAAATATTTAATATTTTTTATTAATTTAATAATTGTATTCTGGTGTAATACTTTTTTGTGAATATTTTGGAAAAGATTAAAACTATATCTTTGTTTTAATAAAAGAAATAATATTTGATAATCTATTCCCTGCGTATGGATGGCGTCATCTGATGACAGATACACGCATATATGGAAACATGGAGGAAAAAAAAAATATTAGTGCTTAAAGTTCAAATCGTAAATAACTGTAATTCTTGATGTGTTGCATATTGCATAAAGGATAAAGATTTTTCAAGATATTTAATCCACTCAGCTCCTTTTGTATTCGAGGTCTAATGGCCATGTTGGCTAGAGCTCTGACCTTTAATACCACAAGCTTCAGTTTCACATCCTGTCGATAGCATGGAAGTTTGTTAGTCGTTAAAATGTAGGCTCCGGTATAATTAGCTTGAAGTTTGCATAAAATGACAATAGAGAGACAAACTAAACCAAAACTCGTTTCCAAAACTATTGACTACAATAATACGAGCAACTGATTCGAACCTTGGCCCTCCTACATATTGGATGCTCATATAGCCACTAGGTCACGATACAAACAAATAATGAAATTTCTAACGATTTGTTATTTTCTGAATTGAAACAATTTCACAACATGTGGTTACAGAAATCCCACCAGAACGAAGGATCCCTAACGAATAAATCGAAGCATCCAATTAAAATAAGGTCCAACTCCAACCCCAGACCGAAATGATCGTGGAGCAGCATGCTTTTGCAATCCGACTCCATCTAAAAAGCAAAGAGAAATATGACGCAAATAAATTTTTCCTCATCTATTCCCCGCGTCTAGACGTCTTCATCTGATGACAGATACACACATATATGGATACATGAAGGAATATAAATCAAATTTATTTTCAATTTTTACGGTATTCGCCCTGTCTTTTCTGAGAGAGTTCTCTTTGATTTAAATCTGGGGAAGTCACGCCTTCGAAGCGAGAGTTTGCGAAGTTATACGACACTGTCGCCATAAATTTAGAAGGCGGGAAATAATAATCAGATAGAAAGGAATCGACAGTGAGCTAAACTTGCTCAGGTACATTTTCAAAAAAGAAAATAATATTTTTCGGGCGATCCGTTTTTTATTGAGTTATTAAAGAACAATACGCATTGTGTTAACTTGCCGTTAGGCCTTATTTATGCTATCGATTTAATAAATTGAAAGAAAGTGCTTTTCCGAAGGCTGCAGCTTAAAATATAAGGTTAATGTCTTGTACTACGGTTCTGTAAAGAGAAAAATTGATTTTTGAAAGGATGTATACATTTTTGCTTGTTCAACTATAGAATATTTCAAAAAATTAATTGCATGTACTTCTTTTAAAAATTCCCATTAGGATATAAAATTTAAGTTTGTTTGTTTTTAATAAAGATTCTTGATATAAAATTTCAGTCAATGTATGTTTTATATCAATTTCAGTTTCTAAAAATATAAGAGTTTAAATATTTTGAAAATACAGACATTTATCATCAAAGGAAAATTCCATATAAAAGATTAAAATCTCAGTTTCTTTAAAACAAACAGTATAAAATACTTTTTGAAAATAGCTTATACTTATATATATTGACAATATTTTTAAAAGAAGTATACACATATACTTTAGATGCAAACTCCTTTTTGCATACTTTTTTTAAAACGTAACGTTTAATAAATTATAAATTATTATATCCTAATATTTGGTTCATATGGTGCTGAACTGAAAACTTGAAAAATATTATTAAAAAGTAACCAAAAATAAACCTAAATTGGAATTTAAAAAAATTATATATATATATATATATATTTTTTTTCGTTTTAAATGACTAAAAAATTACGTAATGCTTTTGCTGTTGATAATAGTACTTTTCATAGATTCTGTATGGGATAAATAGAACAAAAAGAACATCATTATTTATTTTAAAGATCTTCAAATATCAATAATTATGTTTGGTTTATTCACATGTTGATAAATTACTATTTATGTTTAACAGTTTTTAAAGTTTTGTCATAATTAATTTTACTTTAAAAATATATATATTTACAATCATGGCACAAATGCACATGATTCGAACCTCGGGCCTCATCCGCTGCTCAACCACGAGTCCAGCAAATAAAAAATGCTGAAATTTCTGAATATTTGTTGTTTTCTGAATTGAAACAATCTAGCAAACTGCTGTTATATCTTAAAAGGAAGTTAAAGAAATCCCACCAGGACAAAAGATCCCTAACAGTTAAATGGAAGCGTCCAAATAAAATAAGGTCCAGATTCCCCCCCCAGACAGAAATGATCGTGGAGCAGTACACTTTTGCAATCCGACTCCATCTAAAAAGCAAAGAGAAATATGACACAAATAAATTTTTCTTCATCTATTCCCCGCGTATAGACGTCTTCATCTGATGACAGATACACGCATATAGGGATACATGGAGGAATATAAATCAAACTTGTTTTCTATTTTTACGGTATTCGCCGGGTCTTCCCTGAAAGGGAGTTCTCTGCGCTCTAAATTTCGGGAATTCACGCCTTCCTAGCGAGAGTTTGCGAAGTTATACGACACTGTCGCCATAAATTTGGAAAGTGGGCAATAATAAGAAGATAGGAAGAAATTGACAGTGAGCTAAACTTGCTCAGGTACATTTTCAAACAAGAATATAATAGTTTTCGGGCGGTAGCGATCTATTTTTTATTGCGTTATTAAAGAACAATACGCCTTCTGTTAACTTGGTGTTAGGCCTTATTTATGCTATCAATTTAATAAACTGAAAGAAAGTACTCTACGAAAGGATGCAGCGTAAAATATAAGGGTAAAGCCTTGTACTGGGGTTCTGTAAAGCAAAAAATTGATTTTTCAGAGGATGTATAGTTTCTTCATGTTCAACTACAGAGTATTTCCAAAAATTATATACATGCACTTCTTTTAAAAATTTCCATTCAGGTATAGAGTTTAAATAAGTTATTTTTTAATAAAGATTTATGATATAAAATTTTTATTTATGACTGTTTTATATCGATTTCAATTACAATATATATATATATATATATATATATATATATATAAGAGCTTAAATCTTTTGAAAATATAGAGTTTTCTAAAAAATTATTATGAAACGAAAATCCCATCTAAAAGATTAAAATTTTGAATTTTGAACCAAATAGTATAAGATATTTTAAAAAAGTATATGTGTGCACTTCTTTTAAAAATTTCCATTCAGGTATAGAGTTTAAATCAGTGATTTTTTAATAAAGATTTATGAAAAAAAATTTTTATTTATGACACTTTTATATCGATTTCAATTACAATATATATATATATATGTATATAAGAGCTTAAATCTTTTGAAAATATAGCATTTTATAAAAAATTATTATGGAACGAAAATCCCATCTAAAAGATTAAAATTTTGTATTTTGTACCAAATAGTATAAGATATTTTAAAAAAGTATATGTGTGCACTTCTTTTAAAAATTTCCATTCAGGTATAGAGTTTAAATAAGTGATTTTTTAACAAAGATTTATGATATAAAATTTTTATTTATGACTCTTTTATATCGATTTCAATTACAATATATATATATATATATATATGTATGTAAGAGCTTAAATCTTTTGAAAATATAGCATTTTATAAAAAATTATTATGGAACGAAAATCCCATCTAAAAGATTAAAATTTTGTATTTTGAACCAAATAGTATAAGATATTTTCAAAATGTATATGTGTGCACTTTCTAAAAAATTTTATTACTATACAAAATCTATATGCATACAGTTTAAATAAAGAAAAGATAAAATATTATTCCTTTTAACATTTGTCTAAGAAATATTTAATAATTCTGATTAATTTAATAATTCTATTCTGGTGTAATATTTTTTGTGAATATTTATGATTATATTAAAATTATAACTTCATTTTAATAAAAATTCATGATACATTAAATAAATATACATGCTTATCCATGTTTAAATTTTGAAAACTTAACTTTTAATAAAATATAAATTATCATATATTAATATTTAATTCATATAATGTTCAACTTTTAGAAAAACCTAAATTTTAATTTTAAAAAAAATAATAATTTAAAATATAAACTATTATATGTAAATATTTAATTGATATAATGTTCAATTTTTAGAAAAAACCTAAATTTTAATAAAAAAATTTTTTTCGTAGTTTTAATTACTACAAAATTACATAATTCTATCACTATTGATAATATTACTTTTCAAAGATTTTATATAACATAAATGGGAAAAAAACGTTATTTAAGTTAAATGTTTTCAAATATCAATCAGGTTTGATTTATTCTCATGTTGGTAAAATATGATTTATGATTAACAAATTTTAAAGCTTTGCAATTATTAGCTTAATTTTTTAAAAAAAACTAATTTTTATTTCAGAAGGAAATATATTTATAATCATGATACAAATATACTTAATTGAAATTTGTTTATGAGTCATATTATCTTTATCATAAGAAGCATTTGAAATTCATTTAAATGCTAAATAATGTAAAATAATACTAAATAACTTTATTTCAGTTTCAAATAATAAAAATGATAAACAAATTAAGTTTACATTGATTGTAAATTATTAAAATGTTTTCTTTTCTAAATTACATACGGATTTACTGCATTATCTTTTGATTCAACTGTAAATATTATTGTTGTATTTTAAACTATCACTTAATGTTAATTACTTTATTTTTTTATAACAAAAGTACAAGCAATACAGAGAAAATATTTATAAAAAAATAAAATAACTTTTAATATATAAGTAAGATAAAAATATAAATATATGTAAAAAAAGATTTTTTTTAAATATACCGTTTTGTATTAAAGAGGCTTATGAACTATCAATTAAAACAAGATGATTAATTTCTATATTTACTTTAGTTTCATTAAAACAGTGGAAATAATATATTTTCGGAACTCATCTCTAACAAAGAATTTTTCCTTATTTAAGATTTTGTTTATAATTTTAAGATACACGTCCATCCTAATTAAAACTAATATATTCTGCTTTTCAAAAATACATTTTGTTAAATCTGCGGTAAATAGAATCGAAATTAAAGTAATTTTAATATTTATTTGTAATTCTTTTTTTCAAACCGGAAATGTGTTGCAAAGGCCAGTGAAAGAACCGGAAATTAGCTTGTTTTATTTGTTTATTATTCATTATTGGTTTAGGAAATCAAAATTGCTAATTGCCCCTCTTTTTTTCTTGTATATTCTGTTTAGTGTATTTATAAAACTTCTGGCAACATCAATGTCGTTTTGAGTTGTTGTTAATATTTTCGCTTAGTGCATTGTTTCAATGTTTCTGTTTTTTAATTTGCTGGAATTATTTTATTTCTATATTTTAATATTTGCTATTTCTTATTGTATTGATATGAATGGAATAAATTTTAAAAGAACTCCCGCAGGAAATTTTCAATGTAACTGCTCCAGTAAGAAAATTGTATTTGCTGAAAGCGAATTAGTAATTGTTATTGCATCAAAGCTACAGAGCCCAATTTGCTTCTGATATGTTATGGTACTTTGCAAACTGACAAAAAATATTGTTTCTTTATTTATTCACATAGAACGGACAAATCGCAAAATAGGGGCAGTTGGGATCGGGTGACTTTCCGTGGTGCCAACAGGGGGATAAGTCGCCAAAAGTGCTGACAGTATGGTATGTAACATAAAAAACGAACATGATTCCTTACCACTGCTAATGAAATAGATGTTTTTGTAGGAATTTTGTTTCTAACTGGTTATCATTCCAATATATGTGAATGGGACTACTGATTAAATGTTGAATAGTTTGGCATTATCCATCCAACACTATTTGGTATCGTAAAAAAAAATACCATGTCACAAAACTGCTTCCAAAAGTTAAAATCTTATTTACACTTTACGGACAATGGAATGTTCAAAATAAATAAGTTCTTTGGAGAAACCAACATTGGTAATAAATAAAGGAGTAAACCTTGGAATACAGTTGTTCAATAGAGAAGCATGGCACGCCAAATCCACTACGCAGTATTTAACACACTGCGCGGGTGACATGTTGATCTTGATCGAAAAAAAAACTCACTGGAAAGGGACTTTGGAATACATTTGAAATATATTGGATATTGCAATATATCTATTGAAAAAAGGGAAAACAAACACACAAATATGTATCGGTGAGATAAAAACAATTTCACCTTTGTCCTCTCCTGTTAAAATAGTCGCTTCAATCACATTATCAACATCTTCTTTACGCACAATCTTTTATCATTGAATTTTTGATGGATCGACGTTCCGTGGTAAGATTGTTGTAGATCCCACTTTAAGTAAAAGGCGACGTGGCGGGAATCCAACCGTATCAAGTGATTCGAAATTCGGATGGATAATTGACGACATCTACAACAGTATCAAAAGATACCATAGTAGAGATACTATTCAATGACTATGCCTGGTAACGGCAATTATTTGTTTCATCATGTCTTGCCCGTTTTACTTTTTAGCAGCAAGGATAGCCATCTTTCTCAGTTTAATTTATGATTATTTGGGAAAACAGCCTTGAAAATCTGCGACAGATGACACTACATTACAAAAATCGGATGTCAGTTTTATTTGGCCAGTAAACCTATTGCTAATATACTTTCTCCAATCTGTAGTAGTTTGTTAAAAAAGCATGCAGCTGTGAAGAAAGTACTCCCTACCTCACTGACCCCGGATAACCAAAATTTCGTTATTTAAGAGTTATTCTTTAAAGCAGGAAGAATATAGGGAGGGGCTAATTTCTTAAAAGAAATACAATACTGTGTTTTTCAGGTGATAGTAGCTGAGTTCTATAGTGCTGATATTTAAAATATTTCATTTAATAAATTGATACTAATAATATATTGAAATTGTAATGATAATGGAGTTACTATTGTTTATTTCTTCTCATTATACTAAAATTTTTCTTTGATCAATTCAGGCGAATAAGTGGTTTATTTCCTATGAAATGTCAATTATAATTTACATAAATTATATTAAATATTTCCAAAATTGTGCTTTACCAATATGTAGTACACCATTACATTACGTATACAGTACACCATTAATTTAAAGCAAATTTTATTTTAAGTCTTCATATGTAGTTGATTTAATAGAAATAAAAACCAATTTGTTTTTTATTTGTTAATAGATTATCATCAGAACACATTTATTAATATTTTAACACAAATTATAAAATAAATATTTTATATATTTTAAGACAAATTATTATTTTATAAAGGTACTTACACAGCTGTTTAACTATTAAGTAATTAGATGTATTAAATTTCTTATTTTACAAGTTGATCTCCAATAAATGTTATCTATTATACAAGTATTTTTGCAATGTTTAAATTTGACCTTTAGGTTTCCTTACAATTCCAATATCAATGTTGAACAGATTCAAATATAAGTTTCTTTTTCTTTCTGAATGGAAGAAAAAGTTCAAAATGTCTACATAGACAGTTATTTCACCTTCGGAAATAGATATGTCTGGAAAAAATTCAACGGGAGCAATTCATATCTTTGTATTTTAAGTCTCTATCAGCTATCACTTCTGTAGTCCTATCATACAGTTTGAAATAAAGAAAAGTTTGAAAAAAAATATAGTTTTTTTTCCAGAATAAAGTATTTTCAGTTTTGAAAATAAATAAAATATAAAAAAGGAGCAATAAATAAGGATTTATTATAGTAATATTTGCATAAAATAAGAGTCATATTTCAATAATAGGGTATAATATGTTTCTTCTAAGTTCAAAAACTAAAATTATGTTAAAATTTTATTAAAACGATTTAATTTTTTTAAAAATTACTTAACTGTTGCTTTCAATATAAAATATGACAGATTATCGACACAGATGTAACAAGCACATATAAGTTACAGTTCCGTTTGCAGCTCGCATTGAGGTTACTGAAATCAGGTGATAGTAAACGGAAATAGCATCCACGTGTGCAATGCTTTTTTTCAAGGATAATCAGGCTACCTGATAAGGAATGTTTTTGTATTTACACTACGTTTATACGATACGCAAATGTAGCGCAGATAATTTCATAAGACCTCTCAGCAAGTAATCTAATAACTGCATTAAAAAATCGGATAAGACAGGATATTCGTGGCAAACATAAGAGAAAAACTTTCTACAATAATATGTATTCATCATTATCATCATCATCGCAACAGCCCCTTGGTGGGCCATGGCAGTCTGCCTGCTAGCAGATTTCTAAACTGTAGATGTTTTCTTTTTACGGTGCTGGTTTTCCAGCCTTACGTCCAACACTCTAAAGTTATATTGGAGCAGACCTAAGGTTTAAAGTGAATTCTGAACCCCTACAAATACCAATAGCACCGCCGGGACTCGAACCCGAAATATGGGGCACCGAGAGCCAGAATTCAAGTCACTCAGCAATCAGGCCCCAAAATATAATACAAATATAAAAAAAATAATATAACAATATATTTATCTATATATCTATCAATATATATATATATGTTAATTTGATGTTAAATAGAAATCAAAGTTAGCTTGAAAGTTTAATACGTAACTTTCAATTTTCATAATTCAATTTTAATAACTTCAAATTTCAATTTTGAGAGATAAATTTTGAAACGAAACATGTCTATGTTAATACTACAAGATGAGTAATGGATTCTAAGAACAAATATTTGACGATCTTGATAGGCAAAAGTGTCGAGATGCGGCAATGTGCACATTAGGAATCAACAAATATAAAAGAGTATGTTAGGATCCGAAGTAAATAAATAAGAAGTATGTAGATATGGAATCTGCATTTATTCTGAAGTGCAACTTACAAAATATTTGTCCTTCTATTTCACAAAATGTTGCAAACATTGTAAGGAATATTCGAAAAAAGTACTTTCTTACTTGTTCATTAAATTTTTCTTTCTTTCTAATGCAGCTGGCAAACACTTAGACAGCTTGGTCTTAGATGCCTTAAGGCAAGCGCTGCAGAGACGTTACTCACTTTGCATTACCCAGGTGGCGCGTGTAACTTAATGATAGCCACGGACGCGGAGTAACAATGCCCCCGCTACACTCTACGATCATATTAGACAGGGACCTACGGTTTAAAGTGGATTTCGAACCACTACAAACATCCATGGCACCGCCGGGACTCGAATCCGAAACCTGTGGTACCGAGCGCCAGAGCGCTAGCCACTCGGCCATTCAGGCCCACTTTTTTATTAAAATAGAACTATATATTGTTGTTATGACTTTACTGGAAACCAATCCATTGCAGTAATAATCACAAACAAAGAAGGAATAAGCAGAACAAAGTTAACATAAAGTAAGACAGTAATTGATAATAAGTCGGTTTTTTAAAATATTCTCTATGAATATATTTCTTCAAAGACTCTGGTGTAAGTTCTTTCTTTCCAATATTCACATGCTATCCAAGCAAAACTATATTATATTCCATGCTTTATAAATACATGATTATTAACATCATTCCGTTCAAATGAGAAAAACTTAAAAAATGTCTAATCTCATGTGACTTTTTAAAATATATTTGACATATGATGAGTCAAATAATATCTTTAGTCAATGGTTCATAATAGTCCATTGAAAGAATATAGGAATATTACTGTAATTTCTTAAGTTTGTATTGCAAAATGATAGATTTTATACATATTTTATTACCATAACATGCTTACAATATTATATAATTTTATTACACATTTTTTATTACCATAATACATCAATGTTAATGACATTTTTTATTTTGTAAAAACATTTTTTTTTAAATTTGAGGGAAAAATAAAACTTTTATACATAGTTTAATTTTTTTTCTACCATAATACATCATTGTTTATGAGAAAACACTTTTTATAAAGATTGCTTTTGTCCATAGGTTTTGAGAAAAAAGTAAGAATAATCCAGGTTAAAGGAAATAGTTATTAGTTTCAACAAAGATTAATAGATATGTTTTTTAACATTAACTTTTTCAATGATATACATATAATGAAGAGCAATTTGCCCATAATATTTTGTCAAGTGACTCATGTCCATAAAAAATCCTTAATTTATGGACATGAGTGTATATTGTCATCTACTTCCAGTGGTCTCATAACCTTTAAATTTTGCCATGCTAAATAACATCTATAATATATCATTTTTAACCTTATTTACATTAATTTATAAATGTCATGTGTAATAAATAAATATCTAATAAATAAAAATTTCTGTAATATCTAAATATAAATCTGTAGTAACTGAATAAATTATTAAGTTTTATGATATTTTAAAGTCTAATATGAATGCATTCAATTTAAAACTTTTGAAGCAAACATGCAGAGTACATATTGGAGTTAATTATTTTATTAATGACAGTAATTTTTTCTGTAACACTATATTTTTAGTATGTTTAATCATTATTCGAATCAGACATTTAGAAATATTTTTATTTTAAATTTCCAACACTTCACATCGTTTTGTTTGATAAATATCCATGAGCTTACTTAAATATGTCAAGAACATCAATTGATAAGCGATGAGGAAATTTATTGCCTCTAAGAAAGACTTTAAAGAGATAACTGAACCACATTTGCTTGACGTAGTGAATATCACTTGAGAACTCCCACTGGACATCCCGTCTTTTAACAGTATTGATTCTTCTCATCGGCCGAAAATCGTAAGCAATATTTTCTTATCAAAGAGGAAAGTGATTATATTCATTTGTGTTACTCACTACAATACTGATACAATATGCCTTTGTAAAATAAATTAAACGTATGATGTGGCAAAAAACTGAAAAAATAAGGGTCGACAGAAAATACTTTTAAGTTTGCATTGAAAAATATGCCATGACAATTATTTTGTCCATATTATATTCCATGTTTTATAAATGTATAGTTTTTAAATGTTATTCCATCAAAATGAGAACACATTTAAAAATGTCTAATCTCCATATCTATGAATTTTTTAAATATATTTGACATATGATGAATCAATTGATATCCCTAGTCATAATATTCCCTTTAAAGAATATAGAAATACTTTAAGAAGGTTTTTTAAAATTTGTATTGAAAAATAATAACTTTTATACATAGTTTTATTTTTATTACCATAGTATATCAATGTTTATGAATTTTTTTTTTCATAAACACTACTTTTGTGCAATGATTTTAAGAGAAAAATAAGAGTAATACAAGTTAAAAGAAATGGATATTATTATTTTTTTCCATGTCATTTAATAAAGCACAATTTATTCCTATATTTTTGTCAAGCAGCATTTATAATCACCATACTTTGAGTGCCCTAATAATTTTAAAATTTTGCCAAACTAAAGAAAATTTATGATATGGCATAGTTTAAACCTTATTTATAGGTATAGTTTAAAAACATTAGCTTATAAAATGTCATTTTCAATAAATCATAAAGTATTATGGTATTTTGAAGTGTAATATGAATGAATTTATTTTAAAGCTTTTGAAACACAGGAGGGATATACATTGTATTTAATTTATTTATTGATGACATGAATATTTTCCATAACAATATAATTTTAGTATCTTTAATCATTATTCGAATCAGACATTTAGAAAATATTTTTTTTTTAAATTTTTCAACAATTCGCATTTTTTTGATAAATATCCGTCAGCTGTCTACTTAAAATATGTATATCAAGAATATTGACGAGCGGTAAAGAAATGTGCTGTTTCAAAAAAGACTTCAAAGGGGTAACTGAACCACAGTTCCTTGATGTAGGGAATGACACTTGGACAACTCCTGCTAGAGTCTACTACTACTACTACTACTACACCACACCACATCACTGTGCCTCGAGCTGATGCATCTATGCAATTTGTGAATGATGTGGGAGAAAAGTCTGACTGGGCACTGTGGCGCTCTACAGTCACATGAGAGAGGTACATACAAGTTACGGTAGATTACAAACCGCTACAAACATTCATGGCACCACGGGGACTAGAACCCGAAACCTGTGCTACCGAGTGCCAGAACGCTAGCCACTCGACCACCAGGCCCCTAAACACTTGAAAGCCTACCTATTGTAACAAGACGCTTTACACACGTTATCACAATCACTATCAACTCTTTTGATGTCTGAAAGTAGAGACCGCATAGAACGCCGAAAGTCACATTCAAATTTAGAAAATGTGTTTTTTGTTCTTCACAAAAAATGTTTTATTATTTTATGATGAAAGAAATCACAAAACAAATGGAAAAGTTAATGAGCTTTGCATTCCCCTTTATTAATATAAACACTTATTTAGTTGTTTTGTTTTCTTTAATAACTTCCAACTTAAAAGTATCATTTATCAATTTTTCTTCGACAATATTCAAATCACTCAAATTTATAACTCAATTTCTTTGTTTTTCAAATAACAAAAGTTTTTTAAAAAAAATGTCCTTGATTTTCAACTTGCAACTATTATAATACCTTTTATAAAATTTTAATGTTATCATTACATCATATAATTGCAGAGTGTACTTCATTTTGACACTTTTCAAAAATCCTTAAAATTCATCATCTTTCTTTAAAATTATATTGTCTATATTATATTATCTTGTAGATTACATTTCATTTTAGAATTCTTAATCAAATACAACACATGTTGACAAACTTTAAGCATAGAAAAGTTCAATGTTTTGATTCCCAACTTTTTATTCCATATATTTTATTCCAATTCAAATTCAAACTTAGAAAATAAAAAAAAAATATTGATAATCAAATCAGGTAATACTTACATACATTTGATTTATTTCGCATAGAAATAATATAAATTTCATACATTATAATTTTCGGGGGATTCCAAACCGCTACAAACATTCATGGCACCACGGGGACTCGAACCCGAAACCTGTGCTACCGAGTGCCAGAGCGCTAGCCACTCGACCATCAGGCCCCTAAGCACTTGAAAGCCTACCTATTGTAACAAGACGCTTTACACACGTTATCACAATCGCTATCAACTCTTTTGATGTCTGAAAGTAGAGACCGCATAGAACGCCATCAGCGAACTCGAAATTAAATGCTTATGAACCTTGACTGTGCACATTATCACTGAGTTGCAGGTTGCGCAGTGCTACAGAATACACAAGGCATTTTTATAAGTAGGCAACAATAGACATCACTATCATTATCAGTACTGATTCTTCTCATCGGCCGAAAGTCACATGCAATATTTTCTTATGAAAGAGGAAAGCGATTATATTCTCATGTGTTACTCACTACAATATGTTTGATGAACCAATTCATTGAAATAATATGGGTAGACAGAAAATGCTTTTACATTTTTCAATGAAAAATATATTATGACAATTATTTTGTCATAGTTTACGTGCATAGTTTTATAGTATAACTTTTAGCATTGTTTAGATTATTATAGTATTATTAAGATGTTATATTTAACATATTATGTAGTATATGAATTGTTTTTAGTATATTACCACATACATAGTTTCTATTTTGCTTTTTTTTAGTTTACATAATAAAACTCTCAAGGTGTAGTGTTCTGTTGACATGCTTCTATGAATATTATACGGCCTCCAAAACTCCGTATATACGTACACAAAAGCTATGGAAAAGGACAACAGACATAGTGGAAATCGGAATATCAATTCGTATCAATAATCGGATAGTCTTATTGGAGTTAACAAGGTCAATTTGGATTGGGCCTCCTGTTTTATAATCCAATTTATAAAAAGCAAACTTTTTTTTATCATATTATTTCACATAAAGTTATCAATACCAATTTTATTTCAACTGTCATAAGCTGTCATAGACTCACAATAGCACATCTTATTTCCGTTTAAGGAATTATATCAAATTTTCATTTATTTTTCAATTCCTTCTATTAGCTCACACTCTCCCTATATATATCTTGTTCAAATTATCAATCGTTCATAAAATACTTTTTATTTCTCCACTCAAGTTCAAATACATTTTTTTTGAACTTGTAATGGATGACACTCGATGTTAATACAGTTTTTTCAAATATTAATTAATTAATAAAATTTAATAAATTAATTTTAGTTTTTTTTAGATTTAAGTTGCATGTATCTACCAATAGATGGGCGCCAGATAAACTTAAAAAAATGAATGAAAATTATTTATAAACGACTTCATGCAATATAGTAAAAAAGAAGGAATTGACTTTAAAAAAAAAATTTATACTACTCGTTTACAAGCAATTTGATTTTAATGAAATAATCAAACATTGGTATAATATGGTTCTTAATTTGTGAAAATGGAATTATTCAAGCATTAGAGAAAAACTTTATTCGGTATTTTATAATTTATCGCAAGTTATAAAAATTTCAATCATATTATTTGAATACAGGATATATATATATATATATATATATATATACACTAAAGTGACAAAAGTCATGGGATAGCAATATGCAAATTTTCAGATGGCAGTAGCATCGCGTAGAACAGGTATAAATGCGCAGTGCTTTCGCAGAGCTTTCATTTCTGTTCAAGTTATTCATGTGAAGAGGTTTTGACGTGATGATGACAGCACGACGGGAATTAACAGACTTTGAACGTGGAATGTTAGTTGGAGCTAGACGCATGGGTCATGTCATTTCGGAAATCGTTAGGGAATTCAACATTCCCAGATCCACTGTGTCAAGAGTGTGCCGAGAGTATGAAATTTCAGTCATAACATCCCACCATGGACAGCGCAGTGGTCGACCGCCTGCACTTAACGACCGAGACCGGCGACGTCTGCAAAGAGTCGTAAATTCTAACAGACAAGCAACACTGCGTCAAATAACCACAGAAATCAATGTGGGACGTACAAGGGACTTGTCTGTTAGAACTGTGAGGAGAAATTTGGCTTTCTTGGGCTATTCCAGCAGAAGACCGACTCGAGTGCCTTTACTGACAGAACGACATCGCTTGCAGCGGCTCTCGTGGGCACGTGAGCATATCGGTTGGTCCCTAGCTGAATGGAAAACCGTGGGCTGGTCCGATGAGTGACGATTTCAGTTGGTAAGAGCTGATGGTAGAGTTCGAGTGTGGCGCAGACCCGACGAAGCCATGGACCCAAACTGTCAGCAAGTCACTGTTCAAGCTGGTGGTGGCTCCGTAATGGTGTGGGCTGTTTTTTCATGGCATGGACTTGGTCCTCTGGTGCGACTGGACCGAACATTGACTGGAAATGCTTATGTTCAGCTACTTGGAGATCACTTGCAGCCATTCATGGACTTCATGTACCCAAACAACAATGGGATTTTTATGGATGACAATGCGCCATGTCACCGGGCCACAACTGTTCGCGATTGGTTTGAAGAACATTCTGGACAATTCCAACGAATGATCTGGCCACCTAGATCACCCGACATGAATCCCATCGAGCATTTATGGGACATCATCAAGAGGTCTGTTCGTGCCCAAAATCCTGCACCATCAACGCTTTCACAATTATGGACGTCTATCGAGACAGCATGGCTCAATATTCCTGCAGAAGACTTCCAACGACTTGTTGAGTCCATGCCACGTCGAGTTGCTGCACTTCGCCGGGCGAAAGGAGGGCCGACACGATATTAAGAGGTATCCCATGACTTTTGTCACTTCAGTGTATATATATATATATATATATATATATACACTGAAGTGATATATATATATATGTATATCCTGTATTCAGACTAAGCACCTTCAAAAGAGCTACAGAAACCTTGTTAACGTAACTTAATGAGTAAATTAATGAATATATGAATATATATATTATTTATTTCATTCTTGACTCAATACGACAGTTTTAACTCTTTCTTTTGACTCCCCGTAAATTAACCATTTGCAAATATTTATTACCAGAAATGGTTTGTTTTTATGGTTTTTACCGAAACATTTAAAATTGTTTTCAAGGTTTCTGTTACTGTTTTTAGATTATGCATTAATATTTCTAAGCCTCTTTTGATCCTTAAATATTTGTAAATAAACAAACTAAATTTCAATAAATAATAATTTGTATTCTATGAGAAATTGGTTAAAATACTAAATAACTTATCATATAATTTTTGATATCACTCTCCAAAAATTACTTTTTGTTCATAATGTATTAAATATATTATAATATATTTTATAAACCAAGTAAATATATAATCGCTAACATTTTTTTTTAATCTATAACATCTGCAACCAGAATGGCCGAGTATCTAGCGCTTTGGCACTCGAAGCCACAGGTTTCGGTTTCGAGTCCCGGCAGTGCTCTGGATGTTTGTAGTGGTTCGGAATCCACTATAAGCCGTAGATCTCGGTCTCTTAGGACTGTAAGAGCGTCACGGAGCCAAAGAAGACTTCTACCAACGGGTGCTCCATCAGAACAGAAGCTACATCCCTCTTCCCTCCTTCCATGAGGGATCGACAACAACCTGTCGGCATGTTACTGTGCATATTACTCAATCTCCAAAAATTTAAGCAATCTTGCACTACAGCTATGGAAAAAGACAACGAACTGAGTGGAATCAGAACAGTTGTACGTGTCAATAATTTATAGTCTCTTTGGAGATAAAATGGTCAATAATTTATAGTCTCTTTGGAGATAAAATGGTCGATTTGGTTTGAGCCCCTTTTTCATATTATATATTTTATAAGAAACATCTTTATGTTACATTATTTCACATAAAACAGTCAAAATATTTTTTTTTTCTAATGTATTTTATTCTGTTCTATTTAATCATTATTTTATGATTGATTCATATGTTTTATAACAATATATACTACTGTGTCCAAAAAGTAAGACCAATTTTTAATTTAAAATTACCAGGGCTAATGGAATTTCAATTTTTTTTCTTTTTCCGGTTGCTGACACTGTCCTAGACATCCGTGTGAAATTGACATCAAGATATTCATTAGTGTTTGAGCTCCGCTTGACTTTGTAAGACGCTAAAATTCTTTCCGGCGATATTTGAAATTCTGAATTAATTGAGAAAAGAATTTACATTCAATTTTGTTTGCGGAAAAGTATAGAATGTCTCAGAAGGCATTCAGTGAGCATTCCTATATCGGAATGTTTACAAGTGGTATAAACAGTTCAAATAAGGTAGAGAACGCGTTGGACATGAAGAGCCCTTTGGTCGACCATCAACCTCAATCGACGAAGCTCACGTACAAAAAATTAAATATTTGTAGCTTGTAAACCATTGATTTACAATTAGAAACCTTGCTGATGATTTTGGAATTTCAAATGGATCGGTGAACTCAATTTTGGGCCTCACAAGCCTCAAATCTCGATTGGTACCGAAAACACTGAATGCGCCATCTCAAACTGCATTGATTCTTTGTGACCTTTTCGCCAAAAATGAAACCCATATCGTTTCATAATCACCGTATTGACATCGTGCGACTTCTGGCTATTCCCTAAACTCTAAAGACTACTTCGGGGACACCGTTTTGAGTCGATTGAAGAGATTCGACGTGAATCACTGCGCACTTTGAAGGCCATCCCAGCCAATGACTTTTTAGCATGCATTGAAGATTGGAAAAAAGTTGGCATAAGTGCATTGTGTCCGGAGGGGATTATTTTGAAGGTGATGAAATAAATTTGGAAGAATAAACAAGGAGTTTTTGCCAGCAAATTTTCCCGTTAAAAATGTATTTCTTTTCATGAATTTTTATATATAAACATATGTGGATTAAACAATTTCAAAGAACATTTAATTTTTATTAAAAAAAATTAAGTATGGTTTGGATAATTGGTTTGGGCCTCTCTTTTATATTATACAATTTATAAATATCAAGCCTCTTTATGATATATTATTTCATATAAAATAGCCAAAAATAATTTTATTTCACTTGTTCTTTTCTAATGTTTTTTTATTCAATTCCTTCTATTAGCATAAACATTATTCACTCTCTCCCTATATATATCTTGTTCAAATTTTCAATCGTTAATAAAATACTTTTTTTTTCATCCACTCAAGTACAAATACATTTTTTTAAACTTGTAGTGGATGACACTTGATGTTAATACAGTTTTTTTCAAATATTAATTCAGTAATTAAATTTAATAATTAATTTTAGTTTTTTTTTAGATTTAAGTAGCATGTATCTACCAATAGATGGCGCCAGATAAACTTAAAAAAATGAATGAAAATTATTTATAAAGGACTTTCTGCAATACAGTGAAAAAAAACGTAGGAACTGACTTTAATTTTTTTCTTATATTGCTTGTTCTATTCTATTTAACCAATATTTTATGAATGATTCATATATTTTATAATATTTTATATCCCATATATTACTTTTTATGCTAATATATATATATTTATATATATATATATATAAATTTGTAATTTTTTTCAATAAAATTTTATTTATTTTCATGATATTTTATATATAAACATATAAGAATTAAGCAATTTCAAAGAACCCAAAAAACCCTATAAAGATTGTATAATTAATTATTTTTATTTCCTTAATTAATCAATGTTTGTAATAATGAAAAAGCTGATTATAGAACATTTTATAATGAATGAATATAGATATTTTTTTTATAAAAAAAGTCTACTATTCATTATTAATATGTTATTAAAAATAATGATAGAAGAACTTAATTAAAAATAAAATTTGCCTATTTGGGAAAAATAATGGAACTTTCCATAACCATTTTTTTATTTAGTAACTTTTAACTAATAATAAATATATTCGCTTTTGAATCTGTTTTATTTTTCTGGATAATTATTAGTGCTGCCTTAAAACAAATTGTTAATTATGTGTCTTTGAAAAAGTAACAAAGGATATTGAATTTTTAATAATTAAGTATTGAAAATTTATCTCAAAAAGATTATAAAAAATTAGTTATTTTAAAAGAAAATATTCACGAAAAAAAAATCACATATTATTTTTAACAATATATTATGTTTTTAGTTCATTACATACATTTACAGTACTTTTTGTTATAAACATCACATGGAAAAAAAAAATTTTGGTGCATTAAAAGTATTCTTAAAGCTCTTTTTATTATATTTTCTAGATAAAGTAAATAGGGATATATTGCATGCAAAGTACATTAATTAACATTTTTAGATTGAATATTTCGGCAAATTTTAAAATTACGATGAAATAAATTTTATTTATATTTTTATTCAGAATTCATTGTGTTGCATTACTGCTTAAAATAAAATCATCGCATGTTTTGAAATATTCTGAAATTGAAATATTATGCAATTTCAATACTAAATAAATGGTTTTCCATTGTGATTTGAATAAAGCATTTTTTTTTATTACAAATATTTTAAAGCCTATTTTTATTTTTATGAATAGTTTAACTAAACAACTGTCTAAAACTAAGTTAATGTAAAACATGCAATAATCTCGCAGTTTCGCTTATGCACAATGAAAATTTATTTTTAAAGGAGGATTTATTTTACCGTCTTTCCTAATGCTATAATTGCACTGCATATTCAACAATATTAAAAAGGGTGCCCATGAATAACTGATTAGGAGCACTAAAGTTAAAATGCAATTGATTTTAACAATTGCTGGAGTCGTGATTTCTTATAATATATTTGTGAAACTGAAGGGAGGACTATTTAGCAATATGTAAGATAGGTTATGGAATGTCTGCTGCATTATATTTACATAAAATGCACTGAACACCCACCCTTAGGAAGGGGAGAGTGTCCAGTGCCTTTTCTATAAGTATATATATATATATATATAGTATATATATTTGGCGCCAAATTGCATGTAGTACCTAAAACATTAAATGTATAATTTTCCCATCAGATCATTTAGAATATGAATTGTAAATTAATAAATATCTCAGTTATAATAGACTAAGTGCAATCCAATATACACTCAAGAGCCAAAACATTATGACCACCTGTGAATAATGAGTTGGCCTACCTTTGGCGCGTAACACAGGTTCAACCCGCCTTGGCATGGATTAATACCACCACTTAATACCAGTTAAATACCACTTCCACCTGATCGCCTGCCTCCCACGTCATCCAGGCGAGTTCATTGAAAAATGTAGGGGTGGTCATAATGTTTTGGCTCTTGAGGGTATATATATATATTATTATGTTATACACATACACATATATATATATACTTATATATATATGTGTGTGTGTGTGTACGTACAACTTATGGGTTCTTCGGATTTTAAACAATTTATCCATTTATTTATTTTTTGAGAGACATCTGAATGTGAGGCAATCTGCATTTTTGTATTGAGAAGGCTATGAGGGTTTTGTTATATAGAGAATACTGGTAGTAGCATATGGCATGCAAAATGGTTGAATTTCTCTTCTCTTTTGGTTTGCACTTGTTTGGATTTTGTGTTCGGTGTGTATACACACACACACGCACATATATATATATATATATATATATATATATATATATATATATATATATATATATATATATATATATATATATATATATATATATATATATATATATATATATATATATATATATATATATATATATGTATGTATGTATATATACACACAACATTATCTGAGGATCACAGATGACATGGATTTTTATAAATATTTGAACGCAGATATTCTTTGTTAACACAATCCTCAGGGTAAGTTAAATATTTTGCGTTGAGTTTTTAGGAGTATTTCCTTTTGTTTTAATAATTTCTTTATCATTTGAAAGATTTCTTGGACTACTTGGTTCATATCGGGCTTTGTATATATTTTGTATTATACTTTTTTTGATGGTTTGCAGCAGCTTATGCACACTCTGGATCTTGACAAATATTCTACATTCTCTCCCTCTTTATCTCTCTCTCTCTTTATACATATATATATATATATATATATATATATACTCTTTATTAACATGCATATCGGCGTCAATTAGATATATTGGCACAAATTCTTGCTTAAAATGGTAATGACAACTGCAAAATCTTAAAGAATACCACAGTTGCAGTAAAGTTAACTAACTGAGGCGCAAGACAAACAACTTATTGAAAATCATGAAGTTCAATCTAAACAATGATTGGTTTGTATTTAAGTTATATTCGACTTAAAATGAGAAATGTATAATAATTATAGATACGATTGCCACTTATGGAGAATTTGAAACAATTTATCTATAAACTATGACAAACATTAAATTGTCAGTAAAATTTATGAAAATAACTGCAGAAATTAAATAACTTATCTATTAAGATTCTGCATATTTTTTTGATATTTAGGTAATCACATATTTTCGAGATATTTATAAATAGCGATTCCTTAAAACTAAGCAAATTTATATTATTAAAAAAAAAGACTTTGAGGAAAGTTGTGAAATAAGTTGTATTTAAATTTTTTTTTAAAGAAAGAGTAAATAATAAAATATCCCGAATTTATTGCGAATACCATTAAAAAGCGATCCATCAAGATTTTGATGTTGCTTTTTTTATTTTTAAATCTTAAGTTCTCTTTCCTGAGCTTCCAGAGCCAGACATTGACGTGATTGAACTTTTCACCTCCCGAGAAAGTTCTGTATCGATCACATGGTGTCAGGCGCGAATAACTTTACAAGAGCTTTTTCAATTTATTGAAATTTTGGAAAAGGAAGTTGGAAATCCATTTTCACAATATCAAAACCGATAGGAAAATATATCAATAAGACTCGGAAAAGACTATTACTTTTTTTCTTAAAAAATATTTATTAAAAGTTTTTTAACTTTCGAATATCTTAAAATGCTTGAAAGATTTACTAGAGGAATACAATATCAATATTAACTTTTCTTTATCTATGGCAGGAGTCAGCAACCCTTTTGAACCAAAGGTGAATTAACGATTTTTAAAGTTGTGAAGAGCCCACACTTATACATGTGGCTATGCTATACTTATACATATGGCTTTATTATATTTATACATATGGCTATGTGTATAAGTATAGAATAATTTATAAAAAAGGAAAGCAAATCTATTCTATTCTTCAAATTTAATTCATTAATACCACTCATAAATCATGCAAACGTGTACAGACAGCTTGCACGAAGACTCAGGTTCGAATGCGCTGATGATGTCTATTGCGTTCACTGATTTTATAGTGATTTACGCAGGTAAAAAGTTGGTTAAATTAGAATTACACAGTCCAGTCACATTAATGTGACCACCACCTACTTTCGACGTCTACGTGAAATAACCAATCACAAAAGGCAGGTGGCAGCACATTGCTGTGGAGTGTATATAAAGGATGTCCTAGGGTATCGGAAAGAATTTCAATCGTTGGCGTAATGCAGAAACGTAGCGATTTATCCGACGTCCAAAAGGGCATGATTATTGGCTTTTGGGCCAAGGGTGGCTAATTTTGTGAACTTTTCGCGTGCTGCCGTGGTAAAAGTATACCGTGCATGACAAAATGGCACTATCCAAAATCAGCGGCGTGGCACCTATGGTGCACCACGGGCTACAGATGACAGATGCGAACGAAGGCTACGGAGATGAGTTCGGGCAAATAGACGTGCAACTGTAGAGCAACTGACCGCCAAGATGAACCAAGGGGCTACCAAGAGTGTATCCTCAATAACGGTTCAGCGAACGTTGCTGCGCATGGGCTTCCGCAGCAGACGCCTGATTAATGCACCTGGCGAAGGCTGGAATTTGCACGCCAGTACCGAAACTGGACGTCCACAGAGTGACGATAGGTGGCTTTTTCCGATGAATCACGTTTTATGCTACAGATGGATGTTGGCATATACGGCGTGAAACGTCTGAAAGCAAACACCGCGAAACAATTTCCGGAAGGATACAAGCTGGAGGAGGGAGCATTATGGTTTGGGGACTGTTTTCCTGGCATTCACTGGGTGCACTCATCATTGTGGAAGGTACGATGGATCTGCACAAGTACGCATCTGTCCTTGCGGACCATGTCCACCCTACATGCGAATAATTTTTCCTCAAAATGATGGCATCTACCAGCAGGACAGTGCGAGGTGTCATACAGCTCGTAGTGCATGTGCGTGGTTCGAAGAGCACCAGGATGAGTTTACCGTACTCCCCTGGCCGGCAAACTCAGCGGATTTAAACCCAATTAAGAATCTGTGGGACCACCTCTTGCCATGGATCCACAACCGCGTAATCTACCGCAGCTGGCCACAGCACTGGAGTCGGCATGGCTCAACATCCCAGTGAACACCTTCGGAAACATAATTGACTCTCTTCCTGCCCGTCTCGCAGCGTCCGTTCTGCCAAATGTGGTTATTCTGGATTTTGACAGGTGGTGGCATTAATGTGACTGGACTGTGTATATGGAAACAGACGATGAGGTAAGTTCAAAGACGGTATATACATATCTTAAGACTAACTTTAATTCGTTAGCTGATAACGTCTACTGCAGTCACTGCTCTTAAAAATGAATTAGATAAGTAAAACTTTTTCACAAATTTGAAATATATGATAATAGACTATGAGATAAATTCACTAAGTGTTTACACATTTTTTTTTACTTATTTTAATTCACTAGTATCACTCGTAACACAATGATTAAATAAAGACAGCCTACAGGAAGACATAGGTTCGATTGCCATGATGACGGCAATTGCAGGCATTGATTTTAAAAATGATTTATGTAGGAAAATGCTTGGTTAAATTTTAATTATTTTGAAACAGACGATAAAATAATTTCAAAGTTTGCATATTTCTTCCGATTCACTTTAATTCACTAGCAGCATCCATTTGGCAACTGATGAAGTATATTGCAGTAATACAGGAATTCATAGATCCGTAATACATATATATATATATATATATATATATATATATATATATATATACGCTTTGGACAATTCTGCAAGCAAATGACTTCTAAATAGAGTAAAGGGAAATTTCTGATTCCTACTAGAGAACCCAAATATTTAAAAAAAAACAAGTGTGTTCTATTCAAAAATTCTAAAAAAATTTAAACTAGAGCAGCTGCTACAATAAATGCACTTTACATATGTAGAACATAGGAACACAAAAACCAAAAGGCACCTTATCAGTTCTCCTTTAGTTTTTGTGTTCCTTTGCTAGATTATGTATAAGTGAAGTGTGATTATCGTAGCTGCTTTTAAAGCCCTTTAATTATGTATAGCGTTCTTTTACTGTTACGTGAAACTATTTTTCATTACATAATCACATGCATATATTGAGTCAATAAGAACTGCAAGGCAAGAAATATCGTTATGAAAATAATTCAGAGTGATTTATCGGTCGTAAAAATTTGTCCTTTCCAAAATTCAGTCACTCATAGCTGTTAAAAAAAAATTTTATTTCTTCATTTGCACATGGATAATCCAAAATAATTTATATTAACTAAATTTTGATTATCCTTACATCATTTACATGTCAAATTGTCATAGTTTTTTACACTAAAATTTAAATTTAAAAAACTCATTTTGTGCGGTATACAGTTATCTGCTTATAATTTCAACTGATGAATTATTACTCTGCATTAACAACTGGATAATGTTCTAGGTATGTACATGAATGTAGGATCAACCGCTTATGTAGATAAGAATTATTGAGATTTGTATCAATAATTTCTCTCCAAATGATTTTGAATTATCCGGGGAATTATAAAATCCATTTATTGCGTTCATATTATTTCACTCAAATATTTAGCATCACAAATGTTTATAAATTAAAAAAAAAAAAAAAAAAAATATTTGTATTCGTGTCGTTTAATATTCTTCCATTCTATTTACTATCAATTAACAATTATATACTACTGTGTCCAAAAAGTAAGACCAGTTTTAAATTTACTGATGATATTGGAATTTCAAAATTCCATTTTAAAAGATGTTTTGGGCCTCACACGCCTCAAATCTTGATTGGCACCGAAAACACTGAATGCGCCAGATCACACTGCATTGATTCTTCGTGACTTTTTCGCCAAAAATGAAACCGATATCGTTCCACAACCACCGTATTCAGTTGATTTAGCATCGTGCTACTTCTGGCTATTCCCTAAACTCAAAACACCACTCCGGGGACAACGTTTTGAGTCGTTTGGAGACATTTCAAAAATCGCCGGATCAGTTTTAGCATCTCACAAAACCAAGCGTAAATCAAGCACTAATGAATATTTTTACTTAAAAATTTCACACACATGTCAAGGACAGTGCCAATAACCTAAAAAAGAAAAAAATTGAAATGTTATAAGTCCCGAGAATTTTAAAATGAAAATTGATCTTACTTTTCGGACACAGTAGTATATTTATTTTCCATCCAAAAATTGAAATACCAAATGACAGAGAAATTTAAATTGAAATCTGGTCTTACTTTTTGGACACAGTAGTATCTCACTGAACAATTAATTTGTTTTCGAAATGTTATAAAATGATACAATTTATACTTTATACAATTATTAAGATGGTAAAAATGAATCATAATAAAATAGGGTTATTATTAATAGATTTATTGACTAGGACAATTGGTAATGCTAATTACACATCATCAATTTACTCTATTTAAAAATAAGTGCTAGGGGACATTCATTAATTACAGGTATTACAGCATTACCAATCATCCAATTCCACATTACCATTTCCCAACTACCAATCATGCTATTATCTTATCAAACTTCATTTTTTTTCATTATAGGCTTATGAAGAAGAGTTTTAAAAAGTACCATTGGTGTAAGTTATTGCTTCATATAAAATTATTGACATCTGTGCTATTAAGTACTCATCAAAAGTGCATTAAACCTGAATGAACCAAATATATTGTATAATTATTTATCAATATTTTTTTCATTGCCTCCATTTTTCAAACCTCTTTGATTTTTTTTCTTGTAATATTATCTGATAGTCCAATTCTTTGATGTGATGAATTTACTATTAAAATAATATGCTAATGATATGTAATAGGGATGTATTTTTATACCTATATATGTATTTTATTAGTTACATCATGTCTATATACTAAAAATAGTTCACGAAATAATTTTGTTTTATTTTTAACATTATATAATAGTAATGAAAACAATGTTATTATATATTCCCAGAGAATTATTAAATAAAAATCATGTGAAAACTTATATTTTCTCTTAAAGCCAAATTGTGAAATATTCATTTTATCATATTAATTAACTGAATATTGTAAATATAATTAATAGTTTTTATAATATAATAATTACTCTAAAACAAAAATGTACTAAATACATACCTATAAACCATTAAATATGCTCGCTTTTTAAAAAATTTCCTCAATTTAGTGAATATTTAACGAAGTATCTATTAAAGCATTTACAGTACGACATTTTTAACATTAAAATTCAGAAAAAATGTAATTTTTTTAGTTAAAATTTGTAAAAAAAAAGTAATTTTAAAGATGTTTTTAAAAAAGCTCACTTCAGTATAATGAGGCATATATAGACAAGAAATACATGTATGCAACAATTTAGTAGAAAAACTATAAGGCTACTTTTAAAGAATGACTTTGAATCATCATTAATTTATTCGCCTGTTTACAATATATTTACTAGAATATATTTACAATATATTTACTGAATATTGTAAATATAATTAATAGTTTTTATAATATAATAATTACTCTAAAACAAAAATGTACTAAATACATACCTATAAACCATTAAATATGCTTGCTTTTTAAAAAATTTCCTCAATTTAGTGAATATTTAACGAAGTATCTATTAAAGCATTTACAGTACGACATTTTTAACATTAAAATTCAGAAAAAATGTAATTTTTTTAGTTAAAATTTGTAAAAAAAAAGTAATTTTAAAGATGTTTTTAAAAAAGCTCACTTCAGTATAATGAGGCATATATAGACAAGAAATACATGTATGCAACAATTTAGTAGAAAAACTATAAGGCTACTTTTAAAGAATGACTTTGAATCATCATTAATTTATTCGCCTGTTTACAATATATTTACTAGAAAAATGTCATTATCTTTAGTTTCTCATTCTAAAGTATATTGTTATAAAATGCTATTTATATAATACCTTTTTAATCAAACTTTATTTAGTTTTGTTTTTTACATTTGATTCTCCAAAACAATTCATATGATTAAATTTAACTTTAAATATTTGAAATTTATTCTTCTACAAGAATTAAGAGGAATAAAATGTTTGTAATTGTTTTTCAGAAGCAACTATATTATTTTTAATGAACGTGTATTCTTGACATTTGTTGGTAAATGAAATTATTAAATTTCTTATAAAAATTCATATCTTTATTGAATTCAAACATAAATTTATAAAATAAACTTTTAATACTGGATTCTAAGAAAACATTATGTACCATTTGACACCATGCTACGTCCATTAATAAATTAAGAAAAAAAAACACTTTTTAGTAGAACGAAAAATTTTAGTTTCCTTTCACACCAATTTACTCTAAACAACGAAAAAGTGATTTTAATTTAATAAAACTCCAACTAGAAGCTATTCCACAAATATTGGATACAAATTTCTCGGGTTTTGGTTCTTCTCAAACTAAACATTTTATATACTTTGACAACTTTATTCGTAGCAGGCTTAAAACCACCAAGGTGAAATTAGATTCTGAGTCAACTATCCATAGCTGTGTGGCTTCATTGAGTTACGGCGTCATAAAAGTTGGCATTAAAGCTAAAGTAACTCGCTATTTTTATCAGTATTTTTCTTTTATGGTCCCTATTCTCTGTTGAACAGACTTTCCTGGTTATATATTCCACATTTTTTATAGTGTGGACCTTTCACGTCTTTTTAGGGAAAAAAATTACAGCTTTTGTTTTATATATCGTAAAACTTGCGACATATATTATTTGTATGACATGGCAGAAAGATGCAAAGCAATTGACAGTTTCTTTATATAGAATGTTTCTGTTTCGTGTAATGTTTTCTATCTCATTTCCCTTATATCTTACTTTAGATATTTTAAATTTAATCAGTTTTTCATAAATTTAATTTATATTTTTAAGAGAACTGTCTTATTTATATTATTAAAGGTTTTAAGATATTCCATCTATTTGTTTTCAATATATTCTCTTGTATAATCAAATTTTTGATATTAAATTTGTTCTTGGCGCTCTTTATAACGTAAAGCAAAAGTTTAAAAAATAATAATCCTTAAATTATTTTCACAATTCTTTTGTCCTGAAACTCAGATTTTCATATTTTGGGATACTGCTGTGTCCAAAAAGTAAAACCCATTTTCAATTTAAAATTCCCGGGGCTTATAGAATTTGATTTCAGTTGTGGATACAAAAAATCCCAGACATATTAGAAATACCTCCCCAGAATAAAATTAATACAATCGTACCCATCTTGCAATATTTTATCAAAACTTTAATCAACAACATTAATTTGATTTAGTATTCATTCTAATCCCAATTTGTGTTCAGCTGTATATCGAGCCTCATAATTTACCAAAAAAGGGCATCAGATTGGTAATAATAAATCAATGACAATTTAGTGATATTTATTCTTAAAGCCAATATAATTTCAAAAAACTGAAAATTCATTCCATCTAAACGTCAGTCTTTAAATGCTATTAATTTTCATATTTTTATGAGTTCCTACATTTATCATGTTTCAAAAATTCATTACAAAATGTAATAAGAACACAAATAACTCTTTAAGGAAAAGTTTATTTCATTCAAATTAGGTAATACTAAATTAACTGGCAAATAAAACACTTATACTGAATGAAAATTAAAATCTCATTAACAGCACTTATCCATTTGTTCTACAGTGTTGATGCAAAGTTCTTCCTAAAGAGTGTTTTTATTATTATGACATCAATAATCGATAAAAAACGCGCTTAATTTTAACGACTGTAAACGTCTGTATTTATATTAATGGTCGGGACATAAATGAGAAATTTGAAGTTTCAAAAACGCAGACGTACATTAGAAGAAAATATTGAATTTCTGAAGAGCACCCTCTTAAATAGAAACTATTGGAAACTGTTTAAGATTCAGCGGAATCGGCAAATCAATTAACAGCTCCATTTTCTAAGGATGTAATTACTTGAAAGCTTCATTTGAAAGTATGCATTATGGAATTTCTATAAAGTAGTCACTATGAAGAAAAGTTAAAAACGCAATTCTCGTAAAACAAAACAAAACAAAATATCAAATTTGACTTAAAAACATTAATTTTTTTCATTTAATGATGTTTGTAAATAAATAATAAATTTAAAAAAAACAGATTAATACGGATCCTAATAAAAATTCAATCTACTGTAGCAATTTTTCCTTACTCGAAGAGCTTTGGCATTTAATTCCCAGAAGAAAGGAATGCATATAATTTGACAAATATTTAATAAAAACTCATCACTCAAATATGGCAGAAGACAAGCAGTATAATGGGTAGTTATATTACATGTAGTTTTGTACTAATGAGAACAACCTGTCATTAAAATCAGATTGCAGATATTCGGTGTCATGTATAATGATACTCAGAAAATTAGCGAATGTCTCTGCAACCTTCAAAAGTCAAGATTGAAACACAATTACATCTACAGATTGAATATGGACTACACCATGACTTGTTACATCGTGATTGGTGATCGCCCATGACCTGCGAAATGTCTACTACAATGAAAATTGAAGGAAGCTAACAATTAATCCTTGACGGATTGTCTTAAAGTGAATTTATGGAAAAAAAATAATTGGTATTACATTTTGGTCACAATAGTATAGACATATAGTGCTTGTGAATAAAAATTAAAGTGTTGCCATTAATCTGAAGTTGACCCTCTTCTTGATACCGTTATACATAAAACATGGGCCAAGATGTTACATTACCAATCTATCAATCACTTCTGTGATATAAACATCTTAGTTTTACTATGCCTAAATCTAAACACCTCACTCTTGGATCCGAAATGTCTCCATTCTTGGTGTTTGGAACCAATCCTTTGTTCCAGTTTGGTGCCAAAGGAATATCCACCAATATGTTCTCACTACACCTGTTTATATTCCAGCACCCTAGAAATAAGAAAATTCTTTTATTGATTAAAAAACAATTTTCTTAATGAAAAATGACAATTTTAAGCATTTCCTTCCTCCTTTACTTAATATATTCCTTATTGATCAGTTCACACCCTTTTAATTTCAATCTCCCCTATTTTTAGAATAAAACGCAAAGTCTAAAAAAAATAAAAACGGAAACAATAGCAGTCTTCCCTGGGGCTACCAATAACCACTCAATTCATGTTGCAATACGTTACCTCAAACCATCCATTGGCATACTCTCAACTTCTGAAGCAGGAAGGGGTCTTACATTTTATACACCCAGGACTGAACAAATAAAGCCGAAATTTATTGCTAGTCGCCCTTCAATGACAGCCCCCGGCTATGTTTGAGTTTCACAAGGCCTCTGGCACCCTGCTCGGCCTTTAAAGGCCCTTATAATTGATTCCGCAGCCCCTTTTGCAGGGGCGCTACTGGATATGGAGAAAAGGTGTTGAACTAATCTCAAAGAACAGAGTGTCGACAGAATAAATATTCTGAAAAAATCCAGACGACGAAAAAACAAATGTCGCTGTAGTATTTGTTGATTAAAGAAGAGAGTGTCGAAATGCAAATCGGGGCGAATCTAATTTTTAAGACGAATGTTTATTCGCTGTGAAATTCTATTGGATTTTTAAGCTTGTTTGATTAGGACCCAATTTTGTCGAATTGGATTTTGGGATATTAACTTTCAATATTAAGTTTTTTGTTACGTTTTTGCATTATACATATGATTAAAATTGTAATTTATCATTCAAAGGAATCTTGATTAAATCTGTATGAACAAACACTGATTTTATCTGATGTTTTATTCATAAGTGGATCTTTAAAAATACTTCACCTTGTTTGTACCAATATTATATTTCTGCTTAAAAAATTATAAGTTTTGAATTTTAGAATAAAGTATGAAATACAAAATAATGTTTCATTCGCTGTAAAATATTTATTGAAATCATAAATATGTATTGCCTAAAGGTATTTATCCTTCCATAAGTAATTTTATTTTTAAATTACGCAATTTTAAGTAAGCAAAGCTAATGCTTACTATATTTAAGGAATATTGAGAGCAGTTTGGGAATAAATTTGTCATGTTGTGTAGGTGAAAATCTGTATTGCACACAAATAAATTTTTTTCATTTGTGCGAATTATTATGTCGTGGAATATTGTATTTTTAATAATATTTAAATTGTATTTTTATTATCTTGTTTGCATTGAGATGTTTTATTTTTATATATTTAGAAAGTTATAATTTATAAACTATATTAAATTCTGATTTTAATTATATAAATAGGATTTGCGTTAGCAAAACTTACTCAGAAACAGATAATCAAAATTTTTCCAAAATTTGTAAATTTATGTAAGTTACATTTAATTGTATTTTTAAGAAATGTTTTTTTATACGTTAAGTGTAATTTACTTAATAAAATTTATGTTATAACTCTCTGATTATTGTTAAAAATAGAATATATTTATGATATATTAAAAATAAAGATTGTATTTTAATTTTTTCAATTTATTTTTAATTTATTTTTTCGATAGGAATATTATTTTCAGGAAGCAAATAAACAAAATTACCCCAAAAGTTGTTATACTGAATTTCTGAACTTTTACTCATGCAAATCAAGATTTTCTATACTTACTCTATAGAGAGATCAAAATTAACTTTGTTGTTCAATATCAAAAAATGATGAGATTTTCTATAATTATTCTATAGAGAGATCAAAATTAACTTTGCTGTTCAATATCAAAAAATGATTTAATTTATTTTTTCGATAGGAAGCAAATAAACAAAAGTTTTGTTTATTTCAAAAAACAATTTTGTTTATTTTCTGAAAGGAAATAAACAAAATTTTCCCAAAAGTTGTTATATTGAATTTCTTGAATTTAACTCCTGTACATTACGAGCCAATCTAAAATTACTCTATAGAGAGATAAAAATTAACTTTGCTAATCGATATCAAATAAAGATTAAAGTATTCAAATGTGTGAAATATTTCCAACATGTTGATTATTACATAAAAGATTACCTATACACTAGAATACAAAAATGCTTTATACTTTAAGAAATACAACTATTCAGAAGTAACTACTGAAATGTAAATCAATGGTACAAAAATTACAATTTAGTTCATTTTTTTAATATAGTTTATGTTTCACAAATGATAACTTAAACAGATAATATCTAACTGCAATTTTCTGTACGAAAATTGCCTTGACCTCTGTAGATAATGAAATTATATAAAAAATAGGATTGAATTAATAGGTAAATACAATCCCATTTGATGAAAGATAATGTTAAAACTTTTACTCCAGGGAATTCCGCAAAATCACTCTTTCGCAAACTATTTTGCATAATGTTAAGAATTTAAAGAACCTCCTCGGAAAAAAAACCCATCTGTAAGTTAAAAAGCAAGTCCATTGTTTATGTACGAATAAACTGGTAAACTAAGTAGACAAGAAGAAACAGCTTTAGAATTTCAAAAGCCCAGAAAGCTTAGAATACGAACCTACTTGACAGGATTTCAATCCAGGATTTTGTGAAGAGAAGGATTTAATTACTTTAAAGAATGGCACTGGACACTAACAGAATAAATAAATAATTGCAAAAAAAGTACGACTGCAAAACAATGTGCCCTGAAGTTAATCATGATCATTTGCATACGTAAGTGTGCACGCTTTTTGAGAATGAATACAAATAAGAATAGAGTTTCACAATGGTTCAAAGTTAGTGCACAAAAAAGTGTTAATTTTAGCCCTGAGAGTTGAAAAAATGTAATCTTTTAATTTGCTTGGTATTTTTTTGTCCTTATTTTCTGTAAGGATTTAAAAAATATTACAACATGCAAAACATTCAATGCATGCCTTAGAGGTTTAATTATTATTTTATTGACGTGCTTGTGGACAAATTAACTTAATCCTATTTTTTAAGATTTAATTTAAATATTCATTAACGTTTTTGAGAATTTATTGATGCAAAACATGTACACTCCCTTTGTAAATTGATAGTAATTAATAAAATTAAATTAATTAAATTATGTTTATCGATTTTAGTTAGAAATTAAAGATGTAGTTAAAGCAGACTGCATTTAATTGAGGTTCATAAGAGAAATAAAAGTGTTTGTACTAATATTATAAGTAAAAAATATTCACAAAATAATTAATTTAAAGACAATTGCTTTCTTTATAAGTCTGCTATTATTTGTTTTACTTGTAATTAATACTTCAAAATGCGTTAACATTTTTTGAAGCATAATTTATAACAGTATATTCACAATCCATAAGGAATAATGAAAAAAAAAATCATTGATGAAAAGGGCGAATCAATAACTTTGTCTTATTTAAATAGGTGAAATAAAAAACTGTTAATATTTTTTTTAAGTTCCTCAATTTTTTTTAATAATGAAACCAATTTTTCGGTCATAATTACTAGATATTCCGGAAAACAGTTGGATGATTTTTTTTACACGGAACTAAATAATAGTGTGCAATTTTTCATTGTCTAAAACAATGTTATTGTAGCAATGAATGTAATTCTAAAAATTAATTGAATTAATTTTTCAAAAATTTATTAATATAAAAAAATAAATCATTAAGCGCAGTTCACAATCTATGAAAATAAGGCAATAATAATAATATTTATAATCAAAATAATAATATTAATAAAGAATTTTTTTTTGATTAAAAATAATGATAGCTGAAAAAAATATATTCATTCGCAAGCATATATACATGCATGAAACGTTCAAATATTCACCTTGCTTAAATTAGTCTACAAAAAAGTAATATATTTTATAACTTCAATTTCTTTTGTGATTTACACTAAGCAATAATTTATTTTAACTGATTAATATACGTAAATTAACTCTTTCACTTTTCAACAAAAAACTATTAAAAATACTTTTAGGAACATCCCTTCAAATTATATGGAAATATGTTTTGTTGTCTTTATAAGACAAAAAAAATGTCAATTGTGTACAGGAAATTTTTTATGTTAGTGCGATCTTAAGATTATTGCAGTATTTCAAGTTATTATTAATTATTTTATTACGTATCTAATACGAACTATATCTGGTGCTCCATCTGATAATAGTTGCATAGTGCCAGATTCGGGGAGCAATGGTAACATGTGAACAAATCATGAACCCATGCTGTTCAGATTTGAACCACATGTGCTCATAAATGGAAACGACCATGGGCATGGACATACATGAGATGAATGGATTGAACATTCATTGGAATCCATCGATTCTTAGTAACTGTCGAAAGTAGAAAAATTCATGGCTATTATGATAATATGCGTAAAGCTTCTACCACCAATAGTCAAGCTGCCTGGTAGTTTTCTGGCACACAATTGCAGGTTAATTATTCCCAAAAGTCCTATTGGAAGACTAACTACTTTTCTCTCTTTACATCAGACATATTTTTTTGAATTACTAATCATCAAGAAAACAAAAATATAAGAAGTTTTTACAAACAACAGTAGGTTGCGAGTTCCATATTGAATTGCTTCGTTGATTATGAAAAAAGTAATATTTTCTTCTTGTGTTACACTATCTGCCTCTGTGCCTTTGGTACGGTTTTCTGAGAGGATTTTCATTTCAATTCTTTAATTTGATTCTTATGAAATGGCACATAAATTAAGTAAGTCTATATAACTACATACATAGGGTAATATCGATTTAATCTATTTCAAATCTATGTTAAATATATAGGTATCCTATATTAAATTTAGCCTAAATATAACCTAGTCTGTATTAAACCTATGTTACCTATTATTAACTAAATGGAAATTCAATAAGTGCATTAGCTATCAATTATAATCAAGTAATTAATTATTATCCGTATCATTTTCCTTTTCCTTATACTATATTATGTAACGTTATATTAAACTATGAACAACAAGGAAAATTATAATTTTGATAGATTTTAAATATTTATTCTTATAAAACATACTGCAACTCTACCAATTCAACTTAATATTTATATGAGGTAGTTTTTTATATTTGTTCACAAACGATGATAACGATATGTTCCTGTTTGTGTAATAAGTATTTTAGTAGTATTTTTATATATTATTTATATTTTAATAAATAATATATTATTTCATATATTATTAACATACTTAATATATTATTATATATTACACTATATTATTACTTATTTAATATATTATTTATTTATTTTAATTATTTAGAAGTGTTTTTAAATTTCTGACAGCAGTAGGGTTTAATATAATAGTATTGGTTATAATTGTTTTATAAGCATTTCTTAAGATAAGTCATTCAGTTTTCTTTGCAACAGAACATTATGAAAAGTAACAAATTTATACTTATAAATGTCCAACCGTACAGAAAACAAAGCTATTGTAACACAGTTCCGATAAATTCAGTTTAATTTACTAAGTTACAATTTTAAAATCTCAACTCTGAAGCAAATTAACATTAATGTATAACACTGCCTGAAACATTGTTGAGTTTAGAACAAAGATAACATCTGTTTTCCTTTTAAATGTCTGCATGGAAGTGTATAAATGGTTTAAAATAATACATACTTAATTTAAGATAATTCCTTTTTCCCCAAAAAATAAATGGCAAGAGTTATTACCCGGAGCAACAGCTTAGAGCTTCACAGTGAGCATTTGTGGCCCACGGTTGGTATCACACCAACATCTATTTAGCAGTAGCAGCAGTGACACAGTAAATCTCTTCGCCATAATTACGAAGCCTGCGATTTCGAGCGTGACCGGTCTCTTAATTAACACACACTTTTGAATTTAACATGCCTTCAAACAAAGCACAGAATGGAAGTTTGCAACCTTGAAAATGAATAGGTTCATCGCAGAGCCACGAGGCCGGATAAATAAGCAAACAAACATGCACGAGTGGTGTTTTATGAGCCATTCCCCGCTCTTGCTAATTACGAGGGATCGTTTCTCATCTGGTGTTGATCAGGACCTATAGGATAATAGTGTCCACCGTATTTGAGTCACGTATGTCTTTCATGTCCAGTTCTCTAATTTAGTGGTCACGCCACAATCCCATCTTTCCGTTCTGGCGTTAAGGTCGGCCCTTTGCTGGTCACTTTTACGACCTTTTAGACTTTGGGAGGTTTGATTGTTTTACCACAAAGAATTAAACTCACTCAGAAAGTTTATGTGAGGGTCTTAACATCTAAATTGTGCTGTTGGTGTTTTATTTTTGTTGAAAAGAGTTAACTAATGTTATGTTACTGATATTTAGTCGATAGTTATGAAAATTTCGTACGACAGAGTGCAACTACGCAATTTTTTGAGTGTAAAACTAGGTGATTTTGTTATTAAATATAATGTTTGCAAGAAAGATTGGAAAAAAAACCTACAAGTGTTTAAAAAATATTTAAACTTTATTTTTATTATTGTTTATTCATCAATTTAAATATTATGAATACTGTTGAAGGTAAATAATAGTTATTAACAGTATTCTTTAATAATTGTTACGTAATACATGATTTCAAGCAAATATAGTTTAAAACATAAAAGCAAAATGATAAAAAAAATAATACTTTATTGTATCTCTAAATGACTATTTGAATCATATATTGCTGGTCAATTTTACGACCTCTTTGTCTTTGTGAGATTTGCATATTAACTACGGCAAACAATTAAACTCACTCACAAATTTATTCGATGGTCTTAACATCTAAATCGTGTTGTCAAAGTTTTATTGTAGTTGAAACTTGTTAGTTAATGTAAAATTACTGATATTACAGGTAATTTTGGATAACAGGGTGCAATTTTGGTAATTTTAGATACTATGCAGACAAGTAAACTGAATTTTTTGAGCTAACTTCTTAGTGTAAAGCATGGTGATTTTGTTATTAAATGTAATAATTTCAAACAAAATTGGAAACAAAATACATACATTAATTAACTAATTAATGTTTATATGTAAAAATATTTTTTAATTTTTTTAAAATTTTTTTATTCATCAATTTAGATAGTTTTGAGTACTGTTGAATGCAAATAATAATTAATAACAGCATTCTTTAATAATTGTTATATAATTCATGATGTAAAAGAAACATATCTTAAAATACAAGAGCAAAATAAAAGAACACAGTACTTTATTACATCCATAAATGTTAAACTCAGTTTTCGGAATATTAGTATCATATATTTCTGGCCACATTTACGACCTCTTAGACTCTGGGAGGTTCGATTGTTCTACGACAAAGAATTAAACTGACTCAGAAGTTTATTAGAGGGTCTTAACATCGAAATTGAGTTATCAATGTTCTATTGTCGTTGACACTTGTTAGTTAATGTTAAGTTACTGATATTTAGTTCATAGCTATGATAATTTTGTGTAAAAATGGGCTACTACATAGATATACAAAGTGAATTTTTTTAGCTAATTGATTAGTGTAAAACATGGTAATTTTGTTATTAAATATAATATTTTTAAACGAGATTGGAAGAAAGAAACAAGAGCGTAAAAAATATTTAAATTTATTTTTATTATTGTTTAATCATCAATTTTCATACTACTGATTCTGTTGAAATTAACTAATAGTTAATAACTGAATTCTTTATTATTTGGTGCATAATTCATAATTTCAAAGAAATATAGCTTAAAATTTAACTGCAAAATAAAATAACGCATTTTTTTTTATATGTCTAAATGTTAAATACTGTTTTCTGAATATTTGTATCGTATCTGTTAATCTTGTAACTAAGATACATTTATATTATGTAACACCATATTTATATTATAAAATAATGCACACATTTATACGATTAACACAAGAAAATCAGTACAATGTTTACCCCAATCTCCAACAAAATATTGTGTCCTTGTTATATTTGCTTTTTACTATAGAAGAATAATTATAATAACCGCTGAAAGGAAGCAAATGTAAGAAAAGAATGTACAACTTTTTTATTTGCCTTAGCCCTTTAATAGGTAAATCTACATAATGTAGACCATAATTAATTCATTAAAAATTATCCTACCCAAAAACTATTTGTAATTGTTTAAATTTCCAGTATGGATAGAATTTTATTCAATAAAATATCATGAGTTTCTAAATTGAATTGTTATACTACACAAGTTACTGGCTTAAAAAAAAAAAAATTATAACTGGAAATTACTCCAAGGTGTCAAAATGAAAGCTCTGTCTTTTTTGCATTTCACAATTATAGCAAATATAAAACAAATATATGAAAAATCACATTTTCAATGTATCATAAATTTTAAAGTGAAATTATTTCATTATAATCCTATTTATTTTAAGAATAGTTCAATTGTTATCATTAAAAACGAATAATGTTTTACAGTACAAATAATCATCATATTTTTTTTTCGAATTAATAAAAAAAAAAAGGTTAAATTACATTTTCTTTATTTTTAAAGATTTGTTTTTTTTTTAATTAAAGCATGATCTAGAATTAATTTCAAAACAAATGTACATGTTGAAAACTTTATGAATGTTTCAAAATCTGTATTCTTTATTTTGTATAAACAACGTTGATTTTTTTTTCGTAATAGATATCATTTAATAAAAAAATTATTATTTACTTTTTTTTATAATAAAAAAAGCATTTATTTATATCAGGTTAGGTACATTTAATTTACTGATTTCCTAATATGTATATTGAATTTAATTATTTTGAAATATTTCATTAACATTTTCAATTAAGTTATTACTTCTAATTTCCCAAAAAAAATCAATGCGAATGAAAAATATTTTCTTACATTAATTTGAACAAATTTCATGAATAATTAAACATTACATATTTACAAAAATATTTTTTTTGTATTAGTTTTCAGCATAATATTTTTGCAATTTTCGCAATAATTGATGACACAAAAATTAAATTTATGATTATTTTTCCTTCGGCGAAAATTAATGCATTTCTATTTATTTCTCAAAAAAATATACTACATTTTTAAAGTTATTTTTCTTTCTTTAATTAGAAAACACAATTAGGGAATCTATTATTAGAAAAATAAACCTTTTACTTTTATCCAATTTCTTCCTTAAATTTCTTTGTTTTACAATCTTCAAACAAAAAAGCGTTTCTTTAAGAGTTTAATTCTTTCTTTCTACATTTTGTTTTCTACTTTGGAACATTTAAATTTATTTTCCTTACGTTGGATTTTAGAAGCAGTTTTTGTTTTTAATAGAACACCAATAAATTTCTTTATTCAAGCATAAGGGTTTTTTAATTAAATGTGCATAGGAAAGTACCGAACGTTTTAAAAGCTTTAAAATTTGTTATATATATATATATAACAAAATTTACATTTTTTTTCTTTTTAAGATCAAATATGTATTTATATATATATACATACATATTTGAAAAAAAAATGTATCACAGTCACATTTTGTCATGATATAATTGGATATTATAAAAGATATATGACTACATTATGTGTGTAATACAACTTACATGAATTAAGGAACAAATAAAATATATTTCAAAACAATATATATATATATATATATATATATACACACAGATCAGTCACATTAATGTGACCACCTGAAAAAAGCCAGAATATACACTCCGGTTTATTCTGGCTTTAAGTGGAGTGTTTTTTTTTTTTTTATCTTTCTAATGCAGCTGGCAAATATACCGTGATCATTTTATGCCATAAGGGCTGTACTGACGTTACTCACATTGCACTATCCAGGTGGCCCATGTAACTTGAAGACAAGCCACGGAGGCGGAGTAACAATGCCCCCGCAACGCTCTACTATCCTGTTAGGACCGAAACCATCGGTTTAAAGTGGATTCCGAACCACTACAAATACCCATGGCAAAGCCGGTATTTCAACCCGATACTTGTGGTACCGAGCGCCAGAGCACTAGCCACTCGGCCATCAGTCCCCTTAAGTGGAGTGTGGAACGTGGTATTTAAGTGGTATTAAGTGGAATTCTTTATATACACTCCACTGCAATGTGCTGCCACCTGCCTTTTGTGATTGGTTATTTCACGTGGACGTCGAACGTAGGTGGTGGTCATATTAATGTGACTGGACTGTTAACCGATTTTGGGAACAATATGTAACCAATTGATCAATCAGATTCAAGTCAAACAATATACAGTTATTTTGGACAATATCCAGTTAAAATTTCTATTCATATATATTTTTCATCTAATTGTGTATCCCTGTTATTTCTCCTGTAAGCTTTAACATTATGTTTGGAGCAGAGTTGATTAGGTTTCCAGAAATCTCGACTTTCAACCCATCTGAAAGGTATCATTATTTCCGCTCAAATTACCTAGCCATATGTCAAAACAAGATCTCCTGACAGATAATGCATTTAGCATACTTCCTGTTTACGTATCCTAATGATAAGCGATTCTATTCTGCTCAATTAAAGTAATTAAAATATGTAAAGACAGTCCATTCATCTTCGTAATGCGGAACCCATCACAGAGACGCGCGGAAATTGCCGCGAGTACTTATGCGTGAAACGAAAAAGCAGAGCGCGGAATTACTTCCAATGATTCCATAAACGAGTACATAATTGAATGATGATCCATATTTTGGGTCTGGAAACTAAAACCGTAGATCAAATTAAATGATTAGATAAATGGAGGTAAATTAAATAATCAGTTGAATTTTCGATGAAAAGATTTAATTAGCAAGCGATCGCGGATGCTGAAAGGCTTATATGCATTATTTAGTAGTGCGTAAGATCAAAGGGATCTCTCATCATAAGATTGATTGTAGAGTAAAATTAAATCGACATCTTGTTAATATTCATCATAGGTAAGAATCCCTTTATATAAAATGAACGGTACATAGATCTTTTAAAGAAAATAAAGGCAATCCATTCTCCTTACATTTAAGACTTAACACTTTACTTTTTCTATATTAACTAAGATTCTTCTTTTTAAATATGATATACGTATAATCATTTTATGAACATTTTTTTGTTGCTAAATAGCGTATTAAAATAAACAAGCCTGTTAGAAATTTCAGTAGATATCATGTATTTAAGCGATTTTGTAAACAATAAGTTACTAATAGTTCCATCAGTGTCTTGACAAACAATATTAAAATTATTTATGCTGTTTTAATTATATTGTGTTGTTATTAATTAACAAATTAGAGGATGCCTTTGCTGAATTACATATTAAATTGTATTTAAATGATTCTGGATACAGTAATTAACCAATTGTCCCAACAGTTCCATGCTAAACAATATTAAAGTTATTTATGTTGTTTCAAATCAAATTATTTTGTTATTAATTTACAAATTATAGAATTTTTTTTCCTAAATAATGCATTAAAATTCCCAGGACTGTTAGAAATTGCAGTAGATATCATGCATATATACGATTTTAAGTACAATGAGTAACCAATTGATCAATCATCAGATTCATGCTAAACAATACTAAAATTATTTATGACAATAACCATTTAAAATTCCTATTCATTTATTTTTCTTCTAATTATGTACATCTCCCTGTTATTTCACCCTTAAATTGTAGCATTACGTTTGGAGCAGTGTTGATTAGATTTTCAGAAATCTCGACTTTCAACCCATCTGAAAGGTATCATTATTTCTGCTCAAATTACCTAGCCATATGTCGAAACAAGATCTCCTGATAGATAATGCAGTTGTTATTGTTATTTTGTTATTAATTAATAAATTAGATGAGGTTGCTGCTAAATAATGTATTAAAATGCACAAGCCGGTTAGTAATTTCAGTAGATTATATGTATTATATGTTAGATATATGTATTTAAACGATTTTGGGAACAATAAGTAACCAATTGAGGAATCAAATTTATGCAAAACTATATTTATGACAATAAGCATTTAAAATATCTATTTATATATTTTTCTTCTAATTATGTACATCACCCTATTATTTCTCCTTTAAATTCTAGCATTATGTTTGGAACCGAGTTGATTAGGTTTCCAGAAATCTGGACTTTCATCCCATCTGAAACGTATCATTATTTCCGCTTAAATTACATAGCCATATGTCAAAACAGGATCTCCTGATAGATAATGCATTTAGCATACTTCCTGTTTACGCATTCTAATGATAAGTGATTCTGTTCTGCACAATTAAAGTAATTAAAATGTTTAAAGACAGTCCATTCATCTTCGTAATGCGGAACCCATCACAGCGACGCGTGGAAATTACCGCGTGTACTTATGCGTGAAACGAAAAAACAGCGCGCGGAATTACTTCCTATGATTCCGTAAACGAGTACATAATTGAATGATGATCTATATTTTGGGTCTGGAATCTAAAACCGTAGATCAAATTAAATGATTAGATAAATGGAGTTAAATTAAATAATCAGTTGAATTTTCGATCAAAAGATTTAATTAGCAAGTGATCGTGGATGCTGAAAGGCTTATATGCATTATTTAGTAGTGTGCAAGATCAAAGGGATCTCTCATCATAAGATTGATTGTAGAATCAAATTAAATCGACATCTTATTAATATTCATCGTAGGTAAGAATCCCTGTATATGCAACGAGCGGTACATAGATCTTTTAAAGAAAATCAATGCAATCAATTATCTTTACATACACTGAAGTGACAAAAGTCATGGGATAGCAATATGCAAATTTTCAGATGGCAGTAGCATCGCGTAGAACAGGTATAAATGCGCAGAGCTTTCATTTCTGTTCAAGTTATTCATGTGAAGAGGTTTTGACGTGATGATGACCGCACGACGGGAATTAACAGACTTTGAATGCGGAATGTTAGTTGGAGCTAGACGCATGGGTCATGCCATTTCGGAAATCGTTAGGGAATTCAACATTCCCAGATCCACTGTGTCAAGAGTGTGCCGAGAGTATGAAATTTCAGGCATAACATCCCACCATGGACAGCGCAGTGGTCGACCGCCTGCACTTAACGACCGAGACCGGCGACGTCTGCAAAGAGTCGTAAATTCTAACAGACAAGCAACACTGCGTCAAATAACCGCAGAAATCAATGTGGGACGTACAAGGGACTTGTCTGTTAGAACTGTGCGGAGAAATTTGGCTTTCTTGGGCTATTGCAGCAGAAGACCGACTCGAGTGCCTTTACTGACAGAACGACATCGCTTGCAGCGACTCTCGTGGGCACGTGAGCATATCGGTTGGTCCCTAGATGAATGGAAAACCGTGGCCTGGTCCGATGAGTCACGATTTCAGTTGGTAAGAGCTGATGGTAGAGTTCGAGTGTGGCGCAGACCCCACGAAGCCATGGACCCAAACTGTCAGCAAGGCACTGTTCAAGCTGGTGGTGGCTCCGTAATGGTGTGGGCTGTTTTTTCATGACATGGACTTGGTCCTCTGGTGCGACTGGATCAAACATTGACTGGAAATGCTTATGTTCAGCTACTTGGAGATCACTTGCAGCCATTCATGGACTTCATGTACCCAAACAACGATGGGATTTTTATGGATGACAATGCGCCATGTCACCGGGCCACAACTGTTCGCGATTGGTTTGAAGAACATTCTGGACAATTCCAACGAATGATCTGGCCACCTAGATCGCCCGACATGAATTCCATCGAGCATTTATGGGACATCATCGAGAGATCTGTTCGGGCCCAAAATCCTGCACCATCAACGCTTTCACAATTATGGACGTCTATCGAGATAGCATGGCTCAATATTCCTACAGAAGACTTCCAACGACTTGTTGAGTCCATGCCACTTCGAGTTGCTGCACTTCGCCGGGCGAAAGGAGGGCCGACACGATATTAAGAGGCATCCCATGACTTTTGTCACTTCAGTGTATAATAACTTTAACATTGCTTCTTCTATATTGACTAGGATACTTTTATTGAAACACATTATAAGTATAATCATTTTTTCAAACATATTAAACACTTTTCTTACGGATCAATATCTTGATTCAATTAATATCAAAATTAAGATCTTAACTTGAATTATTTAACTTTAATTATAAAATTAATATATAAATATTAAATATCTTAATTTTATTAATTTAAAAATATTACATTTTAACTTGAACTATTTATATTGTGATTGCAAAATTAAGATATAAAGACTTTAATTTTAAAAATTACTTATAGCTACCATTTTTTAATCAATGTTTAAAAAATTTCATTCAAAATGAATTTTTTTTTTTACTGACTGACGTCAAAAACCTAATTTTTTTAAAGATATATTAACAAGTTGCTTTAAATGAATAGTTTGTTGGTTTCCTATATATATTATAACATTTAGAACAATTTATTCATTGTCGACATCATTTAATTAAAATATTTTATACTGAAATATATATATATATATATATATATATATATATATATATATATAAATGTACATAGGCATTGATTTAATGTGGAGAAAATAACAAATAATGTTTTAACGTTTTATTTTTTTTGTAGATATCGATAACTTAATTTTAATTTCAAATATAACAAAATTTAAACTATATGTATTTTATTTATAAAAATAAGACTCTTAATTTTAGAAATTACTTGTGACTATAATTTTTTTTTAAACTTTATTATTTTTAATATACGAACATCATTAAATACAAAAATAAATGTTTTTAAGACAAATTTGATATTTTGTTTTAGGAGATTTGCATTTTTAACTTTTCTTCATACTGACTACTTTATAGAAATTCCATAATGTATGCTTTTAAGTGAAGATTTCAAGTAATTACATCTTTAGAAAATGGAGCTGTTAATTGATTTGCCGATTCCTCTGAATCTTAAACAGTTTCCAATAGTTTCTATTTAAGAGGGTGCTCTCCAGAAATTCAATATTTTCTTCGAATGTATGTCTGAGTTTTTGAAACTTCAAATTTCTCATTTATGTTCCGACCATTAATATAAATACAGGCGTTTACAGTCGTTAAAATTAAGCGTGTTTTTTATCGATTATTGATGTCATAATAATAAAAACGCTCTTTAGGTAGAGTTTTGCACCAACACTGTTGAACAAATGGATAAGAGCTGTTAATGAACTTTTAATTTTCTTTGAGTATGAGTGTTTTATTTGGCAACTAATTTAATATTATCTAATTCGTGTGAAAGATACTTTTAATTCAAGAATTATTTGTGTTCTCATTATATTTTTCTATAAATTTTTGAAACTGGATAAATATAGGAACTCATAAAAATATGAAAATTAATAGTATTTAAAGATTTTTTTCAGTTTTTCAATAATTTTTCAGTTCTATTAAAGTAAATTGACTTGATGAATAAATATCACTAAATTGTATATGATTTATAAAGACCAATCCTATGCCCATTTTTGGTAAAATATGAGTGTAGTTATGGGGCCTGATGGCCGAGTGGCCAGCGCTGTGACGCTTGTTACTACAGGTTTTGAGTCCCGGCGGTGGCATGGATGATTGTAGTGGTTCGAAATTCCCTTTAAGCCATAGGTCCCGGTCTGATATGATCATAGAGCGCTGCAGGGGTATTGTTACCCCGCGTCCGTAGCTTATCTTCAAGCTACAAACATCTGCTTGGTAGTACTTAAGTGAGTAACGTCGGGGCATCGCTTGCCTTAAGGCATCAAAAACAACAGTCTAAGTGTTCGCCAGCTGCATTAGAAAAAATGAGTCTCGATATAATAGAGAATACAAATTTGAATTTGAATGAATGTTAGATCAAATGAATATTTTTGATAGAATAGATACAATATTTTCTCAGTTCTATGAAAGTACATTGACTTGATGAATAAATATTACTAAATTGCATTTGATTTATCACTACCAATCTGATGCCTATTTTTGATAAATTATGAGTCTCGATACACAGTCGAATTCAATTTGTGATTTGAAGGAATATTAAATCAAATTAATGTTGTTTATTCATGTTTTGCTAACAAATTACAAGATGAGTACGGTCATATTATTTTTTTTTTCTGGGAGGGATTTCTAGTATTTCTGTGATTTTTTGTGTGAACAACAGAAAGCAAAATTGTAATGTATTTTAAAAACTTTTCTACGTGACCTCATTTCACACACGATGACATTTTACATGTAGAAAATGGTGAATAGCACTGAAGCACGTACCATGTTAAGAGGAATCTGTTAAACTTGATGCCTGATGGCATCCAGCTTTGCGGAGTAAATACATAAATTTTAGATTTTAAATATATCTACACGAAATGTTATATCTGACCCGTGTGCATGCAAGATGACCTTCACCTATTTGTGAATTCTTAATGCAGCAGTTTGGTGACATAATTATCTCCCATCATTTCAAGTAACTTTGTCCAGCAGGGTCTCCTGATCTCATTCCAATTCATGAAATGTATGCATGAAATGTAAAGTGTATGCATTTAATGTAACTGATTTGAAATATGCTTAAGCCGTCAGTTTCAACAGATGCTTCTCACCATGGTAAGTGCTACAGGGTAATACACCATTTGACACATGCCAAGTGCCATCGTGTGTGAAGGAGATCCCATGAAAAATTTCTAAAGCACACTAAAATGTTTAATATATTGTTGCTTCTTTGTCTTTGTTGGTTGTTTTCACTTTTCTTTTTAGACTGTCTATTGCCGGTGCTACAGATGCGTCAGTTTGAACAAACTCCTCTTACCATGGTACGTGCTTCAGTGATATCCTTCATCTGCAGCATACAAAGTGTCATCGTGTGTGACACTTTCTATTGAAAATTGGTTAAATACACTAAAATGATTACATTTGGGGCTTCTTTGTTTTTATTGGTATTTTCACTTTTCTTCTGTCTAGCGTCGACGATTTTCGTGTTATAGATACAATTCTAACGTTGTTTATAGTTTTTCAATGTAGATATCAGATTGCAATAAAAAAAGATTTGTTCCCTTTTGAAATTCTCGAAATCGTGTCACTGTCAGAAATTAACTGTTGTTTTTCATACAATTTTTCAGAGCATAGATTAAAATACCTTAAATCGAAATTTCATTCACCTTCTGTTAATGGTAGAGAAGCTAGGGACTCATAGGGGCATCGAGGAAGGATATTTATAATCACCCTGTATATATATATATATACACTCAAGAGCCAAAACATTATGACCACCTGTCAATAACGAGTTGGCCCACCTTTGGCGCGCAACACAGCTTCAACCCGCCTTAGCATGGATTAATACCACCACTTAATACCAGTTAAATACCACTTCCACCTGATCACGTGCCTTCCACGTCATCCAGGCGAGTTCATTGCAAAATGTAGGGGAGGTCATAATGTTTTGGCCCTTGAGTGTATATATATATATATGATGTGTCAATGTTTTTTTGTATAAATTTGTAAATGTTTTTATATTTGTAAAACGCCTTTTTTCTTTTTAAGATAAATAAATTTCTCTTAGAAATACACATATACATATGTATATGTATATATGTATATATATATATATATATATATATATATATATATATATATATATATATATATATATATATATATATATATAAAATAGCGTTACTGTTTCGTAGCTGTTGCTTTTCATATGCCTTTAGAGCGCATAGCTCAAAAGCTCTATAAAAAATTTAATTCATCTTTTGTGAATTATAGGGTAGCTAGAGACTCATATATCGAGAAAGTGTGTTAATAATCCCCCTGCATATATATATACATATATATATAATGTTTTATATTTTTTTTTGTTACTTCGCAACCTGTAAAATCTTTGCTCATGTTAATGCATGCAACTCATATGACACATATAATATAATCAGGAATATATCTATCATAGTATTCAATTATATCATGACAAAACGTGACTCACATTTTTGTTCTTAAGATCAATGAATTAGTCTTAGAAATGTATATATATATAAATATACATTACAATTTTTAAAGTTTTAAATCATTCTGTACTTTCTTATGCAGATGTAATTCATATTACACCTGTAATATAATCAGAAATATGTTTATCATAGTATTCAATTATATCATGGCAAAATGTACCCAAATTTTTCTTTTAAGATCAATGTATTACTCTTAGATATATATATATTTATGTATTAAAATTTTTAAAGCTATTAAAACTTTCTGCATTTTCTTATACACATTTAATTAAAAAACTCTTATGTTTGAAGAAAGAAATTTATTGGGTTTTTATCAAAAACAAAAACTGCTTCTAAAATCCACCGTAAGGAAAACAAATTTAAAAGTTCAAAGAAGAAAACAAAATGTACAAAGAAAGAATTAAACTCTTAAAGAAACGCTTTTTTTTTTTTTAAGATTGTTAAACAAACAAATTTAATGAAGAAATTGGATAAAAGTAAAAGGTTTATTTTTCTAATAATAGATTCCCTAATTGTGTTTTCTAATTAAAGAAAGAAAAATGACTTAAAAAATGCAGTATATTTTTTTGACAAATAAATAGAAATGAGTTAATTTTTGCCGAAGGAAGAAATAATCATAAATTTAATATTTGTGTCATTAATTATTGCAAAAATTGCAAAAATATTCTGCTGCAAACTAATACAAAATGAGTTATTTTTGTAAAAATTTAATGTTTAATTATTCATGAAATGAGTTCACTTAAATATGAGAAAATGTTTTCCATATTCATTAATAAATTTGTGAAATTAGATGTAATAAATGTTGACGATGTTAATGAAATATTTCAAAACAATGAAAAGTATATTAAAGGAAATATACATAATGTGAAATAATGAATTGAAATATACATATTATGAAATGATTAAATTAAATATATGAAATAAATAAATGATATTTTGTTTATTACGAGATAAATAAATGATATTTTTTATTACGAAATAAATAAAATAATAATTGTTAGATTAAATAATATCTATAACGAAATAAAAATCAACATTTCTTATTCGAAATAAAAAATACAGATTTAAAAAAAATCATAAAATCATCATTCAACATGAAAACTTGTTTCGAAATTAATTCTATATAATGCTTTAATTAAAAAAACGAATCTTTAAAAATAAAGAAAATGTAATTTAATCTTTTTTTTTTATTATTTCGAGAAAAATATTTCATAAATTATTACAGTGCGCTAGGAATCAGTATTCGCTTTTATTGACAACAATTGAACTATTCTTAAAATAAATAGAACTATAATGAAATAATTTCCCTTTAATATTTAAGATGAATGATTGATGATGTATGAAAATAATGTATGAAAATATGATTTTTCATACATTTGGCTTATATGTGTTCATAATTATGAAATGCAAAATGCATTATGACATTTGGAGTAATTTTCAATTAGATTTTTTTTTCACGCGAATAACATGTGTAGAATAACATTTCAATTTACAAACCCACGATATTTTATTGAATAGAATTATATCAATACTGGTAATTTAAACAAACTTCCTTGTGTTAATAATAGTATAAATGTGTGTATTATTGTATAATATTAATATAGTGTTTCACCATATAAATGTATCATAAATAAAAGATTAACATTTAATATATAAACATACATATACATATATTTTAAATACTTATAATATAACATTGATATACATAGATGATAATATTTATAAAAGCAATAAAGCATCGTGTTTTTTTTTATTTTACTTATATATCTAAAGCTATATTTTTTGAAATCATGAATTATGTAACAATTATTAAAGAATGCCATTATTAATAAATATTTATTTTCATCAGTATTCTAACTATTAAAATTGATGTATAAACTATAATAAAATTCATTTTCAACGCTTATTAAACATTTCCATGGGTTTTTTTTTCCAATTTTATTTGAAAATATTACATTTATTAACAAAATCACCATTTTTACACTTTTGAATTAGTTCATAAATTCATTTTGTTTATCTATGTAGTTATGCACTGTTGCCCAAAATTACCATAGTTATAGTTATCAACTAAATTTCAGTAACTTAACCTTAACTAACAAGTTTCAATGACAATAAAACATTGACAATATAGCACACAATTTAGATGGTAAGACCCTCAAACAACCTTCTGAGCAAAAAATGATGTATAATCAATAATAAAACTAATTTTAAATACTTAATAAACACCTGCATGTGTTTTTTTCCCAATTCTGTTTGAAAATAATCCATTTAATGAAAATTCCCCATATTTTACACTAACGAATTAGCTCAAAAAAGTTACTTTATTGGTGTAGTTACACACTGGTACCCAAAATTACCATAACTATCAACTTAATATCAGTAAGTTAACATTAACTAACAAGTTTCAACGACAATAAAACATTGACAGCACAATTTAGATGTTAAGACCCTCAAATAAACTTTCTGAGTGAGTTTAATTCTTTGTCGTAGAACAATCAAACATCGTCACTGGTCGAAAAAGTGACCAGCAAATATATGATACAAATATTCCGAAAACAGAGTTTAACATTTACAGATATAATACAGAATTGTGCTATTTTATTTTGATCTTATATTTTAGGCTATATCTGTTTCAAATCATGAATTTTGTAAAAATTATTAAAGAATGCAGTTATTAATAATTATTTACTTTCAACAGTACTAAAACCATTAAAATTGATAAATAACGAATAAGAAAATAAATTTTAAATATTTGTTAAGCACTTGGTTTTTTTCAATTTTGTTTGGAATATTAAATTTAATAACAAAGTCATCATTTTTACATTTTTGAATTAGCTCAAAAAATCATAGCCTGCGTTATTGCACACTGTTATCCAAAATTACCACAATTATCATCTAACTAAATATCAGTAATTTAACATTAACTAACAAGTTTCATCGACAATAAAACACTTACAGCACAATTTAGATGTTAAGAGCATCAAGTAAACTTTCTGAGTGAGTTTAATACTTTGTCGTGGAACAATCAAACCTCCCAGAGTCTGAGAGGTCGTAAAAATGACCAGCAAAGGGCCGACCTTAACGCCAGAGCGGAAAGATGGGATTGTGGCGTGACCACTAAATTACAGAACTGGACATGAAAGACATACGTGACTCAAATACGGTGGGCAATATTATCCTATAGGTCCTGATCAACACCAGATGAGAAACGATCCCATGTAATTAGCAAGAGCGGGGAATGGCTCATAAAACACCACTCGTGCATGTTTGTTTGCTTATTTATCCGGCCTCGTGGCTCTGCGATGAACCTATTCATTTTCAAGGTTGCAAACTTCCATTCTGTGCTTTGTTTGAAGGCATGTTAAATTCAAAAGTGTGTGGTAATTAAGAGACCGGTCACGCTCGAAATCGCAGGCTTCGTAATTATGGCGAAGAGATTTACTGTGTCACTGATGCTACCGCTAAATAGATGTTGGTGTGATACCAACCGTGGCCTACAAATGCTCACTGTGAAGATATAAGCTGTTGCTCCGGGTAATAACTCTTGCCATTTGTTTTTTGGGGGAAATGAATTATCTTTAATTAAGTGTGTATTATTTTAAACTAGTTTATACACTTCCATGTAGACATTTAAAAGGAAAACAGATGTTATCTCAGTTTTAAGCTCAACAATGTTTCATGGTAAAGTTATACATTAATGTTAATATGCTCCAGACTTCAGATTGTAAAATTGTAAGTTGATAAATTAAACTAAATTCAATTAAATTTATTGGAATGTTTTTTTACATTAACTTTGTTTTGTGCATAGTTTGACATTTAGAAGTTAAAATAATTAATTTCTTTGTAGTTTCAAATAAATCTAAATGCCCAAAGCTAAAAAATGCTTATAATACAATTTGAACGAATACTATTTTATTAGAACGAATGCTATTAAAACATTAAGTTATACACTGTTATCCAAAATTACGAAAGTTATGGAATAAATATCAGTAACTTAACATTAACTAACAAGTTCCAACTACAATAAAACATTTATAACGACAATTTAGATGTTAAGACCCTCAAATAAACTTTCCGAGTGAGTTTAATTCTTTGCCTTTGAACAATCAAACCTCCTAGAGTCTGAGAGGTCGTAAAAGTGACCAGCAAAGGGCCGACCTTAACGCTGGAGCGGAAAGATGGGATTGTGGCGTGACCACTAAATTAGAGAACTGGACATGAAAGACATACGTGACTCAAATACGGTGGACAATATTATCCTATAGGCTCTGATCAACACCAGATGAGAAACGATCCCATGTAATTAGCAAGAACGGGGAATGGCTCATAAAACACCACACGTGCATGTTTGTTTGCTTATTCATCCGGCCTCGTGGCTCTGCGATGTACCTATTCATTTTCAAGGTTGCAAACTTCCATTCTGCGCTTTGTTTGAAGGCATGTTAAATTCAAAAGTGTGTGGTAATTAAGAGACCGGTCACGCTCGAAATCGCAGGCTTCGTAATTATGGCGAAGAGATTTACTGTGTCACTGCTGCAGCTGCTAAATAGATGTTGGTGTGATACCAACCGTGGGCCACAAATGCTCACTGTGAAGCTCTAAGCTGTTGCTCCGGGTAATAACTCTTGCCATTTATTTTTGTTGGGTAAAAGGAATTATCTTAAATTAAGTGTGTATTATTTTAAAGTAGTTTATACACTCCCATGGAGACATTTTAAAAGGAAAACAGATGTTATCTCACTTCTAAACTCAACAATGTTTTACGTAATGTTATACATTAATGTTAATATGCTTCAGAGTTGAAATTGTAGAATTGTAAGTTAATAAATAAAAATAAATTCAATTTAATTTGTTGAAATTGTTTTACATTAGCTAGTTTTGTGCATAGTTGGACGTTTGTAAGTATGGAATTATTATTTTTGATTTGTTGCTTCAAGCAAAAATATATGACTATTTTAATAACTATTTTTAACAGAATTATTAGCAATACTAGTTTGCTAAAACCTACTACTTTCAAAAATTTTTTTTAAAAATCATTTAATTAAATAGTTCCTATAAATATTTAAAGTCTAGCTTCTTTAAAGCATATCCTCTTATCATTATTTGTGAACGAATCATAAAAACTACCTCATATAAATATTGAGGTGAATTAGTAGAGTTGTCGGATTTTTAATAAGAATATATTATAAATTCTATCAAAATTATATTCTGCCTTGTTGCTCATATTTTAATGCAATGTACATAATATATTAAAAGGAAATGGAAAGTAATTGATTCGGATAATAGTTGATAATAAGTCATTATTCGATTATAACTGATGACTAATGCATGCTCTGAAATTTCATTAAGTTAATAATAGGGTAAATAGGTTTAATATAGCCTAGGTTATATTTAGGCTATATTTATTACACGGTAGCTATATATTTAACATACATTTAAAATAGTTTAAATCTATATTACCCTATGTAAGCAGTTATAGAGTATTGCTTAATTTATATGCAATTTCATATTAATTAAAATTACAAAATAAAATAAAAAAACACATCAGAACAATATCAAACGGATAGATACAGTGCTACGCAAATACAACATTAAAATATTACTTTACATATTCAGCGAAACAATTTGATATGAAACTCGCAAACTGAATATTTTTTGCAAAAACTTTTTTTTTTTTTTTTACTTGAGGACCAGTAATTCACAAAGATATTCCTGATGGGAAGTGAGAAAAATACATAGTCTTCCAGTAGAACTTTTGGGAATAATTAACCTGCAATTATATGCATGAAAACTACCAGGCAGCTTCACTGTTGATGAGAAAAATTTTATAATGTCAGGACTAAGAATAGGCCAAGACAAATTATCAGTATATTTTTTTTTAATCCATACAGTTCATGATGGAAGTGCACGACAGGGAGGTATTTTATTACGGAAACTCATATTTTTTTGTTCCTAAAAATGGTCTAAGATAATCAGATTTCATTGCAGCATCTGTTGATAACTGTCAAAGATTATTTTGCAATGTACTACATATATATCGCAGTAAGCATTAAATAATCAGTTAAAATAATAAATACTCTTTAAGATAAATTAAAAAAAACATTAAATTAAATTATATTATTTTTTGTAGACTAATTATTGTAATATAAATGTTTGAATATTTCATAAATTGGAATGCATGCAGATGCATACGAAAGAATAGATTATATTTTCAGGTATGATTTTTTTCACATAAAAAAAACCCCAATTTTTTTATTAATAATATTATTATTGGTCTTAACTTTTTTTCTTAAATTCTAAATTAGGTTTAATGATTAATTTTTTATGTTACTAGGTTTTTTGCAAATTGATTCAAATAAATTTCAGAATTACATTCTTTGCTAACAATAAAAATGTTAGTCAGAGAAAAATTGAATACTATTATTTAGTTATGAGTAAAATATTTCACCCAACTGGTTTTCAGAAAATCTAGTAATTATGACAGAAAAATGTTCACATTATTAAATAAAAATGAGGAACTTAAAATTTTTTTTTTTTTTTTTATTTCACTTATTTAAATGAGATAAATTTACTGATTCATCATTTTCATCAAATATTTTTTCTTCCATTATTTCTTATGGATTGCGAATATATTGTTATAAAATATTAATTAAGAGTAATGCAGAAATTCTCCAAATTAATCTTTGTGTGACTATTTTTACTTATAATATTTATAACTTTTCTTTCTCTTATGAAGCTCTTTATTTAAATACCATCTTCTTTAAATACAGCTTTAATTTCTAAATAAAATCAATAAACAGAATTTAATTAATTTTATTTTATTAATTACTATCAATTTACAAAGGGAATGGACATGTTTTGAATCAATAAATTCTCAAAAGACATTAATGAATATTTAAATTAAATATAAAAAAATAGGATTAAGTTAATTTGTCCACAAGCATTTCAATAAAATAATAATTAAACTTCTAAGGCATGCATTGAAATGTTTGCATGTTGTAATATTTTTTAAATCTTTACACAAGCTAAGGAAAAAAAATATCACACAAATTAAAAGCTTAAAATTTTTTCAACTCTCTGGGCTAAAATTAACACTTTTTTGTACACAGACTTTTGAACCATTGTAAAGCTCTATTCTTATTTGTATTCATTCTCAAAAAGCGTGCACACTTACGTATGCAAATGATCATGATTAACTTCAGGGCGCATTGTTTTGCAGTCGTACTTTTTTGCAATTATTTATTTATTCTGTTAGTGTCCAGTGCCATTCTTTAAAGTAATTAAATCCTTCTCTTCACAAAGTCCTGGATTGAAATCCTGTCAAGTAGATTCGTATTCTAAGCTTTCTGGGGGTTTTGAAATTCTAAAGCTGCTTCTTCTTGTCTACTTAGTTTACCGGTTTATTCGTACATAAACAATGGACTTGCTTTTTAACTTACAGATGGTTTTTTTCCGAGGAGGTTCTTTAAATTCTTAACATTATGCAAAATAGTTTGCAGGGGAGTGATTTTGCGGAATTCTCTAGAGTAAAAGTTTTATCATTATCTTTCCTCAATTGAATTTGTATTTACCTATTATTTCAAACCTATTTTTTTCTACAATTGCATTATAGAGGTTAATTCAATTTTTTTCTATTTAAAAATTGCAATTAGATATTATTTGTTTAAGTCAAGACAATCCAGAATATGTTTAATAATTTTAAAAGCATTTTTCACTAAAATTGATATATAAAAAACAAAAATGTATTAGGTACTTAAACTATTGGATGATTGTTATTGAAATACGCCTATTTTCTCAACGTTAACAATTTTTTAAAGAAATAAAAGTCCACTACATAGATTTCCGTTTGACAGTAAAGAAACGGTTTTAATATCGATATAATCTCTCACTTTTATAAACCCTCACTTAAAGATACGAAATATTGATAAAGATTGTTTAATTATAATGTTGGTATATATATATATATAAGTTCAAAACATATTGTTAGACATCGTACGATATTATATAATTTTGTCAAATTATTAAATTTCATGAAATGGGATTGTATTTACCTATTATTTCCATCCTATTTTTTTATACAAATGCATTATCTACGGAGGTCAAGACAATTTTTGTATTTAAGAATGGCAATTAGATATTATCTGTTTAAGTCAAGACAGTCCAGAATTTGTTTAATAAGTTTCAAAGACTTTTATAACTAAAAATTATTTATAAGTAAAAGATATATTACGTATTTAAAGTATTGGTTGATTGTTATTGAAATATGGCTATTTTCGCAACATTAATTTATTTTTTTTTTTTTTTGAAAAAATAAAATACCAGTACATTTCCTTTAGATAGTAAAGAGTCTGTTTTAATAACGATCTTTCATAAACTCTGACTTAATAGCCCGAAATATTAATAATTATATTAAATTATGTATTCATAGTGATGGTATTTAAATAAGTTCAAATAGTAATGCCAGACATCATATGAAATTATGTACTGATAAATATATCAAAGTACTTATTTAAATCGATAGTATTTCATAAGTCAATCCTGTATTGATAAATATATTAAAGTATTTCATCAAATCGGTAATATTTAAAAAGAGTTCAAAATATAATGTCGGATAAGGTGACAAATTTGAACTAATGCGAATCTAAGTATTTTTACTAATTGATTCACAACAAAAAATAGTTCTCATATAATATTTATTGCTAATAAAAGAATTTAAAATCTTTTTTTCTCTAAACATGTTTATAATTAATAGCAATATTTTAGAGTTCCTCGTCTTGCATAACTTTTTCAACCATTTTACTCATTTATGAAACATAAACTATATTAAACATGGACTAAACTGTAATTTTTGTACCCCTTAGTACAGTTTAGTAGTTAGTTCACCAGTGTTGTATTTCTTAAAGTATAAAGCACTTTTTTTTTCTCGTTTATAAATAATCTTTAATGTAATAATCAATATGTTGGAAATATTTTACACATTTGAATACTTTCATCATTTTTATATCAATTATCAAAGTTAATTTTGATCTTTCTATAGAGTAATTATATAAACTCTTCATGTACACAAGTAAATGTCAAAAAATTCAGTATAACGACTTTTGGGGTAAATTTGTTGGAAGAAATTTGCTTCCTGAAAATAATACAAATATGAAAAAATTCATACTCTATTATCAATTTAATAAGTGGAAAAATATTCATAAACAAAACCGAAGTTCCATTTGTTAAGATTGGACAACATGTTCTATAAATTATAAGATATGAAATAAGCCGAAAGCTTTTTATTCCTCAAGCTAGAAGCAAAATGAAAAAAATTGGTTTCAAAACGCATTAAAATTTATAAAATATTGCTAAATTCCCAATTATTGACTCAGAAAAATGTTTTTATCATAGCCCTTCGAAACTAACATACTTGTAAGTTAATATCACAAACTAAATTTTTATTTATGCACACTAGTTGTAAAAGATCATTGATTATAAATATCAGTAAAAGAATCATTCGTTATAAATGTTGGTAACAAAGATAGATACCAAAGCACTTATCTTACCAAAATGGTTCTGCCATCCTGAGAACTTTCATTTCAACTTTCAGCTCCATTCAAAATGCAGTTTCTAAAAAATATGTAATGTATTTTTTAGTAAACTAAAAATATAATCTTTATTTTTAATACATCATAAAAATATTTTAGTTTCAAAAATAATCAGTGGCAACCAATATATTTTTTTAAATTAATTCCCACGTAACATAAAAAAAAAAAAAAAAAAAAAAAAAAAAAAAAACATTCATTAAACATTTAAAATAAAACATTTATTAAAAATACATTAATACAAATGTATCTTAAATAAATTTATGTATTTTGGAAATATTTTGTTTATTTGTTTTTGAGTCAGTTATGCTAAAGTAAATCATGCTTATTTAATTTAAATTAGAATTTAATATATTTTATAAATTATACTTTTACAGTATATAAATAAAACATCTCAATGCATGCAAAATAATAAAAATAAGTTTTAAATTTTATTAAAATTGCAATATTTTACAACATAATTATTCGCACAAATGAGAAAAGTATCTAATTAATTGTCTACTAGACGACTGACAACGAGATTGGAATGATAAGAAGAAAGGGTTAATGTAATACATGCTAACGTACATCATGCTAAAGTAAATACTAATGTAAATCATGCTTCTATAATTTAAATTAGAATTCAATATATTTTATAAAATACATTTCTAGTATATAAAAATAAAACATCTCAATACACACAATAAAAGAAAATACTATTTAAATTTTATAAAAAGTACAATATTCCACAGCATAATTATTCGTACAAATGAGAAAATTATATTTGTATGCAATACAGATTTTCATTCACACAACATGACAAATTTATTCCCAAAGTACTTTAAATATAGCAAGCATCAGCATTGCACATTTAAAATTGCTTACTTTAAAAATAAATTTACTTATCTATAGATAAATATCCGTAAGTAATACATCTTCACGATTTGAATAAATATTTTACCGCAAATATAAAATTCTTTTGCATTTTTTATTTTATTCAAAAATTAAAAATCATTATCAATTTTTAAACAGAAAGAGGAGGTTAGCACAAGCAATGCGAAGTATTTTTACAAATCCACTTATGAATAAAACATCAGATAAAATCAGTGTTTGTTCATACAGATTTAATCTAGATTGTCTTTGAATAATAAATTACAATTTTAATCATATATATAATGCAGAAACGTAACAAAAACCTTAATATTGAAAGTTAATATCCCAAAATCCAATTCGGCAAAATTTGGTGCTAATCAAACAAGCTTAAAAATCCAATAGAATTGCACGGCGAATAAGCATTCGTCTTAAAAATTAGATTTGCATTTCGACACTCTTCCCCTTTAATCAATGAATACTACAGCGAGATTTTTTTTATCGTCGTCTGGCTTTTTTCAGAATATTTATTCTGTCGACACTCTGTTCTTTGAGATTAGTTCAACACCTTTTCTCCATATCCTGTAGCGCCCCTGCAAAAGGGGCTGCGGAATCAATTATAAGGGCCTTTAAAGGCCGCTCAGGGCGCCAGAGGGCTTGTGAAACTTAAACATAGCCGGAGGCTGTCATTGAAGGGCGACTAGCAATAAATTTCGACTTTATTTGTTCAGCCCTGGGGTGTATAAAATGTAAGACCCCTTCCTGTTCCAGAAGTTGAGAGCATGCCAATTGATGGTTTGAGGTAACGTATTGCAACATGAATTGAGTGGTTATTGGTAGCCCCAGGGAAGACTGCTATTGTTTCCGTTTTTATTTTTTTTAGACTTTGCGTTTTATTCTAAAAATAGGGGAGATTGAAATTAAAAGGGTGTGAACTGATCAATGTATTAAATAAAGGAGTATATATTAAATAAAGAAGGAATGAAATGCTTAAATTTTTTTACATATTTAATTGAAAAAATGGCTTTCCACTAAACATGAAAATTTTTATTTTCCCATTTCTAAGGTGCTGAAATACAGGACATAGCGGTGGCAGAATATTGATGATTAATTCATTGGCACTCAGATTTGAACAAAGGAATAGTTCCAAGCACCAAGACTGGAACAAAGGTCTGGTTCCAAGAACCAAGGTTGAGACCCTTTCGTAACCAAGATTGAGCTTTTCAGATTTAGGCGTAGTAAAAGCTCAGCTGTTTATAACAGAGATAAGATTGATAGATTAGTAGTGAAACGTCTCAGACTATATTAGACCTATAACGGCTTCTAGATTAGGGTCACTTTCAGGTTCATGGGAACATTTTAATTTTTATTTACAAACACTATATATATATATATATATATATACATATATATTAAAATAAAATGTGATCAAAATTGCCCGATTAAGTCACAAGTACAGTTCACTCCATGGCTGGTGGTTATCCGAGTTCTGGAGTCTACGTCGAATCTAATTGCCTGGTCAATGACAGATATTAATTATCACTCGTCGTGGTACAAGAAACTACTAGGGGGGGTTCACTTTGGTAACAGGTGGAATCTACCACCTATCCAACCACTTCAGAGAAAAAAACAACAACAGTTCTGGTCGACTCGTCGCAGAACTGTCTCTCTTTTTCATCAAAACCATCCTTTAAGACAATCCGTTAAGTGGGACGGGGATGTCATTGAAGGGTGACTGGTATTAAATTTCGACTTTATTTGTTCAGCCCTGGGTGCATAAAATGTAAGAGTCCTGTTTCAGAAGTTGAGAGTCTGCCAATTGATGGTTTGAGGTAACGTATTGCAACATGAATTGAGTGGTTATTGGTAGCCCCAGAGAAGACTGCTATTGTTTCAGTCTTTATTTTTTTTTCAGACTTTGCCTTTTAATCTAAAAATAGGGAAGACTGAAATTAAAAAGGTGTGAATTGATCAATAAGGGATATATTAAGTAAAGGAGGAATGAAATTTTTATTTATTTTGCCATTTTTAATTTAAAAATTGCTTTTTAATCAAATAAAAACTTTCATTTTCTTATTTCTGAGGTGCTGAAATACAGGCAGGTGTGGTGACAGCATATTGGCGGATATTTCTTTTTCACCAAGACTGGAACCAAGTATTGGTCCCAAGTACCAAGAATGGAACCATTTCGGTTCCAAGAGTGAGTTATTTAGATTTAGGCGTAGTAAAACTAAGCTGTTTATATCAGAGAAATGATTGATAGATTGGTAGTGTAACATCTTGGCCCATGTTTGATCTATAACGGTATCAAGAAGATGGTCACTTTTAGGTTCATGGGACCACTTTAATTTTTATTCACATGCACTATATGCATATACTACTGTGACCAATAAGTAATACCAATTTTTTTTTTCATAAGCTCCCTTTAAGTCAATCCGTCAAGGATTGATTGTTAGATTCTTCACTTTTCATTATAGTAGACATTTCTTAGGTCATGAGCGATCACCAATCACGATGTAACAAGTCATGGTTTAGTCCATATTAAATTTGTAGTTGTAATTGTGTTTCAATCTTGATTTGTGAAGGTCGCACAGACATCCGCTAATTTCCTGAGTATCATTATATATGACACAGAATAACTGCAATCTGATTTTAGTGACAGGTTGGCCTCATTAGTACGAAACACTAATTACATGTAATATAACTACCCACAATACTGCTTGTCTGCTGTCAAATTTTAGTGATGGACTGTTGTTATATATTTATCAAATAATATACATTTTTTTTCTCCTGGGAATAACATGCCAATACATTTCCAGCGAGAAAAAAATAATACAGTAGATTGATCCTTTTTTAGGATCAGTAATTTGTGGTTACTCTATACATACCATTCCTAGTATAGTAACATAATATGAGTAGCAGATATCTTCTGAGACACGTTATGTATAACGTTTGTCACTTTTTAAAAATAATCTAAATAATTATATATTATGAAGATTGGTAACGAGATTGGAATTATAGCAAGAATGAGCAAAACAGTTTCGAAATTATACTTAAAGTTTCAAAAAATCACAGAATTATTTTCAGAACAGAAATTATGTTTATAAGTTCTCATGGTTCATTCCCCACATATCTAATTTAATCTCTCAGAAGTTGACTTATGTTACTGTGGAGAAACAGGAGAACCATTCCATTACGCAATGGTTTAAAAATTTCCTTCGTGTTGAAGTCCTTTTTCAGCTATTTTTACATTCAAGGACACAAAAATCAATTTTCAATGCCCGAACCAGATGGAAAATCAATAAATTAATGAACTTTATAGAAGAAAATTAACAATTAATGTTCAGAAGAAACCATTACTTCTGAAATACAAATTTAATTCTCTGCACGCATTCTATCACTCCCAATAAAAAAAAATTTAGAATGAAAGTAACTTATTCTTAACTAAAATATTTTTTAACTCAAACCACACATTTCTTTCACAGACTTATCGCCCTTAATTTTTCCTTCTGCGTTGTATACTTCTCTTTTCACTTAAGCCTAACTTTGCTTAGAAATAAATATTACTTACATAATATTGTTACTTTGAAATCACAATAAAGTTGAAATCCTCAACAGGTTTATGACTTGAAAATCAGTTAATTTTAATTCTAACTAAATAAATTATACTACTTGTATTATTTATTTATTTTTGTACTTAGTTTTGACGAAAGTGTCTTCACAGTTTCTCTTCAACACAAATGATGAATAATTAAAAATTAGCACTCAAAAATAAATATGTCATGTAAATTTTCTATGTAATGATTCTTCTGAATTTATGTTCCATAATAAAGTCTTAATTAGTAACATTTCAAAATCTAATAGCATTTTCAAGGAACCATTTTCCATTAAAAATGCATGCAGTGAATGATTTTTTTGTTTTGAACCTTTAAATAACTTACTAAAATTTAGTTAATTAATTAGCATAATTTTTAAAAAGCGCAATATATTCAATGCAATAAATTAAGGAAGCATCTCGTAATTTAAAACTTGGAAATATTTTTTTTTCGTTCTAATGCAGCTGGCAAACACTTAGACAGCTTGGTCTTGGATGCCTTAAGGCAAGCGCTGCATAGAAGTACTCACTTTGCATTACCCAGGAGGCCCGTGTAACTTGAAGATAAGCCACGGACGCGTAGCCCTCGCCCTCGCTCTACGATCCTATTAGACCGGGACTTACTGTTTAAAGTGAATTCCGAACCACTACAAACATCCATGGCACCGCCGGGACTCGAACCCGAAACCTGTAGTACCGAGCTCCAGAGCGCTAGCCACTCAGCCATTCAGGCCCATTTGGAAATATTAACCACTGATAATCTAAACATTACTTTCATTTACTACATTAATGTGTTATTAAAAAAACTCTACTATATTAACGAATAATCATAATACGAAAGCTATTAATGTGATAAATGTTCATAAAGTTTGAGGTATATATTACTATTTCTAATTTTTTTTCTTATTTATAAACTATCACTTAACAATAAAAAATACGTAATTTTTCATATGTGTATTATTTATTAATTTAATTATGTCTTTAATGTATTTTGGAATGAATTATTTTTAGTCAAGTTCAATTTCCTTTTATTTTGTAATAAAAAATAATATGCTTTTAAATATAACTTTAGTTTAATAGGTATAGTTAAATATGGAAAGGTTTGTATTATAGATATTTTATTTATAATCATCATCTTTAGTAGTTGCATCTATTGAAACTATGTTTAACTAACCCCAAAAAATTTTTAAAAAATTACTGGAATGGGGATATGAAAAGTTCGGCTCATTATTTTTGTAAAAAACTCCATTTTTAATGTGAAAAGAATTGCAATTACTTTTCTCTTTTCTGAATCTCAACTAAAACTGGAAAAACCATTATATTTGAATTGAAACTGTGTAAGGTATGCATAAAAAGTTGACATAAATAAGTCAAAATTTATTTCTATTAAAATAAATTGTAATCTAAAAGATAAATGATTTTCTGTGAAATGCTTTCTTAAAAGTATTTTAGATTTTGTTCATGCAAATGAAGGAATAACTTTTATTGAGCTTTGATAATATAAGTTAAATTCGTCTTTATTTAAAAAAAAAATGTCTTGTTTATTGAATTTTACAAGAAATCCTCTTGTACCAGAAAATACCACACAATGCTTATTGAAGTAATAAACAAACAAATCAATGACAATATAATAAATATGCCAAATAAATGGCAAAATGAAACACATGGCATTACAAACAGAATTAAAATGCAGAGGGCAGATATGAAACATCAAAGATTTTATACATTTAAAAAAACTCTGTAGAACCAGATGTCTTTTTAGCAAGTTGACAAAAGTTTTGTGGTTCTTGACATTTTGTTAGTCCTTTCTTTAGAATTTGCTAGGATGTTCAAGCCTGGAGCAGCTGAAACCTATGTGATCAATATTCTATACTTCACCTAGATTGAAATTACAAAGATCAGTTGAACATAGCTTATGTCTAATTAAAAACAGTTGATGTTGCCTTGTCTAACCATGAACTGAGTTATTCTGAAATTAGTAGAAAAATGTTGAGCTATAAGGATCTGAGAAATAGAGGGAAATTAATTTTTCGGGATTGAAGCATCGGTTGATTTTATGTGCAATATATTCCACAGATTATTTTGTCTTGCCTTTCTAAAATAAAATTTTGATCAATTAACATTAATTGATAAGTACCATTTGGTGACTTCTTTAGCGAGACAATCAGCTCTTTTATTGCGAATATTCCTATATGTCCACGAATAAATTCAAATAAGTAATATAAAAGAAATATTTAAAGTCAACTCCTACTTTTTTTCCCCTATACTGCAGAAAAGTCCTTTACAAATAAAGTTAAAATTTTCCTTTTATATCTGGCACCATCTATTATTAGATACATGCAACTTAAATCTAAAAAAAACTAAAATTAATTAATTAAATTTAATGAATGAATTACTATTTGAAGACACTGTATTAACATCAAGTGTCATCCACTACAAGTTAAAAAAATATATTTGTACTTGAATGGATGAATAAAAAGTATTTTATTAACGAATGAAAATTTGAACAAGATATATATAGGGAGAGGGTGAGCTAATAGTAGGAATTGAAAAATAATTTTATATTTCATTAAGATACTTAAAATGTATTTAATATTAACGATAGTATTATTGTACGATGCAATACTATGCGCGAGCCAGTCAGCTCTTCCATTGACAAATATTACTGTATGATCAAGAAGGAACTCAAAAATTACGGTTATATTTTATTAAGATACTGTTAACATGTTTTGAAAGTTAACGCTAATATTATTGTACGATGCAATATTTTTCAGTCTTTCTAAAAATGACAGCGTATCCGTGCAAACTATACCTTCTGAATATGAACCATTTTATTAATTTATATAATTGTTTATTGCATAGAAGTTTGGCACTAGAAAAGGTCGCATTCGTTGCGCATATTGTTTTGATGATATTCTAATTCAAGAGGATTTTATAGGTGACGTAGGGAATGCAAATTTTGCTATTTGGTTTACTGCTAACAATATAACAAGCTACTGGAACGTCATGTATAAAATTATTATTAGTAGTAATAATGATGATTGGATTTATCTTGAATGGATGTGGTAGAGTTGAAATTATCATTAAAAAGTCATGGTTAATAGTAAATAATTGATTTATTGATATTGTAAATCTATGTTACATAAAATACTGAGATCTATGGGCTACTAACCAGTTAATACAAAAGCAAAACCATAATTAATTGTACTATACCCACAAATAATTTACAACATGCTGGATACATAAGAATTAAAATACTCAGTTTTGTTTATAAATATCGGAACATATGGATTTGAATAATGGATTTGATTTAATTCCTAAATAATTGCGAACAGTTCGGTCTAATTCAAATTGCAATATATTACATTTGTTGCACATTTATAATTTTTTCCAGCATAATTTGCTATCTAGGCAGAGACCTAGAATTTCATTCACAACGAAAAAAGGAGAAATCAGCTAAGAAATAACTGAAAATTTGATGACATTTTTGAATTAATTTATTTACATTTTATATTTAATTCCTGTCCTGCTATGTTATTAAATTTATCGATTTTTGCCGTAGGTGCTGAAAAAAGGCACTTGTACGGTTTTTACTTAAATAATTTATAATCTTTAATTTTTTTTATTTTTTAACGAAAAAATAAATTAAATCATTTTTGTGTTTTATGAATTAAATAATTTATTTTTAAAAAAAGAAAACAATATATAATTCGGGACCAAAAGTTTTAATTCGGATTTTAATGAAAGTAATATTTAAAATTGCCTTTAAAATAAAAAGTTTTTTTCGTTAATTTAATTTTGCGTGATTTTTAAATCTTTTCAATTTGTTTTCCCTTCAATGATTTACGGAAGACAAAATGAATAAGTCAGAAGTATTTAATTTATTCATTGGCCTCCAGCAAATGAGACTAAAAGTAAAATATTTAATTAGTAAATTTTAAAGATTGCTATGGAAAGGTATTGTTCTGTACTTTGAATGACGTATGCTTGATAAATGGAATATTATGAGAGAGCAGGTTAAATAGGCATATTGTCTTAAGCCTTGATTGCTATTTTAATAAATAATTGCATATAGTTTGAGAGCTGGCAACTTCCCATCTTATACTTTGCGAAAAGTTCTAACTTTTTTTTTCAAAACTGCAAATAATTAATTCTGTAAAATTCTAGACGGTACAAAAATAGATAAAAGCAATATTGTTATTTGGAAAAATAAATGGATTCCTTACATTTTAGAACATTGAAATTTGAATGTCCTTATGTGAAAACATATGATATGTAATCACTTATTAAAATTACCTCTTTTCGTTTAAATATTGCGATTATTTATAAGGGATTAACCATTTTATTTTTATATGTTATTCAGTATTTTTATATTTTAACCCTTTTGCTGTTACAAATTATTCATTATTTGTACATTTTAATAATTTTATATTTAGATATTATTCATTATAGTATTTTTTAAGATTATTATTTGAGTTGATAAATAAATAATATACTGCTATGTCCAAAAAGTAAGACCAATTTTCAATTTAAAATTCTCGGGGCATATGGAATTTATTTATTTTTTATTTTTTAGGTTGCTGGCGTTGTCCTGGATATCTGTGTGAAATTTGACATCAAAATATTCATTAGTGTTTGAGTTACGCTTGGCTTTGTGAGACGCTAAAACTGATTCCGGTGATTTTTGAAATGTCTAAATTAATTTAGTAAAGAACTTGTATTAAATGTTGTTTGCGGAAACGTATAGAATGTTGCAGGAGGCATTTGGTGAGCATTCCTGTATCGGAAAGAAATGTTTAGAAGTGGTATAAACAGTTTAAAAAACGCAGAGAACATGTTGAAGAAGAAGATCTCTCTGGGAGACTATCCCTCAACCAACGAGACTATCAACCTCAAAATTTGAGAATTTCGAACCCTTTTCATAATCCTCAAGACAAGTAGAAGTACCTTCCAGTCTAATGAAATATCGTGTCCATTCACAGCACATTTAATTTCAGCATCGTTTGTGGAACCATACTTTAGAAATTTAGAATTCCTTCACTTTTCACATGGATGCACACGTCTTTTGGATTAACATGCAATATTCTGATGATCAATGGGCCATTCTACCAACTAAATATTTAATTTTAAAAATATAAAATAAAATAATTTGAATTTTTATCATGCTAGAAAATGCTATTTTCAGAAACAGTTTTTGTAGTGTTATTTAAAACTAATCATTTGGCTTTCTGTAATTGCTATTTTTTTCTGTATTTCCACATCTTAAATAAAATGCAGTAGACTGTCACCCACAATTATTTTGTAATAGTGCTTTGTAATACGATTTATATTACCATAAACTAAATTAATAAATTATGTGTAAAATTTTCTGATAAAGTAAACATTTGATTTCTATCAGATAATACAATGGAATCAACCTTATTAAATTTTTACTATTCATTTAAACCATGTATATATAAATTCATATAATGTAATTATGAATATATATATACAGATTCATAAATGCATTTCTCTTTATCCATGTATATAATACAATTAATTATTTTCCTTCAACATTTTTCTAAATGTAATAGCCTCTCATTTGTCTAATGCCCTCACTTGTGGAATAAATAATATAGTTGAAATTTTGTAAGGAATTCTCCTCAAACGTTTAAACAAATAACATAAATAATCAACAAAAAACTAATGCGAAAGATATCATTAATTTAAATGCATATTTATTATTTTTTAATAATAATCTGTAACTCTTATATGAAGATGTAATGAATTTCGATATTACACAAGCCTTTATATAACTAATCCCATATTTATATACATTCTATTTGAAACAATAATAATATTTAATAACATTTAACAACTATTTGAAATATTTAAAAGCAAAACTCTTTCTAAAACATTTTAAAATAATATGTTAAATATATTGTATAAATTAAAACACGGCAGTTTGAGAAATTGGATGCTCAGTTCACTGATTAAAGAAATCTTTTAATCTGCAGTAAAATAGTTAAACCATTTATGAGGAAAAAATCAAATATTTCCTGTCTAGCCACTATAAAATGAATTAACAATTGTAACTTAATAGCATCAAAAATGAATTCAAATACTTATTCCAAATTCTTGAGCCTAGTGGATAATAGATGAGTTATGTTCTCATTTTATTGCAATAAATTAATTACCATACAGCAGTATGAATGAAAGTAGCAATGAAATTAATGTCAAAAAAATAATTGCAAATTCATTGAACTTTTAACTCAGTAAGCATTTATCATTCGAATACTTGAAATAATTAAACATATATTATTGTAATAATATATATTGTATATATATATATGTATTTTTAAAAAATGGAAATCTCCTTTTCTGAACCAATGGTTTCATTTGGAATGTGCTCAATTATTAAAATGAATTAGTTACAACATTTTCAATTAAATATTTGAAATTCGTCATATGTTATTACTATTATTAAATTTTTTGTTCACGAATAATAATTTATGATTGATATAAAAATGATTTTAAATGTCTCATGCATATTCTTACATATTTTGCTATATAGTAATAATTTTTGGTGATTAATGTAATAATATTTTAAATGTCTCATAAATTTTTGTTTTTATATTTTGTGATTAACTTTTTTTTTTTTTTGCAGAAATACTTTGTAAAACATTTTACATTTTAAAATTTTATATTATTAAATTAAATTAACCTGTACCTAAGATAAAAATTTATTTTAATTCACATAAGAGAATATACCCTGCTTTGCTATCAGAATGCTGACTATCATGTTTAGCTCGTGTGTTAAAATTGTTGATCACATATTAATTAAATAATATGTAATAATAATATAATACTATATAATGCTATATAATACTATACTATATAAAACTATAATAATATATTTAATATTAATCTCTTTTGGTTAATATTATAATAATAATGAACAACCCTTTCTCATGCATTTCGTAGTATGTTAATAAATAAACTAAAAACTACACCTTCTCTTCTTGGTTTGGCCATTTTAATGAAATTCTGAAACCATGTTCGATGAATTCAAAGTTTTCTAAGTCATCCTTTGGTCTTGTAAAACAAATATCCTTTTTCTTTAAGTATAATAAATAATTATTAACTAGAATGATTATACAGATTTAATAAAATAATAGATAATTGGAAAACTTTTGCTGTTTAGTCAAAATAATAGGAAAACAATTTTAAATCGGATTAAAATTATAATTCTATTTAAAGTAGGAATACTGCATTGAGGCAATCGATCATGCTGGAATCACGAATTTTGTAAACAAATTCATATTTTTTATTCATTTTAAGTATCAGAAGTTTTGAAAACAGTTTTGAATTTGCTTCTAAAGTCTTTAGAAGTCCTGATACACCTGTTTAATCACGAGCTAATGGGAGACTAAATTCACGTACAGAAAACTTTTAATTGAATTTCGGAAAAGCTGATTTTTGCGATTAAATTTCGAACGATAACAAACATAACTATCATAATTTTCAGTATCTAACGACATTTCCATTATTTTTTTATAATTATATTATGTAGGCATTGATTTAAAAGGTTTTAAATATATTAGTTAAGAGATGAATTGCTGGCATTTATGTTAGAAGAACTCATTTTATTTCTTATATTTTTGTCTAATTGACTCAATTGCCTGTAACTGGGCTGCATTAATAATAATTATATTATTGTTATAGTTCAGCACATGCATAATGGATGCATATCTACATGTATCCGTATTTTATATAGCGTTTGAATATGATTGTCTACATAAAAAATACACTTATTGGTCAATTTTTGTCACGATTTAACAAAAAATATTAATCTCTGTCATTCGTCATTGGACACATTTTATGGGGTGGGGACACACGCAGAGCATTTTTTTGTATAGGAATGTAGAGTCACAAGTGACGCTTTGTGACCCAAACACAAAAAAAGAAACCTGAAATGGAAACATAGTTTATTTACAATATCATTACAAAGTGATTTTTTAATTAAACGTTTGCAATAAATGCTCCACTAAGATTGATAGTGCCGAAACAGTGATCGGCGAACAGCTCCAAAGATGCAGGTCATTTCGTGCACGCTCTCAGCTTCAACAGATAGTCGAGCACATAATTTTCATTTGAGTGTTGAGTGAACTGGAGTCTCGTAAAAGAGAATGAATTGAATCCTTTGATTCACAACTGCAAAACTGACTCTATCTGTAGAGATTTTCTTTCCACGAGAGTTAAGAAACTGTCTCGCCAGTTTTTTGTTTTCCATCCACACTGAAACAACCGGTTTGGAGCGTTCTTACGAATGGTACTCACGACTCTAACATTCTAATATGGTCGAGGCTTCAAGGTAATCAGGGGATTCGTCTTTCGCATTCAAATTGCATGTCCCAGGGAATGACGAATACTTCAATTCTGTATATGGCTTAAGAGACAATGTTGACACAACTATTATAATCCTCAAAAAACTGACACCAAATTATCAAATTCATGATGTCTAAAATTGAAAAGCAAAAAAAAAAAAAAAAAAAAAAAAATATTTATAATTGCATCTTACCGAAAGTTAATTAGAATCATTTTTAAGAAGCATAAAATTATAAATTTGTAATATTTTTTAAGAAACATGAAATGAAATATGTTAATGGACAAATGCAATTAAGTAAATTTTACATTAAAACGGAGAAAGTTGTCAACTAGTTTTTCGGACACAAATATTTTTAAAGCATTCTCGCTTAAATATGAGTTAGATTCAAACATACTTAAATATATTTTTAAAAACAAATATCAAACAATAGTGTTTGAAAAAAATAAATATTACTTTGGTTTTTGTTGGAAAACCGAGTATTTGTTATAAAAAAATGGTAAAATTTCACGTTATATATTCAAAGAAAAAGCATACATGTTTTGAATTTTGAATAGAAGTTATTCATGCGAGTATCGAAAGCAAAAAAAAAAAAAAAAAAAAAAAAAAACGTAATAAAACTGTCCAAAAAAGATAAGGCAACTTTGGTCACAGAACAAATATTCCTGATATAAACAGTTCCATTTCACAAATTCAACATTGGACACTTCATGTACATTTTGAAAACTTTTATGTTTAAAGAATTTCATTTCAATGGATTTTGTTTTCTCTTTACTTAAATAAGTGAAAAATAAAAATGGCTAAACATAAAAACTTGCTTGAACCCATACAAAATTTTAAATTCTTATTTTTATGAATTTTATTTTTCCTCTATGAGATAATAAAATTTATAATTTTATAATTTAACGCCGTTCTGAAAAGTGATTACAGTTGAGTTGTACCTTAAAATAAATATTAAAAATACATATTTCCAGCTGTTAAAAATTCATAATATATATGAATATTAAAATCATAAAATAATTCAAAGGCGTTATTATTTAAATTGACTAAAATCACATAACAAATACATAAATCAAGACAAATATTTTGTTATGCAATAAATTGCTTCATTAGCATTAGATTTTCAAAATAATAATAATAACTATAAAGTAAAAAAAAAAAAAAAAAAAAAAAAAAAAAATAAATAAATAAATATTTAAAAAAACAATTTGACATTCACTCCCTCATTTATTCACACACACCACACAAACAAAAAGATACACACACGCACATATAGTATCTAAATAAATATGAACAAAACCCGGCATACGTTGTGTTAACAAAAAAATTGCATTGTAGAATATTACATATCGCTAATATATTATCCATTTTTCAATACGTATGCATATTAATTTCATGGATATCGTTTGAACGCTATCCGAAATGCTGCATCATCATCTGGTGGCAAGTAACAATAAAGCAGATAGCGCGAACCTATTTTCCATACTCGAATGCCTATTATTACCCATTTTCATAGCGATTAGTTGAACGGTATAGAAGTTGATATACTGCGGCACCACCAGGTTCCATCAATTCTCCATGTTTTGTCAAAAACACACAATAAATTTCATCAAAATTGGTCAAGTCGTTCCAGAGGAAATCAGTGACAAACACACGTAAAGTAGAATTATATATATATATATATATATATATATATATATATATATATCTACCAAAATCTAAACTTAATAATTAAAAAGTTCTAATAATACAAAAGATCAAATGAAGCATTAATGAAAAAATATTTATAAGAAATTGAAATATTAGAAAAAAAATTTCAATATAAATCGTGTTGTTTGTTTTTTATCATTTCACAACTTATTTCATTTAAGTTATAAGCTGAACTTTCACATAATTTATACAAATCATTTGCTCCAACTAATATCAATCAATACGTTATTAAACAATTCTAATAAAACATTAACGTATAATAATTGTTCCATTAACACAAAGCAATTAGATCAATTAAAACATACCATTATATTATAATGAACACTAGCATAATGCAGAGAGACACATATAATGCAGAGGCAAACTCTTTTTTTAATGCATCTTAAAATAGAAAACGTTATTTTTTTCAACTGGATTCATCGTTTATTTAACGCCCAATTTGCACGTATATCGGAAACATCCCTTCATCAATTAGTTAGTAATCCAAAGCAAGTTGAATGTTTATCAACGCACGACGACCCATCAAGTTAGCGGTAGAAAAATTTTTTCTGTATCCTGGATATACAGTGAAAAGTCTAATTAAACAAATGGCGTTCTTTAAGCGTGGATGGTTCGAAGAACGAACGAACGAACAGTGGATAAAAGAGTCCCCATGGAACAGCAGAACAGATGGTAATTCCCCCAGAAGAAAAAAAATTACCTAAATTTAAGCCTAACCAGGCGTGTTGCAGCAGCTAGTTACACAAGAACGCAGATGTTCAACGCCAATAGTTTTATTTTGCTTCGGTTTTTCTTCAGGACTGAATTATTTTTTCTTCCTTTTCTGATGGTAGTGGTTCGTAAACTGATTTTTTAAAGAAAATTCGGAACACAATGCAACTCAACTCTTTCGAACATTTGGTATTGGAGAGGAAAGTTAAGGTTGCGTCGGAACTTTTGAAGGCTGATTTTTGCTGTCTGATCCTTTCCATATATCCAATTTTTTGAATTATGTTTGGTTCTTATCTATATTTAGGTAGTTTTGAAGAAATTAAACAACTTGTTGGGTTTATCAAAAAGAAAAAATAATATTATTAATTGTTGGAATAAAGGGATTAAATAAATGGTTAATAGAAAAAAAAACAGGGACAACAGTAGCTTTTTTTTTTCCAAATATTATTAACATAATTTATTTCTAAATCTATAAGCCTGCACTAATTACGTTAACAGTTTACTTTTATTTTTTTCAATCACTCTGTTGTTTCCTATTAGGATTGATTGTGAAATGAATGTAGGGAGTTTTGTTCATAGAGGACAACCTGAAGAAAAACATCAATAAGATATATTTAATCAAAATAGCACAGCACATATTACTTATAAATCGCTTCTTCTTTCGCCATTTTCTTGAACACAACCGTGTCATCCATTTTCTTTTCTCGTCTCACTGTTGCCACTGTAGCACAGAGAAACACAGCTACAGTTTGATCGTGCGCGCGACATTCTCCCCACCTTGAGTTTGGGGATACAAACTCAAAAATAGTAAACATAAAAAAATATTCATACAATTTGAGATAACAAAACGTACAAATAACAATACAAATATTTCAGTATATTGGAATACAAATTGAAATCAATGTTTTAAAGTTCAAATATAGAAAATTCAAAAGTTTATAAATCCAGTCTTTTAAATGGTTTTATTTCTCGTCCTGAGCGAGACACGGGAACAGTTTCATTAGAGTCAGTATTAAGCTCAGGGTATTCAGTTACCACTTCCGGAACCTTCTGAATTTCCGGTGCGACTTGCTCATAGTTTGGTGTCAGTTCCATAGGGTACAGTCGTTGGATTGATCTTAATATGTTTCCCTTTTGAGTTCGCAGCTTCACAAGTCTGATGATTCCATCTTTTTCTGGACATTTTTCCAGTACTCTTCCTAGCAGCTTTTTTAATACCCTTCTCCCCACCATGGAGAGGAGGGTGGGTTAAATTTCCAACGAATCTCGTTGACTCTAGATTCACTTCTTAAGAAAATGCATGCCGCATAAGCTGTCTTACTGGCATCGACAAAAGTATGGATACTTAAATTGGATTCCTTCATCACATCTAACCATCTGGGAATTTTTATATTCTTGAAGTATTTCAATTGTTTTCTCCCTTTTAAAAAATGCCTCTTTATTTCATTGTTTACTTCCTCATCCCATGATTCTTTGGCCTTCTAAGTGGCTTGCAACAAAATCTTAGGTTGAATCATAACCGGTGCAAGGAAACCTGTGGGATCAAACCGACTAACCGGTGAAAGTATTTTCCTTTTAGTTATCTTTTCTCTTTCATCAAATTCCAAATTTTCTGTGTCTATTTCTAAGGCATTTAAATTTTTGTCCCAAATCAGTCCTAATACTGGTGATCTTGTACTTTCTGAAGATGCAGCGAGGGCAAAACTTTCACATCCTCTGCGATCAAGCATTCCTTCTTTCATTACATTAGTTGCAGATTCTACGAATATTTCTAGTTCTGCATTATTTTGTACACTAGTTACACAGTTATCGACATAAAAACTATCTTGCAATTTTTTAGGAAATTCTTTATAGTAACGTTCTTTTCGTCCATATCTTTCAGTTAAGCTTTCTATCGCCAAAGGATAGTTTTCATCAGTAATAGGAAAAGATTCAATAAGCTCTCTAGCTTCTGACTTAATTTTTGTCGACTGAACTAAGTAATGAAATTTATCACAATTAGTCAAATTTTTATTTTCGTGTATGCTTTTAAACTGATTCCAGAAGGTTAACCAGTCTCTTAATTCACCGCCAAATTTATACAGTTCTAATTCAGGAAGTCGTCGCGAAGTATTTTTACACGGATTCTCGCACACCGCCAAATGAGAATTATCGCCAAAATTACTACTTTCGTTATTATTTTGTTTGCTCTTAATTTTCTCTAATACTCGTTTAGATTTAAATTCCATGATCAAGGCATTTTCTCTATATTCTTCTACAATATTAAATTCAGTTTTGAATTCTGTTTCATCGCTTAAAGTATCCAAATACTCATTATGTGTTAATTCTAATGAGTCCGTTTTTTGCTTAAGCAAATGTAAACACAGTTCACTTTCTTCTACGTTAGCATTTTCCTTTATCAACACACTCTCTAATTTGGTGTAAACTTTTGTAAATGCAGCGCGCTGTGCTGTTTTATTTCGTTTAATAATTTCCATCTATACTATCTTAATTAGTTCATGCATTCAATGGTAAATATATAAATATATCAATAACTTCAAAATGGAAATTCAAGTTTCTATTTCTATCTTTACTATTTAATTTTATTATATTGATTATATCACAACTTCATCAATAACTTCAAAATGGAAATTCAAATTTCTTACCGTTATCACACTCTAAAACAAAACTCGCCCACCCGGGGGCGCCAGAAATGTTGTTTCTATGAAGATTGTTTGTGAATTAAATATAGGGAGTTTTGTTCATAGAGGACAGCCTGAAGAAAAACGTCAATAAGATATATTTAATCAAAACAGCACAGCACATATTACTTATAAATCGCTTCTTCTTTCACCATTTTCTTGAACACAACCGTGTCATCCATTTTCTTTTCTCATCTCACTGTTGCCACTGCAGCACAGAGAAACTTGCCTCTCATTACAGCTACAGTTTGATCGTGCGCGGGACACCCTCACTAATATTTTAACAAATATGAATAAGTTCTATTATTTTGTTTGAATTGTTGACTAATGATATTTTACAAAGAGAAATGCAATACATCATAATATATGACATACAATCGTAATCAAATACATGGTACGATTAACGTATAATAATTGTTCCATTAACCCACAACAAGCTATTCGTTTAGGTGTTTATCTAGGTGTTCAGTGACTAAAACTTGTACAACAAAATTATATATAAAGACATATCGACTAGTTGTGAATCACACGTCATCTAACACGTTCACGTTTGATTCCAGTTATGAATCAAATTTATCCAGGGACCTACTAAAACACACGCAAAAATAATCAATATCAATCGGTCAAGCCTAAATTTTCGCATAATTGTTATAAAATTTTTACGGCAACTCAACAACTCTAATGAATAATTAACGTATAATAATCGTTCCATTAATACAAAAAGGATTACGTCGTTTTATTTTAATGTGGATATAAGCCATTTTTTAATGTGTAACAAAAAATGTGCACGTATATCGGAAACATCCATTCATCAATTAGTTGGTAATCCAAAGCCCGTTGAATGTATATCGGCGCACGACGACCCGTCAAGTTAGTGGAAGAAACAATTTTTTCTGTATCCTGGACACACCGTGAACAAGTCCAATTAAACAAATGACGTTGTTTAAGCGTGGATGGTTCGAAGAACGAACGAAAGAACAGTGGATGAAAGAGTCCCCATGGAACACGCTGAAGAGATGGTAATTCCCCAAGAAAGAAAAAAAATTACCGAAATTTAAACCTAACCAGTCGTGTTGCAGCAGCTAGTTACACAAGAACGCAGATGTTCAACGCCAGTAGTTTTATTTTGTTTCGGTTTTTCTTCAGGACTCAATTATTTTTTCTTTCTTTTCTAATGGTAGTGGTTTGTAAAATGATTTTTTTAAGAAAATTCGGAACACAATGCAACTGAATTCCTTCGAACATTTGGGTATTGGAGCGGAAAGATAAGGTTGCGTCGGAACTTTTGAAGGAAGAGTTGTTGCTGCTCATGATTTTCTTTGCTGTCTGATCCTTTCCATACATTCAATTGTGATTTTTGAATTTTACGTTGGTTCTTATCTTTATTTATGTAATCTTGAAGAAATTAAATAATACGTTGGAATTATCAAAAAGCAAAAAACTATTAATTATTCTAACTAATTGCTTGAATAATGTGATGAACTAAATGATTAACAAAAAACCGGGTAAAACAGTAGCTTGTTTTCCATATACAATTAACATATTTTATTTCTAAATCTGTAAATCTGCAGAGTGATTATAATTAATGTACAACTCTCAAAATGACGTAATGAATGAACCACTCGTTACAACGAGTTCCAATTTGAACTGAATATACTTGAAGAAGGGAGAAACGGTACGGCATCAAAAACAGTTAAAACGTGTATTAAAATATGGCATTATAAGCGGCATGAATAAAGAGAATTTGGTTCAAAGTGACATTTTGAATCCAAATTACAATGTATTTGGCATCAGTTGCACGTTAAACCAAATGTAGTGTTCAACGTGCTTGATTATTTCCGTTTTCCTGACGGGAAAAAAGACTCCCAAGTCATTTAACAGTTGTGGCACTGTTAGTGAAAAGTCCATTCACCACGGCAACGTCATACCAATTTTGTTTCCGTTTTATTATTTCATAGCTTATTTCAATTAATTTATAAGCTAAATTTTCACATAATTTATACAAATCTTTTGCACCAACTTATCTCAATCAAAGCGTAATTCAAACAACTCTAATGAATAATAAACGTATTATAATTATTTTATATGTGAATGAAATAATTATAATACGTTTATTATTAATCAATTAAATTTGATCAATTTAATTATTAATCAATTCAATTAGATTAATTAAAACTTTTCGTTTTATTATAATGTAGAGATACACTCTTTTTTTAATGTATCTTAAAATAGAAATAGTTGTATTTTTAATTGAACTCATCGTTCATTTAACGCCCAATTTGCACGTATATCGGGAACATCCATTTATCAATTAGTTGGTAATCTATGGCGCGTTGAATGTATATCGGCGCACGACGACCCATCAAGTTAGCTGAAGAAACAATTTTTCTCTATCCTGGACACACCGTGAACAAGTCCAATTAAACAAATGGCGTTCTTTAAGCGCGGATGGTTCGAAGAACGAATGAAAGAACAGTGGATGAAAGAGTCCCCACGGAACACGCTGAACAGATGGTAATTCCCTGAGAAAAAAAAAGTACCTAAATTTAAGCCTAACCAGGCGTGTTGCAGCAGCTAGTTACACAAGAACGCAGATGTTCAACGCCAATAGTTTTATTTTAATTCCATTTTTTTTCAGGACTGAATTTTGTTTTTCTTACTTTTCTGATGGTAGTGGATCGAAAACTGATTTGTTTTAAGAAAATTCGGAACACAATGCAACTCAACATTTTCTAACGTTTGATATTGGAGCGGAAAGCTAAGGTTGCGTCGGACCTTTTGAAGGCAGAGTTGTTGGGTTCAAGATTTTCTTTGTTGCCTGATCTGTTCCTATATCCATATATGATTTTTGAATTATGCTTTAGTTCTTATCTATATTTATATAGTTTTTACGGTATTACAAAATACGTTGGAATAGTCGAAAAAAGTAACATTAATTGTTAGAATAAAGTGATTAACTAAATGATTAATAGAAAAAACAAGGTGCAACAGTAGATTCTTTTTCAAATTTAATTAACATTTCTAAATCTGTAAACTTATAATAATTATTTTTACAAGTTACTTTTAATTAGTGCTTGATTTGATACTTAATTAATTTTTCAACAAAATATAAATACATTTTATTATTTTGTTTGAATATTTCAATCGTGGTTTAATAATAGTTACGATAAAAGAGAAATTCAATACATCGTAATACGCGATATACAAACGTAATCACGTACATAGTCAACTGGACATGTCAATATCGTTCAGATAAATGGATAAAATTATGTTAGTACAAAGTAAATAGTTGTTATAAGTTTGTAATTCCTCTGCTTGCAAATATATCCGATTGTGATTTTTGAATTATGCATTGTTCCTTATCTATGTTTATGTAGTCTTTGAAGAAATTAAACAATAAATTGGAATTATCAAAAAAAAAAAAATAATAATAGCAGTAATTGCTGGAATAATATGAATAATTAAATGGTTAAAAGGAAAAAACTAGTTACAACAGTAGCTGTTTATCAAAATTTAATTAAATAATTCATTCTAAATCTCAAGCCTGTTTTAATTACATTTACAGTTTACTGTTCTTCCTCTTTTTTTCTTTTTTTTTTCAATCCCTCACTAATATATTAACAAATCTTAATAAGTTCTATTATTTTATTTAAATTGATTATTAATATATTTTACAAAAAAAAAAAAAAAAAATGCACTACATCATAACACATGACTTATATTTCGTAATCAAATACATCGTACAATTAACATATAATAATTGTTCCATTAACACAAAACAAGCTAGTCATTTAAGAGTTTATCTACGAGTTCAGGGACAAACACATGTACAAAAAAGTTATATCTACATATATAAAGACTGCAGCGTCACCTACCATGTAAAATTGTGGATTCAATTCATCCAAGGACCCACTCAGACATACACAAAAACAATCATCAATATCAACCGGTCAAAGGTAAATTTTCACATAATTTTTTTTTTAAATGTTCACTAACAAAACTCAATCACAGAGTAATTCAAACATCTCTAAAAAACAATTAACGTATAATAGCTGTTTCATTAACACAAATCAATTAAATCCATTCTATTATAATATAGATAACTCTTTTTTTAATCCATCTTAAAATAGAAAACGTTATTTTTTTAACTGAATTCATCGTTTATTTAACGCCCAATTTGCACGTATATCGGAAACATCCATTCATCAATTAGTTGGTAATCCGAAGCCCCTTGAATGTATATCAGCGCACGACGACCCATAGAATTAGCGAAAGAAACAATTTTTCTGTATCCTGGATACACCGTTAACAAGTCCAATCAAACAAATGGCGTTCTTTAAGCGTGGATGGTTCGAAGAACGAACGAACGAACAGTGGATAAAAGAGTTCCCATGGAACACGCTGAACAGATGGTAATTCCCCAAGAAAAAAAAAATACCTAAATTTAAGCCTAAACAGGCGTGTTGCAGCAGCTAGTTACACAAGAACGCAGATGTTCAACGCCAATAGTTTTATTTTATTTCGGTTTTTCAGCGGGAAAGAATTTTTTTTCCTTCCTTTTCTGATGGTGGTGTTTCGTAAACTGACTTGTTTTAAGAAGATTCGGAACACAGTGCAACTCAACTCTATCGAACATTTGGTATTGGAGCGGAAAGATAAGGTTGCGTCGGATCTTTTGAATTCAGGGTTGTTGGGCTCATTGTTTTCTTTGCTGTCTGATGGTTTTCATGTATCCAATTGTGATTTTTGAATTATGTTTTGGTTCTTATCTATATTTATGTAGTCTTGAAGAAATTAAATAATACGTTGGAATTATCAAAAAGCAAAAAGTAACAATTTATTGTAACTAATTGCTTGAATAATGTGATTAACTAAATGATTAAATGGTCAACAGGAAAAAAACAGGTACAATAGTAGCTTGTTTTCAAAATTTAATTAAAATATTTCCTTTCTAAATCTATAAGCATGTACTAATTACATTTGCAATTAACTGTTATTTCCTATTTTTATTTTTTTCTATCCCTCACTAATATTTAAACAAATATGAATAAGTTCTATTATTTTGTTTGAATTGTTCATTAATGATAATTTACAAAGATAAATGCAATAGATCATAACACATGACATACAATCCTAATCAAATACATAGTATAATTAACATGTAATAATTGTTCCATTAACACAAAACAATTTGATCAATTATAACTTAGCATTTATTATAGAGACACTCTCTTTTTTAATGCGTTTTAAAATAGAAAACTTTACTTTTTTATCTAGATTTATCGTTTATTTAACGCCCATCCATTCATCAATTAGTTCGTAATCCAAAGCTTGTTGAATGTATATTAGACCTATCAAGTTAGCGGAAGAAACAATCTTGTTGTATCCTGGATAATACACTGTGAACAATTCCAATTAAACTTATAATAATGAGGATAGCGTAAAAACATTTCCCAGGATTTGTCAAACACACAAAAAATTTATCAAAATCAGTCAAGTCATTCAGAAGGAACTCAAGGAGAAGCACACGTACAAAAGATTTATAGCGATTACCAATTGTAAATCTAAACCCTCCAGAGACCAATTCAAACACACCCAAAAAAATTTCATAAAAAACATCCAAGCCATTAAGTAGGAGTTCATGGAAAACGCACTTACAGAAGAATTATATGTTGGAATATATCTCAAATTTAGGATTAAAAAGTTCTAATAATACAAAAGGTATAATGAAGCATTAGTGAAAAAATATTTAGAACAAAGTCAAATATTAGAAAAATTTTCAATATCAATCGTGTTGTTTGATTTTTTATCATTTCACAACTTATTTCAATTAAGTTATAAGCTGAACTCTCCCATAATTTACACAAACCATTTGCTCCAACTAATATGAATCAATACGTTATTAAACAAATCTAATAAAAAATTAACGCATAATAATTGTTCAACTAACATAAAGCAATTAGATCAATTAAAACATACCATTCTATTATAATGTAGAGACTCACTCTGTTTTTAATGCATCTTAAAATAGAAATCGTTATTTTTTTTAACTGTATTCATCGTTTATTTAACACCCAATTTGCACGTATATTGGAAACATTCATTCATCAATTAGTTGGTAATCCGAAGCCCGTTGAATGTATATCGGCGCACGACGACCCATCAAGTTAGCGGAAGAAACCATTTTTCTCTATCCTGGACACACCGTGAACAAGTCCAATTAAACAAACGGCGTTCTTTAAGCGTGGATGGTTCGAAGAACAAACGAACGAACAGTGGATAAAAGAGTCCCCATGGAACACGGTGAACAGATGGTAATTCCCTCAGAGAAAAAAAATTACCTAAATTTAAGCCTAACCAGGCGTGTTGCAGCAGCTAGTTACACATGAACGCAGATGTTCAATGTCAATAGTTTTATTTTATTTCAGTTTTTCTTCGGGACTGAAGTTTCTTTTTTTCCTTCCTTTTCTGATATTAGTGGTTCGTAAACTGATTTGTTTTAAGAAAATTCGGAACACAATGCAACTAAACCCTTTCTAACATTCGGTATTGGAGCGGAAAGATAAAGTTGCGTCGGACCTTTTGAAGGCAGATTTGTTGGGTTCAACATTTTTTTTGCTGTCTTATCCTTTCCATATATCCAATTGTGATTTTTGGATTATGCTTTGGTTCTTATCTCTATTTATGATGTCTTTGAGGAAATTAAACAATGCATTGGAATTATCGAAAATGAAAAAGTAACATTAATTGCTGGAATAATGCGCTTAACAAAATAATACAGCATTAGCTTTTTTTCACAAATAAACTTAACGTATTCTATAAATCGGGTGATTATAATTAAAGTCCTGCTTTCAAAATGATGTAAAAAAAGAATCACTCATCACAATGAGTTCAAATGTCAACTGAAGATACTCGTATAAAGAGAATAACAGTACGTTATGGAAAAGAATTCCAAATTGTATTAACAGATGGCGCTAAAGGCGGCATAAAGGAGTTGGATACGGCTGAAAGTGATATAATGAACGGAAATCAGTACGTATTAGACATGAGTTGCAGATTAAATTAACTGTAGTCTTCAATATGCTTTGATTGTTTTGGTTTTTTGCAGGAAAAAAATTACTTCCAAGTCATTCACCATTTGTGACATTTTTAGTGGAAAGCCCATTAACCACGGCAACGAAATAGCAAATTTGTTTCTGTTTTATTATTTAACTTATTTCAATTAACTTATAAGCTAAATTTCCACATATTTTATACAAACCTTTTGCAACAACTAATCTCAATCAGAGATTTATTTAAACAACTCTAACAAAAAATTAACGTGTAATAATTGTTCCATTAACACAAAGCAAGGAGAAACGGTACTGCATCAAAAAAGTTCGAATATGTATTAATAGATAGCGCATTTAGCAGTATAAATAAAATGAATTCTCCCACCAGTGATATTTTGAATTGAAATGACAACTTATTTGGCCTGAGTTGCACATTTAACCAACTATAGTGTTGAATATGCTTGATCGTTTCGGATTTTTGACAGATAAAATGACTCCCAAGTCATTCAACAGTTGTGACACTGTTAGTGGAAGGCCCATTCACCACGGCAACGTCATACCAAAGTTGCTTCTGCTTTGTTATTTCAATTAAGTTATAAGCTAAATTTTCACATAATTTAATCAAACCTTTTGCACCAACAAATCTCAAACAAAAAATAATTTAAACCTCTAATAAACAATTATCGTATAAGTGTCCCATTAACACAAAGCAATTAGATCAATTAAAACTTATCATTTCATTCTACTGTAAAGACACATTTTTAATGCATCTTAAAATAGAAAACTTTATTTTTTTTTAACTGGATTCAACGTTTATTTAACGCCGAATTTGCACGTATATCAGAAACATCCATTCATCAATTAGCAGGTAACCCAAAGCCCATTGAATGTATATCGACGCACGACGACCCATCAATTTAGCGGAAGAAACAATTTTTTCTGTATCCTGGTTACACCGTGAACAAGTCCAATTAAACAAATGGCGTTCTTTAAGCGTGGATGGTTCGAAGAGCGAACGAACGAATAGTGGATAAAAGAGTCCCCATGGAACACGCTGAACAAATGGTAATTCCCAAAGAGAAAAAAAACAATACCTAAATTTAAGCCTAAGCAGGCGTGTTACACCATCTAGTTACACAGGAACGCAGATGTTTAATGCCAACAGTTTTATTTTATTTCGGTTTTTCTTCGGGATTGAATTTTTTTTTCTTCCTTTTCCGATGGTAGTGGTTCGTAAACTGATTTGTTTTAAGGAAATTCGGAACACAATTCAACTCAACTCTTTCGAACATTTGGTATTGGAGCGGAAAGATAAGGCTGCGTCGGACCTTTTGAAGGCAGAGTTGTTGTTGCTCTGGATTTTCTTTGCTTTGTAACCCTTTCCATATATTCAATTGTGATTGTTGAATTATTGTTTGGTTCTTATCTATACTTATGTAGTTTGAAAAAATTAAACAATACGATGGATTTTTCAAAAAGAAAAAATAGTAACATAAATTGCTATAATAATATGAATAACTAAATGGTTAACAGAAAAAAAAAACTGGTATAACAGTAGCTTTTTTTTTTCAAATTTTAATTGAATATTTCATTTCTATATCTCTACGCATGTACTAATTACATTTACAGTTTACTTTTATTTCGTTTTTCATTTTTTTCGATCTGTCACTTATATTTTGACAAATAAGAATACGTTTTTTTATTTTTTTTAATTGTTGATTTATGATATTTTACAAAGAGAAATGCAATACATCCTAACTCATGACATACAATCGTAATCAAATATATCGTACATTTAACGTATAATAATTTTTCCATTAACACAAAGCAATTATATCAATTAAAACTTATCATTTCTTTATAATACAGAGACAGAGACAACTTTTTTTAATGCATCTTAAAATAGAAATAGTTAATTTTTTAACTGGAATTATCGTTTATTTAATGCCGAATTTTCACGTGTATCGGAAACATCCATTCATAAATTATTCGCTAATCCAATACCCGTTGGATGTCAATCAGCTCACGACGACCTATCAAGTTAGCGGAAGAAACAATTTTTCTATTTATTAAATACACCGTGAACAAGTCCAATTAAACTTTTAATAAAGGTAACATAAAAACACTCTCCATGTTTTGTCAAACACACGCAAAAAATTTTATCAAAATCTGTTAAGTCGTTCAGGAGGAATTTAATGAAATACAGGTGTACAAAAGAATTATATCGATTGCAGTACTATCGAACAGATACTATTGTGAATCATCTTGAACACAAAATAATTCGTAAAAATCATCCCAGCCGTTTAACACACGTACAGAATAATTATATATTTAAAATATATATGTTTGAGAAACATCTCTCTAAAAAATTTAAGATTAAAAATTAAAAAATTCTAATAATACAAAAGATTAAACGAAGCATAAGTGAAAAAAATATCTACAAATAATCAAAATATTATTAAAAATTATCATTTTCAATCGTGTTGTTTGTGTTTTACCTTTTAACAACTTATTTCAATTAAGTTATCAGCTTTATTTTCAGATAATTTGTACAAAACTTTTGCAGCAACTAATTTCAGTCAGGACATAATTCAAACAAATCTAATCAACAAATAACGCCTAATGATTTTTCCATTAACACAAAGCAATTAAACCATATAAAACTTATCATTTCATTATAATCTAAAGGAACACTCTTTTTTTTTAAAGCATCTTAAAATAGAGATCGTTATTTTTTTTAACTGAATTCATCGTTTATTTAACGCCCAATTTACACGTATATCGGAAACATCCATTCATCAATTAGCACGCAATCCGAAGCCCTTTGAATGTATAAGGGTGCACGACGACCCTTCAAATTAGCAGAAGAAACAATTTTTTCTGTATCCTGGACACACCGTGAACAAGTCCAATTAAACAAATGGCGTTCTTTAAGCGTGGATGGTTCGAAGAACGAACGAACGAACAGTGGATGAAAGAGTCTCCATGGAACTCGCTGAACAGATGGTAATTCCCTCAGAAAGAAAAAAGTACCTAAATTTAAGCCTAACCAGGCGTGTTGCAGCAGCTAGTTACACAAGAACGCAGATGTTCAACTCCAATAGTTTTATTTTATTTCGGTTTTTCTTCGGGACTGAATTTTTTTTGTTACTTTTCTGATGGTAGTGGTTCGTAAACTGATTTGTTTTAAGAAAATTCGGAACACAATGCAACTCAACTCTTTCGAACATTTGGTATTGGAGCGGAATGATAAGGTGGCGTCAGACCTTTTGAAGGCACAGATGTTGTTGTTCGTGATTGTTTTTGCACTCTGATCCTTTCCATATATCCAATTGTGATTTCTGGATTATGCTTTATTTCTTATCTATATTTATGGCGTCTCTGAAGAAATTAAACAATACATTGGAATTATCAAAATGAAATAATTATATTAATTGCTAGATTAATGTGATAACCTAAATGGTTAACAGGAAAAAACAGATACAACAGTAGCTTATTTTTAAAAATTTAATTAAAATTTTTTTTCAAACTCTCACTAATATTTTTCTATATTTGTTAAAATGTTGTTAAATATCATTTATAAACAATTCAAGAAAACAATAGGACTTATTCTATTATTTTGTTTGAATTGTTTATGAATGATATTTAACAAAGTGAAATGCAATACATCATAACACATGGCATACAATCGTAAATAAATACATCGTTCAATTAACGAATAATAATTATTCCATTTAAAAAAAACAATTAGATCAATTAAAACTTATCATTCTATTATAAAATACACACTCTTTTTTTAACGCAACTTAAAATAGAAAACGTTATTTTTTTAATTAGATTCAGGATTTTATTTAACGCCAATTTGCACGTATATCGGAAACATCCAAAACCCGTTGAATGTATATCGGAAACATACAAAACCCGTTGAATGTATATCGGAAACATACAAAACCCGTTGAATGTATATCGGCGCACAACGACCCATCAAGTTAGCGGAAGAAACAATTTTTCTCTATCCTGGATATATCGTGATTAAGTCCAATTAAACAAATAGCGTCCTTTAAGCGTGGATGGTTCGAAGAACGAACGAACGAACAGTGGATAAAAGAGTCCCCATGGAACACACTGAACAGATGGTAATTCCCCCAAGAAAAAACAATTACCTAAATTTAAGTCTAACCAGGCGTGTTGCAGCAGCTAGTTACACAAGAACGCAAATGTTCAACGCCAAAAGTTTTATTTTATTTCTGTTTTTCTGCGAGACCAAATTTTTTTTCTTTCCTTTTCTGATGGTAGTGATTCGTAAATTGATTTGTTTTAAGAAAATTCGGAACACAATGCAACTCAACACTTTCGAACATTTGGTATTGGAGCGGAAAAATAAGGCTGCGTCGAACCTTTTGAAGGCAGAGTTGTTGGGCTTTCGATTTTGTTTGCTGTGTGATCCTTTCCATATATCCTATTTCAAATTTTGCTTTCGTTCTTATCTATGTTTATGAAGTTGTGAAGAAATTAAACAATACATTGGAATTATCAAAAAAAAAAAAAAAAAAAAAATATTATTTGCTGGAATAATACAAAAAACTAAATGATTAATAAAATTTATTATTAACAGTAGCTTTTTTCAATTACTAATATTAGTTCACACTCTTCATATTTATATGCTGTTCACATTTTTAATAGTTAATAAAATATTTATATTCAAATTCAATTAAATTTAATTAATTAAGCTTATTTATTTATTTTTTTTATTTAAGTTGCATGTATCTAATAATACACTCATGTCCATAAATTAAGGATAATTCAGAATCACACAGAAATTGAACACAGAATTTTGAAGAAGAATATTCAAATAACAGGAAACCACCAGATGGCGCGGATAGTACGTCACAATGACGAGAGTGTAAGAAAGGGGTATATAAGGAATGGTGGCAGAGAAGTAAAATTGTTCACAAGCGCTTTAAAAGCCTTTCAGTGCAACAACCGCATAATTATGGCACAAAGGAAGCATTTGGAGGATTTTTTACGTGGTAGAATTATCGGACGACTGGAATGTGGACGTACCCAGCTGGAAGTATCCGAGGAACTTGGAATCGCACAGAGTGTCATCTCCAAGCTTTGGCAACGATTCCAAGATGATGGTAATATGAGTAGATATTACAGCACAGGTCGCCCCCGAGTTACAACGCCGAATGAGGACCGGTATTTAGCAGTTACTGCCAAAAGAAACAGACGGAGCGCAGCATCAGACCTGTCTCGTCAGCTCTCTTCAGCTACCGGTACGACAGTTTCAAGGCAGACCGTGTAGAGACGCTTAGGGCACATTGGTCTATATGCTCGTATTCCTGTCAGATGTGTTCCACTTACCGCAACTCAATGTCGCCTGCGATTAAAATGGAGTAGAGAGCATGCGTTGTGGGCACCGCAACAGTGGTCTTGTGTGATGTTTTCCGACGAGTCCAGGATTAGTTTGCTGTCTGAGTCTCGCCGTACTTTCATATGGAGTGCGCCAGGTACCCGTTACCACCAAGAAAACACCATTGAACGACACCGTTACGGTGGTGCAGGATGGCTCGTTTGGGGAGGAATTATTCTTGGTTCCAGAACTGACCTGCATGTTCAGAGTGTAACGATGACAGGCCACATCTATGGGGATGTCATTCTGGAACATTATGTACGTTTGTTTCGGGGTGCCATGGGTGCTGAATTTCTGTTTATGGATGATAACGCCCGTCCTCACCGTGCAAACATTGTAGACGAATGACGTCAATTGGAGGATATCACCCGTATGGATTGGCCAGCATACTCACCGGACTTGAATCCAATAGAGCATGTGTGGGATATGCTTGGCCGACGATTTGCAGTCCGTCAACCCCCTCCCACCTGTCAACCGGAACTTCGGAGGGCATTGCTTGATGAGTGGTGTAATATTCCCCAAGCTCAGATTGATAATTTGATACTCAGCATGGCTAGGCGTTGTAAGGCCTGTATTGCATCGTCCGAGAGACATACTCCATATTAACCATCATACTAACCATGTTATACTGTTTTTTGTAAATAGGTTCTTTTTTTAAATTTGCTTCAGAGAGTAAAAATCGCAATTTTTATTAATTATGTCAAACATATAGCATCTTTTTGGTCTTTACCTTTTGTTTAATAAATAGACTTTACAATTAAGTCAAATTTGTTTTGCTTCTGTCTCTTTCTTTGCCTGAACTTCATTATCCTTAATTTATGGACATGAGTGTAGATGTTGTCAGATGTAAGTGTAAAATTTCAACTATATTTGTAAAGGATTTTTCTGCAATATAGTGAAAAAAAAGTAAGAATGGACTATTAATTGTTGAATGGAGTATTAATTGTTGAAATGTAATTAACATATACGTTTTTAAGTCGAACCTTTTGAAGTCAGATTTGTGGTTGCTCATGATTTTCTTTGCTGTCTGATCCTTTCCATATATCTAATTGTGTTTTCTGAATTATGCTTTGGTTCTTGTATATATTTACGTACCCTTGAAAAAATTAAACAAAACGTTGAATGTATCAAAAAAAAAATAATAACAACTTTCAATGCTAGAATAATGTGATTAACTAAGTGATTAATAGAATAAACAGGGTGCAACACTAGCTTTTTTTCAAACTTAATTAACCTGCATCATTTATAAATCTGTAAAATAACTATGCTTAAATTTATTTTTAAGTCGTGCTTGATTTAATACCTAATTAATATTTCAACAAAATATGTATAAATTGTATGATTTTGTTTATTATTTCAATCGTGGCTTAATGATAGTTACAAAAAAAATGCAATACATCGTAATACATGACATACAATCGTAATCAAATAGATCGTCAACTGGACGTAACTATCTCTGTTAAATAAGTGAATTGAATATGAAAAATCGGTGGAACTTTTCTAATGCCATATCGTTTTCCATCTTTAAGTAAATTCAGTTCAAATTTGAACTCATTGTGACAAGTGGTTCTTTTTTTACAGAATTTTGAAAGTGAGAGTTTAATTATAATCATTCTGTATACTAATTCCAATTGCAATTTATGTTATTTCATGCTTTTTTTCGTTCCTTTTAATATCAACAAAATATGAATAAATTTACTATTTTGTGTGAATATTTCAATTGTTACTTTGGTATTTTACAAAGTGAAATGCAATACATCATAACACATGACATACAATCGTAATCAAATACATCGTCAATTGGATGTAACTATCTCGTTTGGATAACTGTGTAAAATTATATTAGTTCTAAGCAAATAGTTGTTATAATGAAGTTTGCAATTCCTCTGCCATTGCAAATATTAACTAAATCGATATAGTACTTCATATTTGAAGTAGAAATTTATTAAATCGCTTTACATTGCATACATATTGCTTTGTGCTATTTAATAATTTTTTATCGAAATATATGAGGATCTATACTAATGTTGAAAGGAAATTTAATTATCTAATGATACTATTCTTTGAAAAATTACTATTTTACTCGTATTCTAAAAACAAGAATGGAAAACGATCAAGTTTGTTTAATTTTACTTTAAAATAGTTTCTCAACGCTTAAGCTGTAATCTGCTTGAAAAGGTAGTTAACATTTTATGATTACGATTTAAAATAATTTCTGTTAATTGCGTTAAAACAAACTTGATAGGTTTTTTGTATATTATTATTCTATCCCTCTTTAAAATAGCATTTTATGTATATAATAATATATACAAATAAATGGCCCCTATTTTTACCATTAGGATTTGCAGTATTAGAAAAAATTATTGTATACAAACGTAAACAATATTAACCTGTATACTTTATACTTATACCTAATATATATACTAAGATGTATGCCTATAGTATAGAGACATGTATATTAAGTATATTATGTATATTCATAGGAAATGCGTATGCCAAATATACTTAATATATCTTGCATTTAAAACTACCTTGATTTTGTTGTGAATCTGTTAAGCTGGAGATCCCAAAGAAATAACTTTAAATATCTTTTAGTATTATAAAACATTCGCAGATGCCTAATTTATAATCTTATAGTGTCGCAGAAAAAATTATGCTAAATACAGACACAAAAACACATATCAATTTCATTGTGTTTCCATGAAATACATGCAAATTTATATGCTCAAAATTGTGTAGTGGCTCCGGTTATGCAAAATGGTCGTTTCTAGAGTACATTCTACGTTAATTGCCTTCGTTTTTGCAATATGTAGTGTTTTATATATATATATATATATATTTTGGTTTGGATTGTCGCTATATGCTCATTTTGTGCACAATTTAGGTTAATTAAACCATGACCCACAGTTTAAAATGGATTCCTAACCATTAACAAAATTCATGCTGCCGCCATGATTCGAACCTTAAGCAAACATTTTTCTGAAGGAAAAGTAAAAAATAATATCATGATTAAAATTATTAAATCCGAAAAACATGCATATTATTTTCTGTTTTTCATTCCCTTTTATTTAAATATAATATATTTTTTTTAATTTTCACCTGGCATTCTCCTTTGTATATTGAATGATTCAATCTTGCTTCATGTACAAAAGGGTTTTGGGTTATTTTGTACTTTCAGTTAACGGAATAAATTTTAACCAATAATTATCTCTTCTCTACAGAACATTCGCTTGAGCCGGGATCAGTCAACACAAGTATAGGAAAACCATTTTTAAGCACAATGCTCTGTCAGGGGATCAATTTTCAATCTTCACTCCCACGCTTAAAATATCCAGGATTTCTGAGGCTCTTTCCAGTCATTTCACGTTATAAATTATGTGCCAAATATCCCAACAAGTTTGTTTAATTTTATTTTAAATTAGTATCTCAAGCTTTAAGCTGTAATCTGCTTTAAAAGGTAGTTAACATTTTAAGATAACGATTTCAAATCATTTCTGTTAATTGCGTTGAAACATACTAAATAATTTCTTTTATGTATTATTTTTCTCTTATTATTATTATTATCTTATTATTTGTCTCTTTTATTGCCAATTTAAGTATTTAATAATATATACAAATAAATACCAACCATTTTTACCATTAGGATGCATACACATCATTCATTACCGGCAGACATCAGCATTTGCAGTATTACTAAAATTTGACTTATACAAACATAAACAATAGTAGCCTGTATACTTCATGGTAATACCTAATATACCTAGTATATATATATATATATATATATATATACATATGTACATATATAAATATATGCATACTATAGATATATAATTATGCGTATACCTAATATACTTAATAAACCTTACACTTAAAACTATCTTGAATTTGATGTACAACTGTTTAGCTGAAATCAGCAGAAGACTGATTAATAAAGCATATATATTCACAACAAAGCTTATAGGTTTGCAGAAGTAAATTATGTTAAATACACACAGACTTCAAGCTCATCGTGTTTCCATGAAGCCAAGAAAGTTTACTTGTGCAGCGTTCTGTAGTGGTTATTGTTATGCAAAATGGTCGTTTATCTAGTACATTCTACTAAGTCAGTTGTACTTGATTTTACAATTTGCAGTGTTTTTAATATATATATAAATTTTGATTTGGTTTGTCTTTTTAATGTCATTTTGTGCACACTTTATGCTAGTTAGACCGGGACCTACAGTTTAAAATGGACGCCCAACCACTAGTAATTATTCATGACACTACCAGAATTATAACCCGAAAATACAAAAGAAGTCATAAAATACAATCATAAATAAAAATATTAAATAAATATTTAAAAACATTTATTTCCTGTTTTTTATTACTTTTAATTTAAATATAATATATATTTTTTTAAATTATTCACCTGAAATTCTTCCTTGAATCTTTAGTGGTTCAATCTTTCTACCAGTACGAATGGGATTTTGGTTATTTTCTACTTTCAGTTACCGGAATAAATTTTAACCAATAATTATCTCTTCTCTACAGAACATTTGCGACTCCGCTTGAGCCAGGATTAGTCAACACAAGTATAGGGAAACCATTTTTAGAGCACACGGCTCTGTCGTGGGATCAATTTTCAATCTTCTCTCCAATGCTTAAAATATCCAGCATTTGTGCTGTTCTTTCCAGTGATTTCACGTTATAAATGATGGGCCAAATATCCCAACGAGTTTGTTTAATTTTACTTTAAATTAGTTTCTGAACACTTAAGCTGCAATCTGTTTTAAAAGGTAGTTAACATTTTATGATTACGATTTGAAATAATTTCAGTTAATTGCGTTAAAACAGACTAAATAGTTTTTTCATGTTTATTATTTTCCCCTCTTTAATTGTCAATTTAAGAACTTAATAATATACATGACTAAATAGAAGCCATTTTTAACATTAGGATGCATATACGTCTCATCCATTACCAGCAAACATCAGTCTTTACAGTATTACAAAAATTTAAATCATACATAAATAAACAATATTAATATTTATAAGCTATATTAGATTGGCAATATTAATATTAATAATCAATAAATAAGCAATATTAGCCTGCATACTTCATGCATATACCTTGCATTTAAATCTATCTTGATTTTGCTATACATCTGTTAAGATGGCGATCTCAAAAAGATTATTCTAAATCACTTTTAGTATTTTAATAAAATCAGCAGATGAATAATTTATAAGCCTTATCTTTTTTCTTTCTAATGCAACTGGCAAACACTTAGACACCTTGGTCTTGGATGCCTTAAGGCAAGCGCTGCACAGATGTTACTCACTTTGCATTACCCAGGGGGTGAGTGTAACTCGAAGATAACCCACGGACGCGGAGTAGCAATGCCCCCGCAACGCTCTATCTTACTAGACCTGGACCTACTGTTTAAAGTGGATTCCGAACCACTGCAAACATCTATGGCACCGCCGGTACTCGAACTCAAAATATGTGGTACCGAGAGCTAGAGCGCTAGTCACTCGGCCATTCAGGTCCCCTTTAGGTCCCAGGTCCCTAAATAGACACATCAATTTCATTGTGTTTCCATGAAGCACAAGAAAATTTACGTGTGAATTTTGTCATGGTTTTTATAATGCAAATTGATCGTTTCTCTAGTGCATTTTACGTCGGCTGTCTTTAAATTATGAAATATGCAGTGTTTTTTATGTATATATATATATATATAGATGTTGTGGTACAAAATGTGGATGGCGGCCGGAGTAATTTAAAAAAAAACACAAGTTATTCTTTTCTCATCATCCTTAATAAACATTTTGTACAATATTTACATTTGCAAAATGTAAGGTTTGAAATTATTAAATTTCTAGTACGTTCTAGAACTGTCTAGAATCATGCTTATTTTCTTTCTTTCTAGAAGGTTTAACACTTTTGAAAACTTTTTTATGACCCTTTTTTTATCTTTGTAAGTTTTAAACCTTTTAGAAAGTTCTGGAAAGAAAGAAAATAAGATAAGATATTTCTAGAACTAGAAGTATCTTTCCGATTCTAGAATTATCTAGAATCTTTATTATTTTCTTTTTTTCTAGAACTGTCTAGAAGGTTTAAAACTTTTAACGAATTATCCATAGAACGCTCAAATTAAGACCTTCATCACACTTTCAATCTTTCCCAGTTCTGAAAAATAAAATAAATAATATTCCAGATAGTTCTAGAACTATAACTAGTTTTTAGAATTATCTAGAATCTGTTTCTTTCTAGAACTTTCTAGAAGGTTTATTTAAGAACTATCAACGATCTATCCGTGGAACGGTCCACTTGAGAGCAGCACCACATCTCCAATACCTCAACCTCATTTGCAGAATTAAAAAAATTTGATTTATACAAACTTAAGGATTATTAACCTGCATACTTCATGTGTATTCCTTGCTTTTAAAATTACCTTTTGAATTTTGCTGTACATTTGTTAAGATGTAGATCCTAAAGAAACTATTCTAAATTTCTTTTACCATTATAAACAAAATCAGTAGATGACTAATTTATAAATCTTACATGTTCACAGAAAAATATTTGCTAAATACAGATACACACATCAATTTGATTGTGTTTTCATAAAGCACATGGAAATGTACTTGTTCAGAATCCTGAAGTGGCTCTTGTAATGCAAAACGGTTCTTTCTTTATTACATTCTACTTCAGTTGTCTTTGAGTTTTCAATATGTAGCGTTTTTAATATATATATATATATATATATATATATATATATATATATATATATATATATGGTTTGATGTGCCGCTCTACTCTCATTTTGTACACACTTTTATGCTAATCAGGCCGGGACTTACAGTTTGAAGTGGATTCGTAACTACTAACAAACATCCATGCCACCGCCAGGATACAAACCTGAAGCAAACATTTTATTGAAGAAAAAGTGATAAAATATAATCATAAATAAACGTATAAGAACATGAATTTTTTTTTTCTCATTTCTTTTAATTTAAATATAATATATTTTTAATTATTCACCTGAAATTCTTCTTTGAACCTGTAAATGGTTACAATCTTTCATCAAGTACGAATGGGTTTTTGGTTATTTTCTGCATTTAGTTGATAAAGTTTAGTTTTCTGCATAATTTTTAACCAATAATTATCTCTTCTCTACAGAACATTCGCTTGAGCCGGGATCAGTCAACAAAATTATAGGAAAACCAATTTTAGAGCACACGACTCTGTCATGGGATCAATTTTCAATCTTATCTCCAACGCTTAAAATATCCGGGATTTCAGAGGCTCTTTCCAGTGATTTCACGTTATAAATGACGGGCCAAATATCCTAACAAGTTTGTTTAATTTTACTTGAATTTAGTTTCTCAACGCTTAAGCTGCAATCTGCTTTAAAAGGTAGTTCACATTTTATGATTGCGATTTAAAATCATTTCTGTTAATTGCGTTAAAACAAACTAAATAGGGTTTTTTTTGTGTGTTATTTGTCTCTTCCCCTTTAAGTGTCATTTAAGTATATAATAATACATAAAATAGATAGTAACAATTTTTACCGTTTGGATGCATATATTTCTGATCCTTTACAGCAGGCATCAGCGTTTGCAATAGTACCAAAATGAACTTTGATGTTCTTTGAAAAACTACAATTTTACTCGTATTCTAAAGACAAGAATGGAAAACGATCAAGTTTGTTTAATTTTACTTTAAATTAGTTTCTCAACGCTTAAGCTGTAATCTGCTTTAAAAGGTAGTTAACATTTTATGATAATGATTTAAAATCATTTCTGTTAATTGGGTTAAAACATACTAAATAGGGTTTTATTTGTATTATTAATTTCTCTTTCTTTAATTCTCAGTTGTTTAAGTACTAATAATATATACAATAAATAGCAACAAGTTTTACCATTAGGTTGCTTTAAGGTTTGTACTAGTAAAACAACAGCATTTTCAGTATTGTATAAATTTGATTGATACAAATATAATAAATATTAAACTGTATACTTCATGCGTATACCTGACGTTTAAAACTACCTTCATTTTGCTATACATTGGTTAAGATGGAGATCTCAAATAAACTACTCTAAATCTCTTTTAGTATCTTTTCTCTCCAATGCTTGAAATATCCGGGACTTCTGCGGCTCTTTCCAATGATTGCACGTTATAAATAATGGGCCAAATTTCCCTACAAGTTTGTTTAATTTTACTTTAAATTAGTTTCTGAACATTTAAGCTGCAATCGGCTTTAAATGGTAGTTAACATTTTACGATTACGATTTAAAATCATTTCTGTTAATTGCGTTAAAACAAACTAAATATGTTTTTTTATGTATTATTTTTCTCTCCTCTTTAAGTGTCATTTCAAGTATTTAATAATATATGCAAATAAATAGCAACCATTTCTACCATGCATATTTACGAATGCATATACTTCTCATCCATTACAGGTGGGATTGATGGCCGAGTGACTAGCGCTCTGACGCTCGATACCATAAGTTTCAGGTTCTAGTCACGGAGATGCCATTGATGTTTGCAGTGATTCAGAATCCACTTTCAACCGTAGGTCCCGGTTTGTTTAGCCTTCGTGTGCACAAGATGACCGCATAGAAACAAACTAAACCATCCATTACCAACAAACATCAGCATTTGCAGCATTAAAAAAAATTTGATTTCTACAAAAACAAGCAATATTAAAGTATACTTCATGCGTATACCTAATATAACTATATATGTATATATATATATATGTATACTATAGATGTGTTCCTATGCATATGCATAATACCTTGCATTTAAAATTCAGAATACCTTGATTTTGCTGTACATCTGTTGAGGAGGAGATCCTAGAGAAGCTACTCTAAATCTCTTTTAGTATTATAAAAAAATTCAGCAGATACCTAATTTATAAATCTTATAGGCACACAGAAAACATTATGCTAAATGCACACAAACACGCACATCAATTTTATTGTGTTTCCCTGAAGCACATGAAAATTTACGTGTAGTGAATTCTTCCGTGGTTCTTGTTATGCAAAATGGTTATTTCTTTAGTATATTCTACGTCAATTGTCTTTGATTTTGAAATATACAGTGGTTTTGATGTATTTAAATATATATATTTCCTTTGGTATATCGCTCTATGATCACTTTGTGGCACTTTATGCTAATTAGATCGGGACCTACAAATTAAAGTAGATTCCGAACTACTTACAAACAGCTATGGCACTGTCATGATTCGAACCTTAAGCACAACTTTTGTTGAATATGAAATTGATAAAATATTATAATAAATAAAATAATTAAATCCTGAAAAACATGAATTTTATTTTCTATTTTTGGTTCCCTTTAATTTAAATATACTATTTTTTTTTAAAATTATTTACCTGAAATTCTTCTTGGTATCTTTAATGGGTTAATCTTTCCTCAAGTACGAATGGGTTTTTGGATATTTTATACTTTTAGCTAACGGAATAAATTTTAACCAATAATTATCTCTTCTCGACGGAACATTCGCTTGAGCCGGGATCAGTCAAACAAGTATAGGAAAACCAATTTTGGAGCACACGGCTCTGTCGTGGGTTCAATTTTCAATCTTCTCTGCAATGCTTAAAATATTCAGCATTTCTGCTGCTCTTTCCAGCGATTTCGCTTTATAAATGATGGGCCAAATATCCTAACAAGTTTGTTTAATTTTACTTTAAATTAGTTTCTCAACGCTTAAGCTGCAATCTGCTTTAAAAGGTAGTTAACATTTTATGATTACGATTTGAAATAATTTCAGTTAATTGCGTTAAAAAACAAACTAAATAGGGTTTTTTTGTGTGTTATTTTTCTCTTCCCCTTTAAGTGTCATTTTAAGTATATAATAATACAGAAAATAAATAGTAACCATTTTTACCATTTGGATGCATATATTTCTCATCCTTTGCAGCAGTACCAAAATTTGATTGATAAAACATAAGCAATATTTACTTGTATAATTCATGCGAATACCTAATATATATATATATATATATATATATTAGGTATAGGTATATATATATATATATATATATATATATATATATATATATTAGGTATAGGTATATATATATATATATAGGTATATATATATATATATATATATATATATATATATATATATATATATATATATATATATATATATGTATATATACTACATATATATATACTACACCACACCACATTTCTGTGGCTAGAGCTGAATTGCCCCTTATGCAGTTTGGAATTCATGGGACTGAGAAGTCTGATTGGGCTCTGTGACTCTCTGCTGTGATATGCCACCGGGAACTGCGGCTTAAAACGGATTCTGAACCATTCAAATATCGATATCCTGGAACTCGAAACCGAAACTTGTGGAACCGAGCGTCAGAGCTCTAGACACTGGACCATTCAGGCCCAATCCATATATATATACTGAAATAGATGTGATGGTTGAAATATCTATTGCAGCCTGGAGGAATTTAAAAGAAGACACACGCTATTCATTTCTTATCATCTTTAATAAAGATTATAAACAATATTTACATTTGCAAAATATAAGGTGTAGCATTATTCGCTTTCTAGAATGTTTTAAAACTATATAGAATCTTTCTTTTCTTTCTTTCCAGATCTTTCTAGAAAGTTTAACACTTTTGAAAACACACTTTTTTTTATTTTTGTAAGCTTTAAACCTTTTAGAAAGTTCTAGAAAGAAAGAAAAGATATTTCTGGAACTAGAACTAGATTCTAGGATTATCTAAAATCATTCTTATTTTCTTTCTTTCTAGAACTGTAAAAGGCTTAAAACTTTCGAAGAACTATCCATAGAACGCTCTAATGTAAGAGCTTCAACAACTTTGAATCTTTCCCAGTTCAGACCAAGAGAATGAGGAAGATTCCAGATAGTTCTAGGACTAGAACTAGTTTTTAGAATTATCTAGAATATCTTTCTTTCTAGAACTTTCTAGAAGGTTTACTTAACACCTATCGAAGATCTATCCATGGAACGCTCCACTTGAGAACACCACCACACATCCAATCTTTGCCAGTTCAGACCATGTTAAGCCTAATTTATATTCTTAGTTCGAGAGAATCTTCATATACTGATTGTTGGCGGAACAAACGGGCTGCGGAATATATCTACGTCTGTGGTGCTAGACTTCGATCATTTGGTCTTTGGTGTCATATAGACTTATTTGTAGAGTCGGATCAATCTAATATCTAGTAAACTTTAAAGATGTGCTAAATGTCTTAACAAGTTTGTTTAATTTTAATTTAAATTAGTTTCTCAAAGTTTAATCTGCTATCTGCTTTAAAAGACAGTTAACATTTTATGATTAGGATTGAAAATCATTACTGCTAATTGCGTTGAAACAAACTAAATAGATTTTTTATGTATTATTATTATATCCTACTTTAAATGTCAATTTAAGAACTATAATAATAAATAATAATAATAATAGAATATAATATATACAATGAAATAATATAATATTAATATATACAACTTAATGACAGCCTCTTTTTAACCTCTATTTTATAGGTAATTAGCTATTGCAATTAAATATCTCTCTCTCTCTCTCTTTCACACGCACACACACAAATATATACATGTATTTATTTATATAAGTATCTAATATATATATAAATCTTTTGAAATATTTGGAGTTTTTAAAGTTAATAATTTACTGATTGAAGAAAGCAGAATGACACAGCCACACACACACTCTCTCAAACACCCACCCACCAACCCACACACATACGCATAAATATATATTTGGGAGTGTAATAGGTGAAAAGATCAATAATTGGTGGAAAGATTTCAAAAATGTATTGAATAAATATTTTGCACATATATATTTTGCTTAACGAATTTATTTTATATTATTTTTTTGAAAGATAACAAGAAACAAAACACGCTGTTTTTTTTTACCTGCAGCAATCATCATTGAAAAATCAGAAATTTCCAGGCTTACTATACTGAGATTGAACTAAAAGATATCGAAGAAATTACGATGAAATTTCCTAACCACTTTCTGTTGCACCAATATATCCATTAAATATTGATTAACCATAATTACATTTTAAATAATAATTAATATATATAAAAATAAAGCAGAAAAGTATACGAAACATATAAATGACAAACTTTTCAATAAACTTAAAAAGTTATTAATTAGAGAAATAAACATAGTATTTAAAGCAATATAATTGTAGAAAACAACAAACAAGCCCTAATAGATAGTATACAGAACATTAGTGCAATTATTTAAAATAGAATAAAGTCTCAGTTAATGATGGTAATTTAATAATAGGGGACGTGTTTTATATATAAAATTAAATTACAAAATAATGCTATTTTCCAATTATATTATATGTATAGAATTGCCCAATTATCTTTTAAAAGTCACAATTCAAAAGCATTCGATCAAGATGAATAGTTATTGTTTCATAAATTAATTACTTGGAATAGATAATTCCATTGTTTCTATTGTCTAGTCCGGAGGAAATATTGAATATCATATTTGTTAAATATGTAAGTGGTTGTAAACAAATGTTTAGAAATTAATTAATAGCAAAATATATTTGTGTTGAATAAGTTTTATTTTTTCTGACTTTTAGAAATATATTTCTCGGTAATGCTGTTTAAATTTATTTTCATTTTAATTTACTATCATGGAATATAAATTGAGTGCTATAAAAACAAATTTTATTTTATAAATAATGCCCTTTTCTTTTAATTTTCATGCTTGTTAATGTATGAATCTTTAGTAATACATTATTTTAAATGATAATTTCCATATTTAAAAAACTTATCTATAATGCATCTTTCATAAATGTGTCATTAAAATATAATTTGTAAAGTATAATATTTGACTGTAGTATGTCCATTTTACAAAAAGGTTTAGATAACAAATATTGTAATTAGGTTTACCTTATTCACATTATTTGTTTCAGTGTTGAAATGATACACTGACGGAAAAAAGATCCCAACGATGAGAAAAAATTATGGTAGAGAAATGGAATTAGAACAATGCATCTGTCTAGTTAACATGTTTAATTGATTTAATTTTAAAGATGTAAAATGCTGTTACATTAAAAGCCGATGTAATCTCCAGAATTTTGAATGCAAGCCTGCAAACGTGCATTCATTGTGTCATACATTGTGTCGAATGCCTTTTTGTGGTATGGAGTTACATGATTGTTGTACTTGTTTTGTCAATATTGGGACAGCAGCTGTGGAGTTGTCGTCCAATGATATCCGATGTGTGCTCAATTGGTGACAGATCTGGTGATCTCATAGCAAGCCATGTTGCGTTACAACAGCGGTATGAGGGCGAGCGTTATCCTCTTCAAAACTTCCCCTTGAATGCTGTTCATGAATGACAGCACTACAGGTTGTATTACTAGACTCACGTACAAATTTACAATCAGTGTGTTTGGGATAATCACGAAAGTACTCCAGCTGTCATAGGAAATTGCTCCCCATACCATGACAACAGGTGTAGGTCCAGTGTGTCTAGGATGCAGACAGTCTGGTTGCAGGCGTTGCCCTGATCTTCTTCTGACCAACACACGGCCATCATCGGTACCAAGGCAGAATCTGCTTACATCCGAAAACACAAAAGATCCCAATCGGTCCTCTAATGAGCTCTGTCTTGACACCACTGGTATCGCAAATGACAATGGCTTGTGTCAGTGGAATGCACGCTACAGGGCGCCTGGCTCGGAGCTGTCCATGAAGTAACCAATTTCTAACAGTCCTTTGTGTCACTTTGGTACCAACTGCAGCTCGAATCTCTGCCGTAGATACAGTACGATGCGCCACAGCTGTATGCCGAAACGCTGCTAATTAAGAGATCATTCTCAAAAAGAAAACTACAGTACATTCATCATTCTTTAATACTAAAAACAAAATCCAACCAGATGTGATCTTTCTAGCTACCACAGGATCAAATTATTTTTGAATTTATAGGTGCTGTGAATTCATTTTTTTTCGGGGGGGGAGAGGAAAGGAGAGTCTGCAGACATTTACATCAAAAGCTACGTTTTCGATTGTCCTAAAAAAATAGCGCACTTTACGTACGTAAAACCACTAATATGAAAATTTACTTGCATATTGAATAGAAAAAAAATTGTCACACAATTTTACTTTACAACATAAATATAAAAACACTACCAACCAATTTTAAAGTTTAAATCGGTAAGGCACTATTTATGCATCGATTAATAAATTTAGAGGGTTCACTGCACAACTCAAAGGAACATGTGGTAAGATATATATACTTTCTGAGGTGAAAGTATATATAAAGCTAATCTTGAAATGGTGTTTAAAAATAACAAACTATATAAAATATGTTATTTACGAGCTGAGAAAGGAAGATTTTTGTATTGTTCCTTTACGTAATAATACTATATAATATTTTATATTCCAAAATGGATGATAATTAGCAGCTTAGAACAGCATAGAATTTAGCAGCTAAATCATTAACCTTTATGCTTTAAATTTGGTGATTAAAAATGGCGAGTTCTATATATATATATATATATATATATATATACAAATACTAAATTCTGGATTATTATAATTTGTTATTTAAAAAAAAATAAAGATAAATTTGATTCATACTTACACAATTAAATGACAATTACAGTTCACTCCAGGGTCAGAGATTTTCAGAGGTCTCGGGTCTACGTCAAATTTAAAAATAAGTGGTCTTCGGCAGACCTTAATTATCACACGGCGTCATACAAGAAACCACAAAGATGACATTTTGGAAACAGGCGGAATCTACTGCATATTTAGTCATTTAAGAGAAAAAGGAAAAAACACACTTCTGGTCGACTCGTTGGTAGAACTCGGTCCCTTCTGCACCGAAATTCTCTCTTTTTAAACAAGCCTTCAATTTGTGTACCAGCTTCCCTTATTTCTCATTGGAATCGACATTTATAAGACCATGGTCTATCATCAATCATGATGGAACAACTCATGGTATAGATCATATTCAATCTGGGAAGGTCGCACAGACATCCGCTAATTTCTTGAGTCTCATTATAGTCTACATGATATCGAATATCTGTCATCAGATTTAAGTAACAGGTTATTCGTAACAATTCAAACACTAATTGCATGTAATATAACTACCCACAATACTGCTTATCTGCTATCAAATTTGAATGATAGGGTTATGATATACTTGTCAAATAAAACACATTTATCTCTCATCGGAATGGAATGCCAAATGAGAAAAAAAATTACAACAGCATGATCTCTTACGACATTTCACTCTTCCAGATCTTTTTCTGTCTCTCTGTTTATGATAGCTTCCTTGTATCATTTTCTGGCTTTTAAGAGCTATTGCATGATTAGCAGATGTAAACTACTCTTGTTTATGCATAGTACAATGTTGTCTAAGCCACATGTGTAATTTACAATTCAACAAACGGTAGTATTTCATTGCAAACATCAGTGTGAAATAATTATTCAAACATTTTATAATAATCATAATAAAAAAATAATGGTGTCATGTCTATTTAAATTTTTAATCTGCGATCGAATCTTAAGGTGCAAAAATGATTGAAGCTACTTTCATGAATCTTACTTTAAATGCATCAAAACTTTCATTGCACGAGCGGCCGGTGGCAGAACGATACTCACTTAGCACCGACGTTACTCACTTAGCACTACCCAGGAGGCGTGTAGCTTGAAGATAAGTTACGGACATGGAGTAACAATACCCCGCAACGTTCTGCAATCCTATTAGACCGAGACCTACGGTATTAAGAGTATTCCGAACCACCGCAGACATCCATGGCCGGAGCCGGAACCCGAAACATGTGTTACAGAGTGCCAGAGCGCTAGCCACTCGGCCATTCTGCCCGCTTATTATCTAGAACAGCAGCATAACAGAAAATACTTAGAACAACATTGAATGGAGTATCAGCGTTTCAGTGCTTCACAATTCATGTTATTGATTTGAATGTTATGGCCAATCAGAAATCTTTAGCCTTATTTTCATCCATCAGACTAAAAATAATTATTAAATAATACTGGTATTTGTTGTAACAAACTTATTAAACACAATAATGTCGGAGGGGTTGTGATAATTGGGGAATTGTCTTGTTTTTGATGATTTAACTTGTCACTCTTTTCATTTGCTTAACAATTAATTGAGTATTAAGAATTATAGCAATTTCACGGCGCCTATCAACTCTCTATGCTCTATTTTACATGGTGCTGAAATTTGTGGCAGTTATTCCTTCAAAATATGCGTACTCCAAATACCGCTCCCAGTATTACCAGTCATTGAAGATTTTTTGGTTTGCCTAAGTGAAACATGAATTCCACCATGTATCATTAAAAATTACAAAAGTTCTCTTTTCCAAGAAATGATGGTAAAGATTTTCTAAGGGTTAAGTTTGTCGCTTTGCGGTCATTTTGTGCACACGAGGGTTAAACAGACTGTGATCTACAGTTTAAAGTAGATTCCGAACCACTAAAGAAAATCCATGCCATTTCAAGGATTTGAACATGAAGCCTGTGGTACCAAACGGCAAAGCGCTATCCACTTGGCAACTAGGCTGCTGTTATACACGCGTACATTAATTAGAAAAAGGTTATACATACACTTAATGTGCAGTGTTTTAATATAAGATAAAATACAATCAATAATAATAATAACAATAAAATTCGAAATTTAAATTTTATTTTTTCATATATTAATAAAAGCAGCGTTTATATTTGTCTAATTTTTTAACCACAACAAACTTTGTGATATTTTGTATAATTTTTGAAATTTATTTTCTCGAAAAATATTAAAATAAATGCTGTAATGTGCTTTAATAATGATTACTGTAATGTATTTTAACTGAAGTATTTAATTAAGGCATTAATTTATATTAATTTTTTCATCTGTAAAGAAAAGTACTACCAGTATAAATAAATTGCATTCATGACAAAATAATTTATTAATCCGAGTAAAAATTATCACTTAGTATGCTAATAAACCTCCATAATTTGAAAAACTGCACAACTGCAATTTTAATAAGGTTTTTCGTGGAAATACAATTATGAAAAAAGGTCGTACACCTCGCAACTTACTACCGAAGAATTCGTCGCTGAACTAATTAAATTCTAGAATTATACTTATTTATTATTCATACGTGACGCAGTGCGTGTTTTTCTCTTTGAAGTAGGCATCGTTAACTCTGAATCTGCAGGAATAAAAATAATATTTAATAGCCCGAAAGTGGATGAAATTAACTGCGAGAAAGCGCAAACTACTCTTGCTTAAATCTCTTCCAATGTTGTCTAAAACCTTCTTCATAATTCTTAATACAACAAACAGTTGCATTTAATTGCAAATGTCAGTGCGAAAGAATTATTTTAGGTACATATTTTATAATTGCTCTCATGTAAAAGTAAACTAGGGTTTAAGGCATGCAATCCAGTGATTAAAATCTTTTACTTCTTTTACTACCATGGGAGAGATTAAAAATGTAATAAATTAACACTGATGGTAGATTCATTTCAGCGAAGTTTGCAGCAGGGCGGGTGATTCTTTTTTTTTTGCTACAAGTCATTTAAGAGGCTTAGATTATTGCACCACTTTAATTAATAAAACACAGCAGTAGCGCATCCTTAAGGCGTTAACTGAAAGATTGCATTAGATGTTTTTGTATCGTGTTTGCCTCGTTGCGTTGTAAATTAAATTTTCAGCCTTTCGTCTTATCCTCCCTAAATATGCATGTTGGTCCTTTTTCTTCTTTCCTCCAAAGCCGATAAAAATGTCATGCTAAGCTCCTCTTGTCGTTAAGCTGACGTCATTTAAATTTATTGCTTTGCCTGTGACAAGGAGACCGGAGTGAAATTTTTCCCATTAAATCCCCGGCCGTTTCAGCAAAGAAAGTTTTAATACATTTAAAGTAAGATTCATGAAAGTTGCTTCAATCAGTTTTGCTCCTTGCGATTCTATAGCAGAATAAAAATTTAAATAGACATGACAACATTAATTTTTTTTAAATTTATTATTAAAACATTTTGAATAATTATTTTATACATATATTTGCATTGAAATGCAATTGCTGGTTGTATTGTAAATTATAAAAAATGATTAAACAAGTGATTAAACAGTGATGTAAGTGGTTAAAATGATTAAACAGTGTACTAAACTTAAACAAGAGTAGCGGCCTGAACGCTAATTGCCTAGCGTTCTTGTATAAAGTATTCCAAGATCTGGAAATTGCTTGCAAAATATGGCCGTCTTCAGCAACAAATTTGTAAATATTACCAAATATGGCGGTATTTTTTATACATGCTGATACATCATTAGCAATTATTATTTTGGCGATATTATGATTATAAGAAAAGTCATTTTTTTTTCAAGAACTCTTGTTAGCTATGAGCTGTTAGAAAAATCATCAGTGAATTAATGCAAGTTAAACAATTATTTATGCATGCATGAGACAACCTGCAAAACTTATGTTATGAAAAGCTGTTCTACCCGTACTGTTGAAAGTTTATGTAGCCTGATGGTCGGTACCATGGGAATCGGGTTAGAATCCCAACAGTACCATGGAGGATTGCACTAGTTCAGAATCCGCTTGGTTCAATATGAGAGTAAAACCGCAAAAAAGGGGTTTGTGTGTAGCTCTAACAGACCTAAAAGCAGCCTGAGGGCCAATTGGTTAGTTCTCAGGCCTTTAGTACCACATGCTTCATGTTCGAAACATGACGGTGTCATAGATGTTTGTTAGTGGTTCAGAATCCACGATAAACTGTAGGTCCTCGTCCAATTTGCCCAATATGTGCAAAAAATGACAGTTCAGTGAAAAACTAAACAAGAATAGCTTATGTGTCCTATTGATGTAGTTGTTCTTCTAAGCGAGAAAAGATGTAAGGGCGCGCTTATGTAAATAGAGACAGGATAAGGTATGGAAGAGCGAAAAGTCGTAAGAAATCATGCTGTTAACGAAGTAACTGCAATTTTTCAAGCTGGATCAAACTGCTAATTTTCTCTTGTTTTCGGTTGTTAAATATTGCATTGTGTACTAGATAAATAAACAATGCGTAAATCATTTCTCGTCAACTAAATAACGCATTATAAACAATTTGCCAATAAAATTACAAAACCATCTTTTCCAAGAAATGATGGTTAAGATTATTTAAATTAGTACATTAATTAGAAAAATGTTGTACATGCACTTACTGTGCAATGCTTTAATATAATATACAATGTAAATTATAATTACATTAATAGTAAAATTTGAAATTCATATTTTCATAAATTAATAAAAATTGCATTTATATTTGTTTTAATCATTACAAGGTTTAAAGCAAACTTTGTGTTACTTTGTATAATTTTTGATGAGCATTATAATATTAAAAATTGGAATATTATTTAACTGCAGTATTTAATTAATATATTTACTTATATTAATTTTTTCATCTGGAAAAAGAATATTGCCAGTATAAATAAGCTACATTCATGACAAAGTAATTTATTAATCCAAGTGAACATTATCAATAAAGCTCCACAATTTAAAAAACAGCACAACTACATTTTTAATAGGGTTTTTCACGTAAACACAATTATGAAACAAGGTCGCAAACTTATTACCCAAAATTTCGTCGCAGAACTAATTAAATCCTAGAATTATGCTTATTTATTATTCATACTTGACGCAGTGCGTGTTTTTCTCTTCGAAGTAGGCATCGTCAACCCTGGATCTACAACAATAAAAATAATATTAAATAGCCCGAAAGTGGAAGGAAATTAGCTACTAGGAGGCGCAAACTACTCTTGCTTAGACTCCTTACAATGTTGTCTAAAACCTTCCTCATAATTCTTAATATAACAAACAGTTGCATTTAATTGCAAATGTCAGTGCGAAAGATTTATTTTAGGTACATATTTTATAATTGCTCTCATGTAAAAGTAAACTAGGGTTTAAAGCATGCGATTCAGTGATTAAAGTATTTTACTTCTTTTCCTACCATGGGAGAGATTAAAAATGTAATAAATTAACACTGATGGCAGATTCATTTCAGCAAAGTTTGCAGCAGGGCGGATGCTTCTTTTTTTTTGCTACAAGTCATTTAAGAAGCTTAGATTATTGCACCACTTTAATTAATAAAACACAGCAGCAGCGCATTCTTAAGGCGTTAACTGAAAGATTGCATTGAATGTTTTTGTATCGTGTTTGCCTCGCTGCGTTGTAAATTAAATTTTCAACCTTTCGTCTTATCCTCCTAAATATCCATGTTGGTCCTTTTTCTTCTTTCCTCCAAAGCCGATAAAAATGTCATGCTAAGCTCCTTTTGTCGTTAGGCTGACGTCATTTAAATTTATTGCTTTGCCTGTGACAAGGAAACCGGAGTGAAATTTTTCCCATTAAATCCCCGGCCGCTCCAGCGGAGAAAGTTGTAATGCATTTAAAGTAAGATTCATGAAAGTGGCTTCAATCTTTTTTGCACCTTAGGATTCGATAGTAGAATAATAATTAAAGATACATGACACCATTATATTTTATGATTATTATTAAATGTTTGGATTTGACACTGAACTTGCAATGAAATGCAATTGTTTGTTGTACTACAAATTATAAAGAAAGCTTAGACAACTGTGTATTAAACTTAAACACAAGTAGTTACTGGATGGACATTTAGCTAGAGATCTGGCCTTTCGTACCACAGTCTTCACGTTCGAATAATGGTGTTTGCATAGATGTTTGTTACTGGTTCTGAATCCAAGTTAATTTGTAGGTCCCGGTCTAGTTAGCCTGAAGTGTTCACAAAATGACCTTAAGGCGTTAACTGAAAGATTGCATTGGATGTTTTTGACTATAGCAGAATAATAATTTAAATAGACATGACACTATTATTTTTTCCGTTATGATTATTATTAAATGTTTAGATAATGATTTCACTCTGATATTTACATTTGTTTGTTTTGCTATTAATTATGCATAAAGTTTAGCCAACATTGTACCAAACTTAAACTGGCCATTTGGCTAGAGGTCTGTACTTTGGCACACAGTCTTCGAGTTCGAATGCTGGCAAGGGCATGGAAGATTGTTAGTAGCGCGGGATCCACATTAAACTGTAGGTCCCAGCCTAATTAGCCTTAAGTGCTCACAGAATGACTTTATGGCGTTAACTGAAAAATTGCGTTAAATGCTTTTGTATCGTAATTGCTTCACTGAGTTGTAAATTAAATTCATTTAAATTTATTGCTTTGCCTGTGACAAGGAAACAGGAGGGAAATTTTTCCTATTAAATCCCCGGCCGCTCCAGCAAAGAAAGTTTTAATGCATTTAAAGTAAGATTCATGAAAGTGGCTTCAATTGTTTTTGCACCTTACGATTTCATAGCAGAATAATAATTTAAAGAAACATGACACCATTTATGGTTATATTTACTTTTATGAAATGACCGCAGTGCGTTAAACTAACAAGTGTAGCTTGCGTCTCCTATTGATGTAACTGCTCTTGAAAGCCAGAAAATGATGTAAGGACACGCTCATAGACAGAGAGACGGACAAAGGTCTGGAAGAGTGAAAAGCCGTAAGAGATCATGCTGTTAATGATGAAACTGCAAATTTCCATGCTTACTCAAACTGCTAATTTTTTCCTATTTTGGGTTGTTACATATTACATTGTGCACTACATAAATAAACAATGCGTAAATCATTTTCATCTCCTAAATAACGTATTTTATACAATTTGCCAATAAAATTACAAAACCATCTTTTCCAGGAAATAATGGTGAAGATTTTTTTTGAAATTAGAACATTAGTTAGAAAAATATCATACATGCACTTATTGTGCAATGTTATAATTTAAGATAAAATGTAATTAATCATAATATTAATATTAAAATTTGAACTTTATATTTTCATAAACCAATAAAAACAGTATTTATATTTGTCTCTTTTTTAACCATTACAAGGTTTAAAGCAAACTTTGTATAATTTTTGAACAGCATTATAATATTAAGAATTGAAATACAATTTAACTGCAGTATTTAATTAATATATTAATTATGTTAATTTTTTCATCAGCAAAAAAGGACTACCAGTATAAATAACCCACATTCATGACAAAGTAATTTACTAATTTGAGTGAGAATTATCACTTAGTATGCTAATAAAGCTCCACAATTTGAAAAACTGCACAACTGCAAATTTAATAAGGTTTTTCGTGGAAACACAATTATGAAAAAAGGTCACAACTTACTACCCAAGAATTCGTCGCAGAACTAATTAAATTCTGGAATTATGCTTATTTATTATTCATACTTGACGCAGTGCGTGTTTTTCTCTTCGAAGTAGGCATCGTCAACTCTGGATCTGCCGGAATAAAAATAATATTAAATAGCCAGAAAGTGGAACAAATTAGCTGCTAGGAGGCGCAAACTACTCTTGCTTAGAATACTTAGAATGTTGTCTAAAACCTTCTTCATAATTCTTAATACAACAAACAGTTGCATTTAATTGCAAATGTCAGTGCGAATGAATTATTTTAGGTACATATTTTATAATTGCTCTCATGTAAAAGTAAAATAGGGTTTAAAGCTTGCAATTCAGTGATTAAAGTCTTTTACTACCATGAGAGAGATTAAAAACGTAATAAATTAACACTGATGGTAGATTCATTTCAGTGAAGTTTGCAGGGCGGATGCTTTTTTTTTTTTTGCTACAAGTCATTTAAGAGGCTTAGATTACTGCACCACTTTAATTAATAAAACACAGCAGTAGCGCATCCTTCAGGCGTTAACTGAAAGACTGCATTGGATGTTTTTGTATCGTGTTTGCCTCGCTGCGTTGTAAATTAAATTTTTCAGCCTTTCGTCTTATCCTCCTAAATATGCATGTTGGTCCTTTTTCTTCTTTCTTCCAAAGCCGATAAAAATGTCATGCTAAGCTCCTTTTGTCGTTAAGCTGACGTCATTTAAATTTATTGCTTTGCCTGTGACAAGGAAACCAGAGTGAAATTTTTCCTTTTAAATCCCCGGCCGCTCCAGCAGAGAAAGTTTTAATGCATTTAAAGTAAGATTCATGAAAGTGGCTTCAATTTTTTTGCATCTTGCGATTCCATAGCGGAATAATAATTTAAATAGACATGACACCATTTAATTTATTATTATTATCATTATAAAATGTTTTAATTATTATTTTACACTATGATATTTGCAATGAAATGCTAATGTTTGTTGAATTGTAAATTATAAATATGGCTTAGTCAACAGTGTACTAAACTTAAGCAAGCGTAGAGGCCTGATAGTCAGGGGAATGGCCAGTTTAATAACTGGTAGTTGATACTTATACCTCATTAATTCGAAAGTAGCCTGCTAAAAAATGCATCTTTGAATTGTATAGTCCATTCACCAATTGAATTTATAATCGAGCACCATAAATAGAAATTTAACGTATGATATTCAATAAAGAAAGTTGGAAATTTATGATAAATCTATATTTAAAAAGCATATTCAATTTTCAATAAATGCATGATGTATAAAGATAACGTTGGAAAACTTTTCAAAACATTGTTTCTCATGCATGTTATTGTATATGGATATATTCATAGTGTAGGATATAATCAAAAAATCAGTACTGTAAAAACGAGGAATGGAACAGGTCAGGTATACAGTAGTTTAAAATTATATAAATTATGCCTTCATAATCCTGATGCGTGAGACAGTAGGAAAAGTGAACAGTATGGTAACATAACTAAAACAGATAAAAAATGGTAAAAATTGTGTACTTATATTTTTGATGTGCAAAGCAATGTGGAAAATTAACAGCAAAGTAACATAACTAAGAAAGACACAAGGTAAAGAATGTAACCCGTTATTAGAATCTGATAAACTTTGAATTCAATGTAGGAAGTAGATCGATTCACATTTGCAAGATGATAGGTGAGCCTTTAGATACTTCCGCATGAACGCCTATAGAAGATATATAATGAGTCGCAAATCGTATGATGTTGAAAAGACATTTCATGAAAGCGTTATTCCGTTATTTTCCGTATGAAGCAAACTTGCCTTCTACTCAAACAATGAGTTTAAGATGTGCATGATCTTCGAAATTTTTTTTCCTTCAGTAGGGGAGTCAGGCAACTGAGCTAAGGCGAATAAGCGTTGGATTAGATAATTGCGATGAAATCATTAATTGAGTGGCAACGGCGTTTTTTTCGGGTGTAAGATAACAAAAAAAAATCCGTTTGCTGTTGGATTAAGCTTAAGTTATTGGATTAAACTTAAGTTAGCTATTGGATTAAGCACGGATAATATGCTTGGCAAATATGCAGCAAGCATTATTACTTTCAAACAAACTCTAATTGATGTTATGATGTGATCGATGCAAAATACCATATCAACACAAATATACACGTGTGAATAAATAAATCCTAGTTACAATAATTATTATCTGTTATTAAACCTATTTGTAAGACAGGCATACTGCCATTAAATATTATACTTTACAAATTAAATTTTAATGGTACATTTCTAAAATATACATTACAGATAAATATTTTAAATATAACAATTACCATTTCATATCATGCATTATTAAAAATTTATACATTAATATCCTGCAAATAAAAAGAAAATAACATTATTTTTTGTTGGAATAGCAATTAATTAATATTTCTGATAGTAAATTAAATTTAAACAGCATTTACTGAGAAATATATTTCTAAAAGTAAGAAAAAAACTCGTTGAACATAAATATATGTTTCTATTATATAATTTTTAAACATTTGTTTACAGCCACTTATATATTTAACAAATAGGATATTCAATATTTCCTCCGGACTAGACAATAGAAACAATGGAATTATCTATTCCAAGTAATTAATTTATGAAACAATAAATATTCATCTAGATCGAATGCTTTTAAATTGTGACTTTTAAAAGATAATTGGATAATTCTATGCAAATAATATAATTGGAAAATGGCATGATATCGAATTTTAACTTTATATATAAACTCGTCTCCTATTATTAAATTACCATCATTAACTGAGACTTTATTCTATTTCAAATAATTGCACTGATGGTTTGTATACTATTTATCAGGGCTTATTTTAAATTTCTTACAATTATATTGCTTTAAATACTTTGTTTATTTCTGCAATTAATAGCCTTTTATGTTTATTGAAGAGTTTTTATTTATATGTTTCGTATATTTTGCTATTTTATTATTATAAATAATAATTAATGTTTGAAATGTAAAGCTGGTTAATCAATATTTAATTGAAATCTTGAATAACTAGAAACTGGTTATTTCTCGATAGATTATAGTGAAATCTCATCATAGTAAACCTGGAAATTTCTGATTTATCAATGATGATTTCTTCAGGTTAAAAAAACTGCTGATTATGTTTTTGTTATCTTTTAGTTAGGTAAAATAACGTAAATTCTCTATACAAAATTTATAAGCTCAAAATATTTATTCAATATATTTTTGAAATCTTTCCACCAATTTTTGATCTTTTCACAAAATTTTTAATAATCATTATAAAAAAATAATGGTATCACGTCTATTTATTTATAATATTTTGCTATAGAATACTAAGGTGCAAAAATGATTTAAGTCACTTTCATGAATTTTACTTTAAATGCATTAAAACTTTACAGCAGTTACATCAATAGGACATAATTGGTCTTTCTCAGGAACCTACAGTTTTACGTGGATTTTGAACCACTGTCAAACATCCATGCTGAAGCCGGATTTTTAAAAAGGGGCCTGGTGTACCAAAATACCTTGTTTAAGTTTAGTACACTGTTGCCTGAGCCTTATTTATAATTTATAATGCCGCAAACAATTGCACATCCTTGTAAATATGTATGTGAAATAATTATTCAAATATTTTATAATAATCATAAAAAAAAAAACAGTGCCATGTCTCTTTAAATTTTTATTCTGCTATGGAATCTTAAGGTGCAAAAATGATCGAAGCCACTTTCATGAATCTTACTTTAAATGCATTAAAACTTTCTCTGCTGGAGCGGCCGGGGATTTAATGGGAAAAATTTCACTCCGGTTTCCTTGTCACAGGCAAAGCAATAAATTTAAATGACGTCAGCTCAACGACAAAAGGAGCTTAGCATGACATTTTTATCGGCTTTGGAGGAATGAAGAAAAAGGACCAACATGCATATTTAGGAGGATAAGACGAAAGGCTGAAAATTTAATTTACAATGCAGCGAGGCAAACACGATACAAAAACATCAAATGCAATCTTTCAGTTAACGCTTTAAGGATGCGCTGCTGCTGTGTTTTATTAATTAAAGTGGTGCAATAATCTAAGCCTCTTAAATGACTTGTAGCAGAAAAAAAAGAAGCATCCGCCCTGCTGCAAACTTCTCTGAAATGAATCTACCATCAGTGTTAATTTATTACATTTTTAATCTCTCCCATGATAGTAAAAGAAGTAAAAGACTTTAATCACTGAATTGCATGCTTTAAACCCTAGTTTACTTTTACATGAGAGCAATTATAAAATATGTACCTAAAATAATTCTTTTGCACTGACATTTGCAATTAAATGCAACTGTTTGTTGTATTAAAAATTATGAAGAATGTTTTAGACAACATTGTAAGGATTCTGAGCAAGAGTAGTTTGCGCCTCCTAGCAGCTAACTTCATCCATTTTTGGGCTATTTAATATTAATTTTATTCCGGCAGATTCACAGTTAACGATGCCTGCTTCGTTGAGAAAAACACGCACTGCGTCAAGTATGAATAATAAATAAGCATAATTATAGAATTTAATTAGTTCTGCGACAGATTCTTGGGTAGTAAGTTGCGACCTTTTTTCATAATTGTGTTTCAACGAAAAACCATATTAAAATTGCAGTTGGACAATTTTTCAAACTTTGGAGATTTATGGAGTGATAATTCTCACTCAAATTAATAAATTACTTTGCCATAAATGTGGGTTATTTATACTAGTAGTCCTTTTTTTTTGCAGATGAAAAAATTAACATAATTAATAATTTTTACTCGGATTAATAAATTACTTTGTCATGAATGTATTTTATTTATACTGGTAATACTTCTTTTGCGGATAGAAGAAATTAGTATAATTCAATATATTAATTAAATACTGCAGTTAAATTGTGTTCCAATTCTTATTAATTTAATGTTTTTCGAAGATTATACAAAGTAAAACAATGTTTATTTAAACATTGTAGTAACTGATGCAGGATATCTGTGGTTAAAAAATTAGGCAAATATAAATGGTTTTTTTATTAATTTACAAAAAATTAAAATTCCAGATATTTATTATTATTATTATTGAATGCATTTTTATCGTATATTAAAATGCACAACAGTTTCTAACTGATGTACTGCTTTACAATATCTTCACCATATTTTCTTGCGAAATAGAGATTTTGTAATTTTTTATGATAGACTGGTGGAATTCATGTTCCCCTTATGCAAATTATGATATTGCAATGAAATTAAACGGGAACCTACAGTTTAACGTGGATTCCGAACCACTCACAAACATCCATACTGCCGCCCTAATTCTAATCTGGAGCCTGTGGTACAAAAGGCCAGAGCGCTAGCCGCTTGGCTATCAGGCCACTACCCTTGTTTAAGTGTAGTACACTATTGTCTAAGACTTATTTATAAATTATAATGCTGCAAACAGTTGTATTTCCTTACTAATATCATTGCGAAGTCAAACATTTAATAATAAATATAAAAAAAGTTAATTGTGCTATATTATTATTCTTATTATTCGATTATTATTTAAAATATTATTCTCGTATCGAATCGTAAAGTGCAAAAATGATGCAAGCCACTTTCATGAATCTTACTTTAAATGCATTAAAATTTTCTTTGCTGGAGCGGCCCGGGGATTTAATAGCAAAATTTTCACTCCGGTTTCCTTGTCACAGGCAAAGCAATAAATTTAAATGACGTCAGCGTAACGACAAAAGAAGCTTAGCATGCCATTTTTATCGGCTTTGGAGGAAAGAAGAAAAGGACCAACATGCATATTTAGGAGAATAAGACGAAAGGCTGAAAATTTAATTTAATCGCACGAGGCAGACACGATAGAAAAACATCCAATGCAATCTTTCAGTTAACGCCTTAAGGATGCGCTGCTACTGTGTTTTATTAATTGAAGTGGTGCAATAATCTAATCCTCTTAAATGACTTGTAGTGAAAAAAAAGAAGCATCCGCCCTGCTGCAAACTTCGCTGAAATGAATCTACCATCAGTATTAATTTATTACATTTTTAATCTCTCGCATGGTAGTAAAAGAAGTAAAAGACTTTAATCACTGAATTGCATGCTTTAAACCCTAGTTTACTTTTACAGGAAAGCAATTATAAAATATGTACCTAAAATAATTATTTCGCACTGACATTTGCAATTAAATGCAACTGTTTGTTGTATTAAGAATTATAAAGAAGGTTCAATTCGGGCTATTTAATATTATTTTTATTCCGGCAGATCCAGTGTTAACGATGCCTACTTCGAAGAGGAAAACACGCACTGCAGTCAAGTATGAATAATAAATAATCATAATTCTAGGATTTAATTAGTACTACGACAAATTCTTGGGTAGTAAGTTGCGACCTTTTTTCATAATTGTGTTTCCACGAAAAACCTTATTAAAATTGCAGCTGTGCAGTTTTTCAAATTATGGTGCTTTATTAGCATACTAAGTGATAATTTTCACTTGAATTAATAAATTATTTTGTCACGAACGTAACTTATTTATACTGGTATTACTTTTTTCCAGATGAAAAAATGAATATTTTAATTAAATACTGCAACTAAGTTACATTACAATATTTATTATTTTAATGTTTCTCAGGAAAATAATTTTCAAAAATTATACACAAAGTTTCAGTGATTAAAAAAATAGGCAAATATAAAACTTATTTTTATTAATTGATGAAAAATTAAAATAGAAATTTCAAATGTTTATTATTAATATTATTAATGATTGTATTTTACTGTATGTTAAAAAATTTACAGGAAGTGCATGTACAACATATTTCTAAATAATATAGTGCTTTAGAATAGCGGCCTGATTGTCAAGCGGCTGGCTCTCTGGCATTTGGTACCACAGACTTCAGGTTAGAATACTGAAAAGGGCATGGTTTAATGTACAGTTTAAAGTGGTTCGAAATCTACTTGATATTGTAGGTCTCCAATCTGTTTAACCTTCTTGTGCACAAAATGATGATAGAGTGACAAACCAAACTTCTTTAAAATCTTTACCATCAATTCTTGGAAAAGACTGCTTTTTATTTTTTTTAATGATGCGCGATGGAATTCATGTTTCACTTACGTAAACAACGAAAACCACAATGATAGGCAATACGGAGAGGGTATTCTCTTGACCATCATATAAAAGTGAGCAGCATGCAGAGCATAGAGAGTTGATGGGTGTCTTGAAATTCCCATAATACTTAATACTCTAATTGTTAAGCAAACGAAAAGAGTGTCACTGTAAATATTTTGCAATTTTTAAAATTTTCATTCTAAAAATTTTGTATTTAAGATAGTGTTTTCTGTGAGAAAGTTTTTTTTAAATCTGGTGATATTGAAGAGTATTTATCTTTTAACTCAGTAAATTGATCATGGTTTTTAGAGGGCTTGTAAGTTTATTTTGTAGTTGCATCTTACAAAAAAAATTCATCTTCGCGTATGAACAGCTAATCCTCAAGATGTGATTGATCCTACTAGATTCTCATAAAAACTAGTTACTTTGGAATGTTTTGCAATGGATTTCCAATGTCTAACATGATTCTCAAAATTGTTGCAATATTTATCTAATAAGTTAACAAGAAAATTAACTTACACTCATTTAAAACAAAATTTACGAATACTGATGTATACTGCTCAAACTATAACGATTTTATAATGATTAATTATTCAAATATTTAATATTCATCATAAAAAATTAATGGTGCTAAATTATTATTCTGCTACTATTCTTATTATTATTAAAATTTTTATTCTGTTATAGAATTCTAAGGCACAAAAATGATTGAAGCCACTTTCATGAATCTTACTTTAAATGCATTAAAACTTTCTTTGCTGGAGCGGCCGGGGATTTAATAGGAAAAATTTCACTCCGGTTTCCTTGTCACAGGCAAAGCAATAAATTTAAATGAAGTCAGCTTAACGACAAAAGGAGCTTAGCATGACATTTTTATCGCCTTTGGAGGAAAGAAGAAAAAGGACCAACATGCATATTTAGGTGGATAAGACGAAAGGCTGAAAATTTAATTTACAACGCAGCGAGGCAAACACGATACAAAAACATCCAACGCAATCTTTCCGGTAACGCCTTAAGGATGCGCTGCTGCTGTGTTTTATTAATTAAAGGGGTGCAATAATCTAAGCCTCTTAAATGACTTGCAGCAAAAAAAAGAAGCATCCGCCCTGCTGCAAACTTTTCCGAAATGAATCTACCATCAGTGTTAATTTATTACATTTTTAATCTCTCCCATGGTAGTAAAAGAAGTAAAAGACTTTAATCACTGAAATGCATGCTTTAAACCCTAGTTTACTTTTACATGAGACCAATTATAAAATATGTACCTAAAATAATTCTTTCGCACTGACATTTGCAATTAAATGCAACTGTTTGTTGTGTTAAGATTTATGAAGAAGGTTTTAGACAACATTGTAAGGATTCTAAGCAAGAGTAGTTTGCCTCCCTAGCAGCTAACTTCATCCACTTTCGGGCTATTTAATATTATTTTTATTTCCGCAGATCCAGAGTTAACGATGTCTACTTCAGAGAGAAAAACACGCACTGCGTCAAGTATGAGTAATAAATAAGCGTAATTCTAGGATTTAATTAGTTCTACGACGAATTCTTGGGTGGTAAGTCGTGATCTTTTTTCATAATTGCGTTTCCTGAAAAACCTTATTAAAATTGCAGTTGTGCAATTTTTTTAATTGTGAAGCTTTATTTGCATACTAAGTGATAATTTTTACTCGGATTAATAAATTACTTTGTCATAAACGTAGCTTATTTATACTGGTAGTACTTTTTTACCAGATGAAAAATTTAATATAAATTAATATATTAATTAAATACTGTAGCTAAACAGTATTTTAATTCTAATTATTTAAATTAATTTTTAAAAAATATTCAAAATAATACAATGTTTATTTTAAGCCTTGTAGTAACTGATGCACGATTTCAGTGGTTACAATGTTAGACTCTTTAAATTATTATTCTGCTATGGGACCCTAAGATGCAAAAGTGCACTTTCATGAATGTTACTTTAAATGCATTAGAACTTTCTTTACTCGACCGGCAGGAGATTTATTAGGGAACATTTCACTGCTGTTGCCTTGTCACAGGCAAAGTAATAAATTTAAATGACGTCAGCAATATTTGATAGTACAATAGAACAAAAGAGGGGATAATTATTAGCAGGCCAGCTGGAGTTTAATAGTTACATTATTAACATTTATGCTTTTTATTCAGTGTTTCAAAATTGTAAATTGTATAAAATACGTTATTTAGCGGACGAGAAAATATTTACGCATTGTTTATCTAGTGCACAACGCAATTTTTAACAACACAAAACAGGAAAAAATCATCAGTTAGAGGCAGCATGAAATTTGCATTTACATCATTAACAGCATGATCTCTTACGACTTTTCATTCTTACAGACCTTCTTCTGTTTCTCTGTCTATGAGCGCTCCCTTATATCTTTTTCTCACTTCCAAGAGCTGTTACATCAACATGAGACATAAGCTACTCTTGTATTTGGGTTTCCGCTGAACGTTCACATTTGTGCACACTTTAGGCTAATTAGATCGGGACCTACATTTTAGCGACGATTACAAACCACTAACAAATATCCATGTCACAGCCAGAATTCGAATTTGAAGCATGAGGCACTAATTACCGCAGTACTATTTAATTGGCCATCAGGCTGCTTTTATGATTGTTTGACCTACGCCCAGCCCCAACCCAATACTCTGGGGCTCTACAGTCATATTGAACCAGGTTTGAAGTGGATTTTGAACTACTGCAATCCTTTAGGGTACCGTTGGAACCCTAACTCGAAACCTATGGTACCAACCGTCATGTTCCTTAAGCTTTCAGCATTAAAAGTGGAACAGCTTTTGATAACATAAAAACTGCATGTTGTCTCATGTATGCATAAATAATTGTTTACTTGCATTAAAGCATTAATGATATTTCTAACAGATCTAGAAAAAAATGAACTTATATTATAATCATAATATCGCCAAAAATAATAATTGTCAATGACGTATTAGCATGCATAAAAATTGCCGAAAAATTTGGCAATATTTACAAATTTAATGCTGAAGACGGCCAAATTTTACAAGCAATTCCTAGATTTTAAAATGCATTTGTTATCTTATGTCTCTTTAAATTATTATTCTGCTATGGAATCCTAAGGTGAATTGAAGCCACTTTCATTAATCTTACATTAAAAGCATTAAAACTTTCTTTGCTGGAGCGTCCGGGAATTTAATAGGAAAAATTTCACTCCGGTTTCCTTGTCACAGGCGAAGCAATAAATTTAAATGAAGTCAGCTTAACGACAAAAGGAGCTTAGCATGACATTTTTATCGGCTTTGGAGGAAAGAAGAAAAGGACCAACATGCATATTTAGGAGGATAAAACGACAAGCAGAAAAGTCTAATTTACAACGTAGCGAGGCAAACACGATATAAAAACATCCAATGCAATCTTTCAGTTAACGCCTTAAGGATGCGCTAATGCGATGTTTTATTAATTAAAGTGGTGCAATAATCTAAGCTTCTTAAATGATTTGTAGCAAAAAAAGAAGCATCCGCCCTGCAAAACTTCGCTGAAATGAATCTACCATCAGTGTTAATTTATTAAATTCTTAATCTTTCCCATGGTAGTAAAAGAAGAAAAGTCTTTAATAACTGAATTGCATGCTTTAAACCCTAGTTTACTTTTACACGAGAGCAATTATAAAATATGTACCCAAAACAATTCTTTCGCACTGACATTTGCAATTAAATGCAACTGTTTGTTGTATTAAGAATTATGAAGAAGGTTTTAGACAACCTTGTAAGGATTCTAAGCAAGCGTAGTTTGCAGATAATTAAATCCACTTTCGGGCTATTTAATATTATTTTTATTCCTGCAGATCCAGAGTTAACGATGCTTACTTCGAAGAGAAAAACATGCACTGCGTCAAGTATGAATAATAAATAAGCGTAATTCTAGGATTTAATTAGTGCTGAGACAAATTCTTGGGTAGTAAGTTGCGACCTTTTTTCGTAATTGTATTATTAAAATTGCAGTTGTGCAGTTTTTGAAATTGTGGAGCTTTATTAGCATACTAAGTGATAATTTTTAGTCGGATTAATAAATTACTTTGCCTTGAATGTAGCTTATTTATAGTAGTAGAACTTTTTTTTTCCAGATGAAAAAGTTAATATAAGGTTATATATTAATTAAATACTGCATTTATATTATATTCCAATTCTTAACATTATAATGCTCTTCAGAAAGTATACAAATTAACACAAAATTAGTTTTAAACCATGTAGTGTTTAAAAATTGAGACAAATATAAATGCTGTTTTTATTAATTTATAAAATTATAAATTTCCAATTATACTGATAATATTGTTATTAATTAAATTTTATCTTATATTAAAAATTGCACAGTATGTGCATGTACAACATTTTTCTTTTGTACATCATTTCTATGAAAAGAGGGTTTTGTAATTTTATTGGTAAATTGTATAAAATACGTTATTTAGGGGATAAGAAATGATTTACGCATTGTTTATTTATATAGTACACAATATAATATTTAACAAACTAAAACAGGTGAAAATTAGCAGTTCGAGAAAGCTTGAAAATTAATATTTACTTCATTTACAGAAGGATATATTACGACTTTTCGCTCTTCCAAACATTCTTCTGTCTCTATGTCTATAAGCACATCTTTACATCTGTTTCTCGCTTGCAAGAGCAGCTATATCGATAGGAGACTTAAGCTACTGTTGTTTAGTTTGGTTTGGTTTGTCGCTCTACTGTCATTTTTCTATACTTTAGGCTAATTAGACCGGGATCTACAGTTTAAGGTGGATTCCGAACCGCTAATAAACCTCCATGCATAATGATTCGCACATGAAAGCCTGTGGTACCAAAGGCCAGAGAAGTAGCCAATTGGCCATCAAGCGGCTCGTAGGTTTGTTGAACCCACGCCCAATCTCCTAGAATGTGGCTGTACGATCATATTGAAACAGGTTTAAAGTGTATTCTGAACTACTGCAATCGTCCATGGTACCTCTGGGACTCTTAACATGAAACCAATGTTACCGGCCATCAGGCTCCATAAAATTTCAACAATAAGGATAGAACAGGTTTTCATAACGTAAAAATTACATGTTGTCTCATGAATGCAAAGATAATTGTTTAACGTGCATTAATTCATTAATGATTTTTCTAAAAGCTTATACCTAACCTGAGTTCTTGAAACAAATTACTTATCTTATAGTCATAATCTCCCAAAAATAATAATTTCCAATGACGTATCAGCATGTATAAAAATTACCGCAAATTTGACAATATTTACAAATTTGTTCTGACGACGACCAAATTTTGTAAGCAATTCCTTGTTTTTGGTATGCCGAACAGAATATCCAAGAGGCCAGAGTCCTAGGCAATTGGCCATTATGCCGCTATTCTTGTTTATGTTTAGTACAAAGTTGCTTAAACCTTCTTTATAATTTATAGAAAAACAAAATGTTGCATTTAATTACAATTATAAGAGTGAAATAATTACTCAAATATTGTATAATATTAAATCAAAATAATAGTGTCGTGTCTATTTAAATTATTATTCTGCAATAGAATCCTAAGGTGCAAAAATGATTGAAGCCATTTTCATGAATCTTACTTTGAATGAATTAAAACTTTCTTTGCTGGAGCGGCCAGGGATTTAATAGGAAAAATTTCACTCCGGTTTTCTTTTCACAGGCAAAGCAATAAATTTAAATGATGTCAGCCTAACGACAAAAGGAGCTTAGCATGACATTTTTATCGGCTTTGGAGGAAAGAAGAAAAAGGACCAACATGCACATTTAGGAAGGATAAGACGAAAGGCTGAAAATTTAATTTACAACGCAGCGAGGCAAGCATGATACAAAAACATCCAATGCAATCTTTCAGTTAACGCCTTAAGGATGCGCTGTGTTTCATTAATTAAAGTGGTGCAATAATCTAAGCCGATTAAACGACTTGTAGCAAAAAAAAAAAAAAAAAAAGAATCATCCACCCTGCTGCAAACTTCGCTGAAATGAATCTACCATCAGTGTTAATTTATTACATTTTTAATTCCCCCATGGTAGTAAAAGAAGTAAAAGACTTTAATCACTGAATTGCATGCTTTAAACCCTAGTTTATTTTTACATGAGGGCAATTATAAAATATGTACCTAAAATAATTCTTTCTTACTGACATTTGCAATTAAATGCAACTGTTTGTTGTGTTCAGAATTATGAAGAAGGTTTAGACAGCATTGTAGGATTCTAAAGAAGAGTAGTTTGCGTTTCCTAGCAGCTAATTTCATCCACTTTCTGGCCATTTAATATTATTTTTATTCCGTCAGAACCAGAGTTAACGATGCCTACTTCGAAGAGAAAAACATGCACTGCGTCAAGTATGAATAATAAATAAGCATAATTCTAGGATTTAATTAGTTCTGCGACGAATTCTTGGGTAGTAATTTGGAACTTTTTTCTTAATTGTGTTTCCATGAAAAACCTTATTAAAATTGTAGTTGCGCAGTTTTTCAAATTGTGGAGCTTTATTATCATATTAAGTGTTAATTTTCACTCGAATTAATAAATTACTTTGTCATGAATGTAGCTTATTTATACTGGTAGTACTTTTTTTCCAGTTGAAAAAATTATTATTTTAATTAAATACTGCAATTAAATTACGTTACAATAATTATTATTTTCATATTTTTCAAGAAAATAATTTTCAAATATTATACAAAGTAACACAAATTGTGTAGTGGTTAAAAAAATTGGACAAATGTAAAAGCTATTTTTATTAATTTATTAAGAATTATAATTAAAATTCCAAATTTTTATTATTAATATTATTAATGCTTGCGTTTTATCATATATTAAAAACTTCACAGCAAATGCATGTGCAGCATTTTTCCAACTGTAGTCCTTTAGAATAGCGGCCTGGTGGCCAATAACTAACTCTCTAGCAGTTGGTACAACAGGTTTCAGGTACGAATACTAGAAATGGCATGGATGTTTGTTAGTGGTTCGGAAACCACTTTAAATTGTAGATACCAGTCTGTTTAACCTTCGTGTACACCAGATGACCGTAGAGTGTCAAACCAAACTTTTAAGAAGTTTTACCATACTTTCTTAGATAAGCGAGCTTTTGCAATATTTTATGATACATGGTGGAATTCATGTTTCATTTATGCAAACCACAAAAGCTCCAATGCCAAGAAATAATGGTAGAGTATTCTGTCTTGAAAATATTTAAGGAATAACAGTTCCAAATTTGAGCATCATCATAAAAGAGAGCACGATACAGAAGATAGAGGGTGGATGGGTGTCGTATAATTCCCATAATACTTAATACTCTATTTAATTGCTAAGCAAACGAAAGTGCGTCAAGTTAAATCATCAAAAACAAGGCAAATCTCCAATTATCACAACCGGTCCTATACCCTTGTGTTTAATAAATTTGTTACAATAAATACCGTTGCTGTTTAATATTTTTTTTTGTCTTATGGCTAAAAAAAAAAGGATAAAAATGTCTGATTTGCTATGAAATTCAAATCAATAACATGAATTGAGATGCACTGAAACTCTTTTACTTTTGCTCAAAGATTTTTTTAAAATATCGCCTTTTACGCTGCTGGCGCTTTTCATCTTAACATGTAAAACTAGCTCTTCCTGTAACGGTAATGTATACCCGTTTCTTTCATATATTTGTCAATACATCATGCACGATATCAAATTGGGCTATTTATACTGACTTAACTTAAGATAGTTCTGTGTGGTTGAATGTCACGCCTTTCCTTTTAGTTTTGTAATTAACATTTGAAGTTGCTGAATGTAACTAAATATTTTTACATAACTTCAGCCCATCATAAGTATTCACATTTCACCCTGTCGCATATATAATATATAACTCATAGATGGCTGTAAGAAATGTCTAATTATCTTAACGGTGTTGCGACTTATATAAATTTGGAATCTCTCCTCTAAATTGTTTGAATTTGAATGTTCTTTCTGTTAGGTGCTTAAATTGGAACGGTTGGGGCTATGTGATCTACGATTTTATCTACATAGAAGATTGAGATACATTTATAAATAAAATTAAGGCAATCTTCTAAAAGTTTTGTATTCTAAAGAGAGTGTTTTCTGTGAGAAAGTTTTTTTTAAATCTGATGATATTAAAGATTATTTATCATTTCACTCTGTAAATTGATCCTGGTTTTCAGAGAGCTTGTAAGATTATTATGGAGTTGCTTCTTACAAAAACATTCCTCTTCGCGTATGGCAGCTAATCATATGGATGTGATTGATCCTTCTCGATTCTCGTAAACACTAGTTACTTTGGAATGTTACGCCAATGGATTTCAAATGTCCAACATGATTCTTAAGTGAATTGCGGTATGTATCTATCAATTTAACAAGAAAATTAACTTACACTCATTTAAAAAAATTATGAATACAGTTGTATACTGCGCAAACTATACTGATTTTATAATGAATAATTATTCAAGCGTTTAATGATAACCATAAAAAATTAATGGTGCTAAATTATTCTGCTATTATTCTTATTATTCATTAATTTTTTATTCTGCTATATAATTCTAAGGCACAAAAATGAGTGAAGCCACTTTCCTGAATCTTACTTTAAATGCATTAAAACTTTCTTTGCTGGAGCCGCCGGGGATTTAATGGGAAAAATTTCACTCCGGTTTCCTTGTCACAGGCAAAGCAATAAATTTAAATGACGTCAGCTTAACGACAAAAGGAGCTTAGCATGACATTTTTATCGGCTTTGGAGGAAAGAAGAAAAAGGACCAACATGCATATTTAGGAGGATAAGACGAAACGCTGAAAATTTAATTTGCAACGCAGCGAGTCAAACACGATACAAAAACATCCAATGCAATCTTTCAGTTAACGCCTTATGTATGCGCTACTGCTGTTTTTTATTAATTAAAGTGGTACAATAATCTAAGCCTCTTAAATGACTTGTAGTGAAAAAAAAGAAGCATCCGCCCTGCTGCAAACTTGGCTGAAATGAATCTACCATCAGTGTTAATTTATTACATTTTTAATCTCTCCCGTGATAGTAAAAGAAGTAAAAGACTTTATTCACTGAATTGCAGGCTTTAAACCCTAGTTTACTTTTACATGAGAGCAATTATAAAATATGTACCTAAAAAAATTATTTCGCACTGACAGTTGCAATTAAATGTAACTGTTTGTTGTATTAAGAATTATGAAGAAGGTTTATGACAACATTGTAAGGATTCTAAGCAACAGTAGTTTGCGCCTCCTAGCTGCTAATTTCCTCCACTTACCGGCTATTTAATATTATTTTTATTCCTGCAAATCCAAAGTTAACGATGCCTACTTCGAAGAGAAAAACACGCACCGAGTCAAGTATGAATAATAAATAAGAATAATTCTAGGATTTAATTAGTTCTGCGACGAATTCTTGGTTAGTAAGTTGCGACCTTTTTTCGTAATTGTGTTAAAAACCTTATTAAAATTGCAGTTGGGCAGTTTTTCAAATTGTGGAGCTTTATTAGCATATTAAGTGTTAATTTTCACTTGAATTCATAAGTTACTTTGTCATGAATGTAGCTTATTTATACTGGTATTACTTTTCTGCAGACAAAATAAATAATATAAATTAATACATTATTTAAATACTGCAGTTAAATTACATTCCATTTCTTATTATTTAATGTTTTACAAAAATTATATAAACTAACATAAAGTTTGCCTTAAACCTCGTAGTAACTGATGCAGGATATCAGTGGTTAAAAAATTAGACAGATATAAATGATTTTTTTCTTAATTTACGAAAATTAAGATTTAATTTCGAGATACTTATTATTAATATTATTATTGAATGCATTTTTATCTTATATTCAAAAATACCACAGTAAATGCATATACAACAGTTTCTAACTAATGTTCTGCTTTACAGTATATATTCACCATAATTCCTTGCGAAAGAGAGAATATTTTTATCATAGACTGTGGGCATTTATGTTCCACTTATGCAAATTATGAAATTGAAATGAACACTTTAGGCTAATTAGATGGGGACCTACAGTTTAATGTGGCGGATATCGAACTACTCAAAAACATCCATGCCACGGCCTAGATTCGAACCTAAAGCATGTGGTACCAAAGGCCAGAGTAAGCAAATTTGTCATGGGGTGGCTACTGTAGGCTCTTAAGTTTAGTACACTGTTACCTAAGCCTTTTTTATAATTTATAAGGCAACAAACAATAGTATTTCAATGCAAGTATCAGTATGATTTAATTATCATTATATTATTAACATTTTATAATATTAATTAAAACATTTATGGTGCCATGACTATTTAAATTCTTATTATGTTATAGAATCGCAAGGTGCAAAAATGTTTCAAGCCACTTTCATGAATCTTACTTTAAATGCATTAAAACTTTCTTCGCTAGAGCGGCCGACGATTTAATGGGAAAAATTTCACTCCGGTTTTCTTGTCACAAGCAAAACAATAAATTTAAAAGACGTCAGCCTAACGACAAAAGGAGCTTAGCATGACATTTTTATCGGCTTTGGAGGAAAGAAGAAAATGGACCAACATGCATATTTAGGAGGATATGACGAAAGGCTGAAAATTTAATTTAGAAAAAACATCTAATGCAATCTTCCAGTTAACGCCTTAAGGATGCTCTACTGCTGTGTTTTATTTATTAAAGTGTTGCAATAATCTAAGCCTCTTAAATGACTTGTAGGAAAAATTAAGAAGCATCCGCTCTGATGCAAACTTCGCTGCAAGGAATCTACCATCAGTGTTAATTTATTACATTTTTAATCTCTCCCATGGTAGTAAAAGAAATAAAAGACTTTAATCACTGAATTGCATGCTTTAAACCCTAGTTTACTTTTACACGAGAGTAATTATAAAACATGTACCTAAAATAATTCTTTCGCACTGACATTTGCAATTAAATGCAACTGTTTGTTGTATTACGAATTATGAAGAAGGTTCAGACCACATTGTGAGGATTCTAAAGAAGAGTAGTTTGCGTTTCCTAGCAGCTAATTTCATCCACTTTCCGGCTATTTAATATTATTTTTATGCCGGCAGATCGAGAGTTAACGGTGCCTACTTCGAGGAGAAAAACACGCACTGTGTCAAGTATGAATAATAAATAAGCATAATTCTAGAATTTAATTAGTTCTGAGACGAATTCTCGGGTAGTAAGTTGCAACTTTTTTCATAATTGTGTTTCCACGAAAAATCTTATTAAAATTGCTGTTGTGCAGTTTTTCAAATTGTGGAGCTTTATTAGCATATTAAGTGATAACTTTGACTTGAATTAATAAATTATTTTGTTATGAATGTAGGTCATTTAGACTCGTAGTATTTTTTGTGGGTGAAAAAAGGTAATATAAATTAATATATTAATTAAATACTGCTGTTAAACTGTATTCCATGTCTTATTAATTTAATGTTCTTTAAAATTATACAAAGTTTTACTAAGTTATCTTTATTACTTTATGAAAAATTGAAAATTGAAATTTCAAATTTTACTATTATTGTTATTATTGATTTTATTTTATCTTATATTAAAGCAATTCACAAAAGTGTATGTGAAACATTGTTCTAAATAATCAACTTCTTTAGAAACTTTCACCCTCATCTTGCAAAAGAGGGTTCTTGTAATTTTTTATGATACATCGGTATAATTTATGTTACCCTTACGCATGCCGCGAACTTCAATGACATTCAATAAGGGAAATGTGTTCCCTTCTTGAAAAACTTTATTGATTTACTACCATGCATTTTAAGCAACATATAGAAAAGAGCGTAGATAGCTGATGGAAAGATTTTGTGTATAAACTGCTGATGAGAAAATAATTTTTTGACTGATATATGTTGTTTTGTAAGATATGAGAAAAGAAGAGGAATCAACGAACAAGCAATAATTAAATTTTATTGACGAAATTTGTCGGTAAACAAACAAAAAATGCACATTTCGTGTATATAACACAAAACATAAAATGTGATTTCTCGGATACAAATGAATTTAAATAATAATGGGTTATATTTTCACCTGCCAATGTTTTCTCAAGCAACGTTTTACTCTTACGATGCATCGAAACGATGGAGTTTTAAACGAGGAACTGGGGTATCCTTTCTCTCTCCTGTAAAATACAGCTTTTTTAAATTATTGAATTATTTGTGGGGGTGATAGGCGACTAGCAGACCTTCTCCTTAGATGCCTCAAACATGTTTTATTGAGTTCAAGCCTGGGAAATATGCTGACCAATCTATTGGACTGATTCATTGACAATGGAGTCCTTCGAATTCCATCGCCGAAAAGAAAATTGTCCATTAGCTAAGCACGAAGAAGTATGCGTTATCATTCATGAAAAAGACACCATGCCCGATTGCTTCAGTGTCAATCGCCACAATATATCTGATGATAGTATCCCTATATTGCTGAACCGATAGTGTCCCATTTCTGATAATGTGCAGTTTGGTGTGTACATTGATAGAAATACCGAACCAGATCCTCACACCGCCTCCGCTAAATCGGACACTTCAATGCATAAATGCAGGACTATTCCGCATACAGGGTCTTTCTATGTGAGAATCACGGTCATGTTGTATCAGGTTTATTGTCATGTTGTACCCTAAAGCGGGACATGTACGTGAAGAGAATGTCACTATACTCATCTCATCCTCATCTAACATGCTTCTCTGCCCCTGTTTTGAGGGTTGCAAAGTGATATATGTCAACGAAATACAAACTATGGGTCTGCGAGCACATAAACTCACATGGTGAACTTTTGAATAAATTCTTGAACTTTTGAATAGTTTGAGCAGAAACTCTGGTACCAGCAGCTCCTTGAAGGTATTATAGAGTTTTTGCATACCGTATTTTGGAAGTCTGTTAGCTTTTTCTCCCTATCGCGCATGCTCATAGGAAACATTATTACAGATACGCATGCTCAATTTCCTATGAGCATGCGCGCTAGGGAGAAAAAGGTAACGGACGTCCAAAATACGGTATGCAAAAACTCTCTATTATTACAGATACGGAGGCGCAATTTCCTATGAGCAAGAGCGCTAGGGAGAAAAAAATACCGTATTTTTAAAGTACGGTATGCAAAAACTCTCTATTGTTGAAAGAAATTGGCGTTCATAGTTTCTGTATCTATTGAGCGTTCGTTTTAAATTACCGATCCTCATTTCGTGTTGTTATATGCGTACGATCTTGTCACGATCGTCGGTGAACATTCCGCTAAACGAATTGCGTTTGACGCGTCTCTAAACAACTGAGGCCCCTCCAGGCTACCGACTCAACAAAGTCATCTTAGTAAGATATAGCAGTCACTGCTACAAAACACTCAATGCAATGTCAATTGTTTTCAATCTCTTCCTATAGACGGTATGCTGCAGTTCGTGTCTCACTTTTATATAAAAGGCAAATTTTTCGACATCACAGATAAACTTTGCATATTCCCAACATTGTAAACATCACAATTTTCTTTTTAATCTCTTCTATTTAATTTTTGAAAAAAAAAAAAAAAAAAAATGTCGATTATAAGGTTATTTCATATCGAACTCGCAACATCCCCTTATTATTTTGAGCAGCTTATATTTTCATAAATTTAAAAATTAATAATTAGTACTCTCTTAATGGTAAACAACTCTGATTTTAATTTTTAAAACATTAACATAAAATACTATGTTTTTGTTGTTGTTACTTATCCCACTTTGTAATCTTCTAAACCAAGCTACGAACACGTATTGGCTTATGGTTAACGGGAAAGGGGGTAGAAGAAAGTAGAAGTCTGACTTGGCTCCATGACACTTTTACAGCCGCATGAGATAGGGAACTACGGCTTAAAGTGAATTCCAAACCACTACAAACATCCATGGCACCTCAGGGACACTTCATATGAATATAAAATAAAATATTCGCATAAATTCGTATAATATTCGCATAAAATATTCTTCATCACAAAAGGGAAACGGTTATTTTTTTTCTACTTAGCATTATCAAAATAAACCGGAATAAAATATTTCTTAATTATCTAGTATTATACATATTAATTATAAGGTGAGAGAGGAAAAAGAATCGTTCTTTGAGCGAATTTGAATATCTTTGTTTTTTCATTGCAAGATTTTAAATTATTCCCAACGTTATTAATCAGGGACAAAATTCAGACTAATACTTTGTTGAAAATATCCAATTTAGTAAAATTAGTTTATTAAAAATTTTTACATCGCTCTTCTAATAATTTATTAAACCTAAAAAAAAGTGTTCTTTGAAAATGACCTTTAAACTGATTAAACATTCAAAATATAAAGTTTCTTTGTCTTTTGCACTGTTTTGTTGCACAAGTTTATTAACTAGTTTATTAGAGAAATGAATGGGGAAAATAATATACTATGTTTTCTTTTCTTCTTTTTTTAAATTTTTGAAGTGGCTACATTGTGATATGCTCAAAAAATTATATTAAAAAAATAAACATAATTGGTTTCAAGAACATTTTTTAATTAAATTATTATAAAAATAAGATAAAATTAATCTGCTGAACCGATATACAGATTGCCCATAAAAATTCAGAATTAATTGTAAGAACAAAACACATAACAACAATTTTAAATAAAGGTAGAAAGAAAAGTATCAATAAATACTATTCGGGCAATGAATTTTACTCATCAGTTATCGTTCAAAACTGAAAAAGAAAACATATTAAAAAATATTTTTGAAGAAAATCTTCAGAATTCCAAGCATTTCATTTAATAAGAAGCACGTGAAATAACAGAAAGTTAAATAAACAAATAAGAATAGCTGGTGAAATAAAAAAAAACAATAAGAATAGCTTGTGAATTAAAAAAAAATAAACTACATCAATAAGAATAGCTCGTGAATTAAAGAGAAAAATAAACCAATAAGAAATGTTGAAAGTGGTCAAGATATCAAAAATCATAAATGATATGAAAAATTTGTCTCCCCAAAACAATATCCATAATTTTATGGGTAAAAATTGACAGGTTGAAATTTGCAGAAATCAAAGAAGGCAGAATTCAAAAGCTTTTTCAGTCCAATCTTTTGACAACTACTTTATGACTGCTTAACAAAGTGGTTCAACTTTAATTTCAAAAGTCTAAAATTATCCTTTATTAAAACGCCGTCATTATTTCACTCCATATTATTATCATCAAACATTAGTGCATTTAGTAACGGAAGTTTAGCGTGTTAGTTACTGCGTTTATTAAGAGAAGCTTATGGAAAGGGGCCCTCTAGATTCTTACGAAATAATTCCATTACACATTTTACTTTATTGCTATCTCTCGTGTCATCATGGTACTTATTAAAATGACCCATGTTAAGTTTATGAGGGGTTTTTTTTTTTAAATATCTATTAAAATTTCAAAAAGATAATTATCAATGACTTTATAACAAACGCCAAATATATTGAAAACAACAAAAGTAATGTAAAATCTTTCTTTACAAAATTTTGTAAGATAGTTTTTGAGCACTTAAGTATAAACCTATTTTGATCAAAAAAAAGTTTCTTCTCTACAAAAAAAGTGAAAGAAAAAAATTATTCCTTTGTTTGTTTTTTCTGGTCAAACCAGCTTAAATATCGGAAGGATTACCTTATAAATACTCTGTTTACTGAAAGTTTAAGAAAAACTTTCTTTTCTGAAGTTAGAAAAATAAAATTTATATTCCTTTCAATTTAAGCCTTCTACTGAAAGAAACATCTTCGAAATAAAATTGATGTTTAGGACATTTGAATTAAATACATTTTTGATCCTTAAAGTGTACTCTATTAAAAATAGTTCTTTCTAAAGACCAATTTAATTAATAATTCATAAATATTATCTAGAACATTACCAAAATGATCTATTTCCTTCAACATAATTTTTAACTAATTATTTAACATGAATATTATACAATAATTTTCAACTAATATTCTAGAACATTACCATAATTATGTATTTTCTTCAATATCATTTCTAAATAATTATTTTAACATGAATGCTATGCAATAATTTTCATGTTCCATGTGACAATAAAAGTTTTTATTAATGTAGTTCACCATAATATTCCATCCCAACATTTTAAAAATCATTAAAGTTATGTACTTAAATGATATTTGATTGTCCATCTTGGACAATTCTGAATCTTTTGCAAACATGGAGGTTTGTAGCTAATGATCCTAAATTAAAAGATCTTGATAATTAAAAATAAAAATAAGTGGGAATTTGAAAAAAAATTCATCATTTTATTAGAATTTTTTAAAATATATATATACTTTTTAATGTAATGCTTATATTTCAGTTAATTTTTAAAAAAATGCGGTTATTAATACATAAATATTATTCTAGAACATTAACAAAATGATGTGGTATTTTCTTAATATTATTTCTACATAATAATTTTTACATGAATATTAGACAATAATTTTCATGTTTCATAGGAGAATAGAAATTTTTATCAATTTAGTTCATCACAATTTTTTTGGCCTACATTTTAAAAATCACTAAAATTATGTACTTAAATGACATTTCTTGGAAAATTCTGAATCTACAAACGTGGAGTTTTCAAGCTAATGATCCTAAGTTAAAAGTTCTTGATATTTAAAAATAAAAATAAGTATGAATTTGAAAAATATACCATCATTTAATTGGAATCATTTAAATATATATATAGATACTTTTTAATGTATTATTAATATTTCCTTTAATGGATGGATTTCTAACTAATAATATAAAAATATTATTTGATTTTTAATTCTTTTGTTATTAAAATTAATGTCACAAGAAGTTAAAATTTACATTTTTATTATTGGATGAACATTAACTATTAAAACTTTAAATGTTATTTAATGTAACATCAAACGTAAATATACAGTAAACAAACAGTAATTAAAATTTCTAAGGAATTTCTATAAAAAATAAGCATGAATTTGAAAAACATTCCATCATTTAATTCGAATCATTTAAATGTATATGTACTTTTTAATGTAATACTAATATTTCAGTTAATGGAGTGTCTTCTAAAAATACTATTATAGTATTATTTGACTTTTAATTTTTTTTGTTATTTAAATTAATGCCACAAGAAGTTAAAATATACATTTTTATTATTTAATGGAACTTAACTATTAAAACTTAAAGTGTTATTTAACATAGCAGCAAACGTAAATGTATAGTAAGCAAACAGTAATTAAAGTTTAATAAGAGTTTTGAATAAACAAGGTTTTTTTTAATTTAAATTACAAATTTCTATAAAAAAAAATAATTAACACAAATACATGAAAAGAGGTTGGAATAAAATTTAATCTTAGTTTGTAAAAATTTAATAGCAGACATTACAATTTGACTATTCAAACGTTTATATTAACTATTTAAAATGTTAACTCTATTCGAGAAATTTTTCCAAAAACTGCTTGTAATTATTAGTTTGTCTCTAAAAAATAAGCAAATAGCACATATTATATTACCTTGTGTAATGCCTCTAGTGAATAAATGTAGACTAAGAATTCTTCTTGTTGATAAACTTAAACCATAGAGAATTGTCAAGTTAATTAGACTGGAGTCAAATATTAGATGCAAACATCCCACAGACTATACAAATAAAAATGAATTTTATAAAGATAATTTCTTTCCAACTTAAGTATTGTATGCTAGAAAATTTTAAATGCAATAAAATTTTAAATAAAACTGATAAATCAGTAATGGGATTTGAAATTTCTGTGATTTGGATAGGAAAAATTGTACTGCCATTATAATTTCTTTAATAAATATATGTTAACTCTTTGTAAACTATATGAATTGCCAACAAATAAAGCCCTTTAAAGCACGTATTGGTAGAATTTTGGGATTATGTTTTGAAATAAATTGATAAATTTGCATTTGAAAAGACAAAAATATAATATCCTGCAATAAACAAAAATGGGAAATAATACATTTGAAAAATAACTTAATTTTGAAAAAAAGTAAATCATTGATAAGTTGTAAATTATATTTCAAAATATTCAATGACTGTTTTTAAAAGAATTTAAACATGATATGTATGTATGATACCTATGCAATAAACGCCAGATTTAAAAATGAATTAAAACATGTTTTTATTTATGAAATAATATTCTGAAATAAAATGGTTTGAATGTTAAATCTATTACAATATCAAAGATAAATTAATGGATAATAATGCGAAGCAATTAATTTATTGAAATTTTTAATATGATTTATTTTTAGAGATAATTTTTACAAGAAAATATTAGCAAATGCTTTGTAAAATTTTACAGCAATTTTTTAAAGATCAAAAATAGGAAATTCAACAAAAGTTTATAATTCAATTTGTTTTTAAATTTTATTTAAGTGCTTTGGATGATGCTATACTAATTTCATACTATATTTCATTTTGATTCTAATTTATATATGAACTATTGTCATAAAATATAGCATTTATTATTATTTGTTCATGTAGAGATAGCGCGGAATCCGTTTTGTTTTTTATTGATCGAATGAGTGAAAATGACAATTTTATTTCAATATTTTTATTTACTATATTCTACAAATATTTCTTACTTTATTGCCTCAACGATATCGTTCAACAAGATTTAATACAAGTGGCCCAGTCCATTTTGCAGTACATTCATTCTCCTTCCACATTACATTCTCCTCTTTAAAAAAATATATTAAAATTAAATACCCATTAAACACAGCACAAACAAGTGGTATTAAATGAAATAACAGTTAAGTGTTAAATTCCACGATACTTATTATTAAATGAAATAACAATTAAATGTAAAATTCCAAGATACTTGTTCAATGAATGATAGTCTGTTTAACTTAAACTAACCCGTTCTGTACCTATGTTTAACATCAGCATATCCATAATCATAATCATAATCGTATGTCCATAATTTTTCCACAAAGTTAAAAAATTTATTATAAAGAAATATTAATTGACAGATGAGCGAAAACTATCACAAAATGAGACAAGTATATTTTTTAATTTTTTTTTGCCTCCTTTAGTTTTCATTTAAAATAATTTTATATATCCTTATTTCCACGATAATACTCAGTTTCTAGTTCTGTTTTGCTATAGCATACCCTGATCAATGTTGATCATGATATCTGTGATACTCTGCTTTCTATTAGATTTGTCTGCTTTCTATTGTTTTGCTTTCTATTAGATTTGAAAATGAAACGGCATATTAATGAAAATTATTACAAAACGAGATGAATTTATTTATTTATTTTTTCGTAATTTAATCACATCAAGATAATAGTCAATTTCTTGCTATGTTTTGCTATAGCGTACAATGATCAATGCTGACCATATCATCATTGATTATAAGCTTTCGATTAATCATGTTTTGTAGCTTTGTTCAATACACGATACCTTTAACATAACCCCATATAAAGAAGTCTATATTGCATGTACTATGGCTAAGTTACAGGTATGCTGTATAGAAAAAAGATGCGAGATATGACTAATATAAAGAAGAGAATCACATATGGAATAAAGTCTTTCGATGATAAAGACTTTTCAAAATTTCAAAAATTTATTATAAAGAAAAATGAAATGGCATCTAAAAGAATATTATTACATAAATGCCATTGAGATGCATATATTTATTTTTTACCTCCTATAATTTTAATTTAATTTAAATTAATACATCTTTATCTGGTCACCATTATCTGTACGAATCATATCAAGATGGTATCCACTTTCTTGCCATGTTCGCAATATAATATCCTCACCAAAATTGGTAATGTCACCTCTGCCTCAGATAAATGATGTCCCGTACCTTTGTTCAACACATGATAAACATAACATAACCCCTAAGAAAGAAGCCGAGGGGATCATATATTAAAGATGGTGTATCGAATACAAGTCTGTGGAAAGATAAATCTAAAGCCGAAGTCAATGTCGCTGATGGCACTGCCACCATTGATGAGATTATACTACAGGGAACAGGACGAAGTCGAGTTCCATCTTGAATAATTGTGCACATGTTGAGCTGTATTAAATTAAATTAAATTAAAATTAAACAAGTACTATAAAAAAAATAATGCCAATCCTACTTTTTTTTCACTATATTGCTAAAAGTCCTTTATAAATAATTTTTATTCGTTTTCTTAAGTATATCTGGGCCATCTATTGGTACATACATGCAACTTAAATCTAAAAAAAACTAAAATTAATTAATTAAATTTACTTAATGAATTAATACTTGAAAAACCTGTATTACCATCCAGTGTCATCCAGTACAAGTTAAAAAAATGTATTTGAACTTGAGTGTATCAATAAAAAGTATTTTATGAACGATTGAAATTTTGAGCAAGTTATATATAGGGAGAATGTGAGCTAATAGAAGGAATTGAATGAGGCAGCAAAACTTAAATACATACATCTCATTTTGATATAGTTTTCATTTTTCTGTCCTTTCATTGGACATTGTAATAAATGTTTTAAATTGTGACGATATTTTATGAATACCGTGCATGATATATTATGTTTCAAAATTCCTATCCTCGAAGATGAAAAATCATATATTGTTTAAAATGTATTCTAATAAATTTAGCAATCCGATCATAAGTGCATCCATATCATTCTATCTAAAATGGTTTGTTTTATATTTAATACACATGTACCATACACTTAATGTTTTATGTTTTTACAGTATGATTTTGAAGACTCATTCATCCAAAGTTAATGAAATCCATATTTTATTATATTAATTTATAATTTATGAACAGAAATAATATATTAGTTAATCTGCATTTTAAATATATGCATATTCTGTAAAAATTTCTCAAAAATTTAAATTATATTTTGCAGAAATTAATAAAAGAAAAAAAAATATATTATAAATCAAAAATGTTGTTTAATGAAGAAATTAAAAATGTATTAATAAGACATTGATTAAGCAACATTTTGAAGGAAAGAAGCAAATGAAATGCTTAATAGAAATGTATATTATATGAATTAAATACTTTACTTACTACATACTACAAATTATTAAATACTTTACTTTTACTTACTACAAAAATAAAAACGAAGGATGTAAAGTTTAATTATGATTAAGTATATATAAAATCTAAAACCGAACATATAATTAATCAATTTATTTAAAACATTCATAAATTATTCAGTAGAAATCCTGTCTTGAAAATTGGGGCATATTATAAGTTAGAATTTTCAGCAACAAAAATTAGAAATTCAACAAATATTCTTAATTAATTATCCGGAAAAAGTTTAGATTCTTAGCATTCAATTATTACAACGGAATGTAAAACACCCAAGATATCAGCTTAAAAATTATTCTATATATATAAAATAATTTTCAAAGATATATGTATATATATCACTGATCGAATTCAACACGTATTTAATTATTCTTATGAAGAGATTATAATATATTAATATTAATCACTAATGTGAAATTGAAGTCTCATTCAATTCCTTCTATTAGCTCACACTCTCTCTATATATATCTTGTTCAAATTTCTAATCGTTCATAAAATACTTTTTATTCATCCACTCAAGTTCAAATATATTTTTCTATACTTGTAGTTGATGAAACTTGATGTTAATACAGTTTTTTCAAATATTAATTCAGTAATTAAATGTAATTAGTTAATTTTAGTTTTGTTTTATATTTAAGTAGCATATATCTGCCAATAGATGGCACCAGATAAACTTAAAAAAATGAATGAAAATTATTTATAAAGCAATAGAGTGAAAAAATGTATGAATTGACTTTAAAAAAGATTTTTTTATATTACTTGTTATTTGGTTTATTCATGTAATTTGTCTGAATATTGCGGAATTCCCGTTGATATCAAAATGTTGTTTAAATGTACCCGTTGTTGTTTAAATGTTGATTTAAATTTTAAGAATGTAAGTGAATATAAAATTTAAAACTGGGCATATATTTAATCAGTTTATTTAAAATATTCAACAATTATTTAGTAGGCAACCTTGAAAACCGGAGCACGCTTTTAATTATTTTTAACAACAAAAATTAGAAATTCAACCAATATTCCTAATTAACTATTCAGAAACTGTCTGGCTTGTAGTCGTTCAATTATTGTAAATGGATATAAAACAACCAAGACCTTTGTTTTAAAATAATTCTATATATATCAAACTAAGTGAATTCAGTAAGTATTTAATTATTCTTATCAATGGAATATAATGCATTAATATTAATCACTAATGTGAAATTGAAGTCTTATTATTGGATTTGATCATGTAATTAGTCAGAAAATTGCGGAGTTCCCGTTGATGTCAGAATATTTAAAAGACCCAGGGGTTAAAAACGAAAAATAATTAATAACGCATTGCAGTATTTTGGTGAATTAAAACTATATAAATTCATTCTTCGTTGACGCATATGTTAACAGGGCATTTGTTTTATGTCTATCTCAGTGATTTCGTATGCAAGTTGTGCAACTTGTTGGTCAAAATATTTATGATTGTTGTTGATTAAAAATTTAAGTTGTGGTTTAGTGTTAATTTAATTTTTAAAAATATAAGTAAATATAAAATCTAAAACTGAACATATATTAATCAAATTATTTAAATCATTCATAAGTTATTGAATAGAAATCCAACCTGGAAAACCAACCCTTGAAACCTGGAGCATATTTTTAATTAAAATTTTTAACAACAAAAAACTAGAAATTCATTATATATTCCTAAATTATTATACAGGAAGTGTTTCGCTTATAGCTATTTGATCATTATAAATGAGTATAAAAGGGCCCAGACATCTGATTGAAAATTATATCTATATATATATATATATATATATACAATAATTTTCAAGAAGATGTTTTGGCATATATATATTATTATGTATCACACTAAGCGAATTCAACAACTATTTTATTATTCTTATGAAGAAAATATAATACACTTTATAATACATTAATATTAATCATCGTACTTAACATTATCGATCGTCATGCTGTTAATCATCATGCATTACTAATCATGGTGAAATTGAAGACTTGTTAATGGATTTGATCATATAATTAGATTGCATGCTGCGAAGTTCATGTTGTTTTCAGAATATTAAGAAAATACTGTAGTTAAAAACGAAAATTAATTGATAAAGCATTGAGCATTTGAGTATAAAGCATTTCATTATTTGAGTGAATTAAAATTATGCAAATGCATCCTTTGGTGAAGTGAATGTTAACAGGATATTTGTTTCATGTCTATGTTAGTGATTTCGTATGCAAGTTGTGCAACTTGTTGATCAAAATTTTTATCGCTTCTCCCAGTCCTTATTTGTATTCTGCTATAATGTGGACAGCCCTAAAACTTTACTTTCTGTACCAAACATCTCAACTATCCAATCCCTCTCATGCTGAAATACTGCTTTTCCGTCGTATACAGAGACTTCGTTGGAATAGAACTTTATGGCAGTCATAAAAACTCAAGAAATAAGAGATTGCTTTGTTCCCGCTTAAAAATATCGATCTCTTGAATTGACCTGCGGTTGAAAAATAAAATTTCTGAAATAGCCTTTTTTAGCCATCACGTTTTAAAGTCAGTTAGCTAGAAAAACTTAAAAGCTATTTTTTATGGAGGAAAAACTTTTTCTAGTTTTGTAAGTCTTTCAGATTTGTTTTTATATTGAAAAGTTTGTCACGATGAATTTTAATATTTCTGCTTTTCAAATGCTGTATCTGCTCTTTGACCTTAAAGTGGTAGACATGCAGAGCATTAATCGTTAAACATGAAGCGCATTAAGCGTTAAGCACAATGTTAACATTAAGAGTAAAGTTCACATGTGTGTGAAGCACATTAAGCATTCATTCAGAGTTCATCACTGTGGCACTTACCCTGCTGTCATGTTATGCTTCTACCGTTTGTAAATTAATCGTTGAATGACGTTAGAGTAACATCTAAAAGTTAACAAACTCATCTGAGCATTCTATGTAAATATTTTCTGACAATCTGATTTCTGATTGATAATGCCAATCCCCGGCAGTATTGCAATAGCTTTCAGTCTGGCTTCATTTGTAGCTTTTAGAATCCAGCACTCTCAACTTATTCATATGAGCTAGAATGATACACTTTATTGTAAATATGTATTAAAGTATTATTGATATATGACAGATATTATTTGATAACAATAACATTATTCAATAATAATAATATCCAAAAAATATCATTGTTTTCAATATTGTTTAATTAAAAAAAAAGGAAATTATTTCATATTCTTAAGTTTTATTCTTCCTCTGTAAAGAGAATTGAATTAGGTTATTTTTAAGTAAACGAGAGGTTTCAGCATTAATGCAGATGCAAATACACATATATATGCATATATATATATATATATATATATATATATATATATATATATATATATATTATATATGTATATATATATATATATATATATATATATATATTATATATGTATATATATCATATGTATATATATATATATATATATATTGTATTCCATTGCATACATGCAAACCTTTTACTAATTTAATTATGACCACATATATCGAAACAGTCTTTGAGTTTTCACTATAGAAACAATCAGAAAGTCCCGTGTCTATTCTAAGTGATGTCACGTTAAATCTGTAAGGCTGAATATCCATCACTTGGATTTTGAATGGTAGATCAGTAGATTACAATTGATGGAATATGACCTGTATATACCTATACACTGAAGTGACAAAAGTCATGGGATACCTCTTAATATCGTGTCGGTCCTCCTTTCGCCCGGTGAAGTGCAGCAACTCGATGCGGCATGGACTCAACAAGTCGTTGGAAGTCTTCTGCAGGAATATTGAGCCATGCTGTCTCGATAGACATCCATAATTGTGAAAGCGTTGATGGTGCAGGATTTTGGGCACGAACAGACCTCTCGATGATGTCCCAAAAATGCTCGATAGGATACATGTCGACTGTTCTAGGTGACCAGATCATTCGTTGGAATTGTCCAGAATGTTCTTCAAACCAATCGCGAACAGTTGTGGCCTGGTGACAGGGCGCATTGTCCTCCATAAAAATCCCATCGTTGTTTGGGTACATGAAGTCCATGAATGGCTGCAAGTGATCTCCAAGTAGCTGAACATAAGCATTTCCATGCAATGTTCGGTCCAGTCGCACCAGAGAACCAAGTACATGCCATGAAAAAACAGACCACACCATTACGGAGCCACCACCAGCTTGAACAGTGCCTTGCTGACAGTTTGGGTCCAGGGCTTCGTGGGGTCTGCGCCACACTCGAACCCTACCATCAGCTCTTACCAACTGAAATCGTGACTCATCGGACCAGGCCACGGTTTTCCATTCATCTAGGGACCTACCGATATGCTCACGTGCCCACGAGAGTCGCTGCAAGCGATGCCGTTCTGTCAGTAAAGGCACTCGAGTCGGTCTTCTGCTGGAATAGCCCAAGAAAGCCAAATTTCTCCGCATAGTTCTAACAGACAAGTCTGTTGTACGTCCCACATTGATTTCTGCGGTTATTTGACGCAGTGTTGCTTATCTGTTAGAATTTACGTCTCTTTGCAGACGTCGCCGGTCTCGGTCGTTAAGTGCAGGCGGTCGACCACTGCGCTGTCCATGGTGGGATGTTATGCCTGAAATTTCATACTCTCGGCACACTCTTGACACAGTGGATCTGGGAATGTTGAATTCCCTAACGATTTCCGAAATGGCATGACCCATGCGTCTAGCTCCAACTAACATTCCGCGTTCAAAGTCTGTTAATTCCCGTCGTGCGGTCATCATCACGTCAAAACCTCTTCACATGAATAACTTGAACAGAAATGAAAGCACTGCGCATTTATACCTGTTCTACGCGATGCTACTGCCATCTGAAAATTTGCATATTGCTATCCCATGACTTTTGTCACTTCAGTGTATATGTGCTGGTTTAAAATTGGGATAAATCACAACTTGAAGAAAAACTGGGCCAACGTTGGATTTCTGAATGTTGTATTCATTAAGCTTAGCAAACTTCGAATTAGATGTGCTCACTTAAGAGGAAATTTTTAAATTTCAGAAAAAAAAAAAAAAAAAACATACGATCTGTTGTAACATTTCGGCCTATATTAGACATATAATGGCTTGAAGAAGAGCCACTTTCAGGACCTCATAACACTTTAATTTTTATTTACAAGCACTATATGTGTATACAAATTGTATACTAATTGATATATAATGATTATTATAATATATTATTTACAAAAAATGAAGATTAATCTTATAAATTTTATCACAAGTGCACGATTAAATCACAAGTGCTATTCACTCAAAGATCTGAGATTTGTCAGAGTTCTCTAGTATATGTCGAATCTCAAAACATGTGTGTGCGGTAGACCTTAATTATCACACGGCATGATGCGAAACCACAAAGAACACACTTTGAAAAACAGGTGGAAACTTCAGCCTATTCAGTTACTTCTGAGACAGAAAACATCACTTCCGGTCGACTCATTGCTGAATTCTCTCCTTTCTAGCCAAAAACATCCCTTTAAGTAAATCCGTCAGGAAGGGGGGGGGGCAGTTTCCCTCATTTCTCATTGGGGTAGGCATTTCTCAGCTCATCGCCAATCACGATGAAACAACTCATGGTATAGTTCATATTCAATCCGTAGTTTTTTCGACCTGTGAAGGTTTCGCAGTCTATCGCTAATTTCGTGATTCTCATTATACATGACACTGAATATCTGCTATCAGATTTTAGTGACAAGTTGTTCTCATTAGTATAAAATACTAATTGCATGTAATATAACTACCTACAACAATGTTTATTTCTTTTCAAATATGAATGATACATTGTTATTATGTACTTGTCAAAGAATATACATTCCTCTCTTCTGGGAATGAAATACCAAATCCCGTGACAAAAAAAGCTACACTACCAAGAAAGACATATTTTGAGATTAGAAAAGAAGTTAAATTAAATAATAACATTCTAGAATATATATTATAAAACAAAATATTTTACTTGTCTTCTCTCAAATGTATTTGTTTAAGGATTCTTTTTCTTTATTCTACATACAGACAGGTACAAAAACCACATATACTTAAACCACACATACCTGATAATATGACATTATTAATAAAGGACCAGATATTTGTTGGGAAAATAATAGGGTATTACTTTTAAATATCATTATCAGAACGTTAGATGCTAACATTATATTTAAGATATCATCAGAACGTTTTCATGCAAGTCTTTAAAAAGGCCAATATATCATTTTTTACATGATAACAAAACAAATGTCTCTAGATAAATATATTATGTTAAAATCCTTGTTATTCTGGCAAATATGTTATCTACTAAAGAAATAAATATTATATATGCATTATTTATGAAAATATTTCTTTTGAACTAGTTTACTTTTCGACTGCGATTTTTCTGTATTAAAATATCAATATTTAAAATGTTATTTGAAAGACAGATATTCCACAGAAACTAGCAGTACGATATTTCCTTTAATAAAAAAATAATACCATTTTCCTACCATCATCAATATATAAATAAATTATACATACATAAATATATATAGTACATACATACACACACACACACACACACACACACATATATATATATATATATATATATATATATATGTATGTATGTATGTATATGATAAAAATATAAAACCAAATCTTGCATTATTCGTTACGTACAAAACATATACACCTGAATTTTGCATTGTGATTGTTATGATGATAGTTTGTGTGAAGAGAGTATTAGTGGTAGCTTTTTTCATGAAAAATGCCCATATTTCTAATTTCCTTCTTCAGTTTCAGATTCTGTGAATGATATGATAGATAGGGGCTGATATATCAAATTTTTATATAATTACCTTGTATATAGCATAAAGGTTGAACATAAATTCTTATCCTGATTATAAAATATTCTTACAAAATAACATTTGATTGTGATAATGTAATTTTGGTATTATTTGGCAGCTCACTTTCAACCTTTTTTTTTTCTTAACTGATCCGAACAGAATTGATGTGGGAAACGGTGCAACAATCTCATGGTGATTCATGGTCGTCTGCCTACTGGCAGATGTCGAAACAGGAGACTTTGATTTTTGCAAGGGTAGGATTGTCACTCCTACTCCAACCTACGGCCTAATGCGGGATTCAGAACCACTGCAAACATCCATGGCACCGCTGCGACTCGAACACGAAACACGTGGCACCAAGCGCCAGAGCGCTAATCACTCGGCTATCATGCACCTATAAATATACTATATTGTGTAAATAAAGAAAACCTCAATAAATTTATTTAGACATCTCGGATCAGTGTCACAACTTAAATATAACGCTCAACTACGGAACCGTAGAATAAGGGAAAGTCTTAGCCAATCATTGCACCTCAGTTAGATGAATTTTAACCATGGTATATTTATTAGCAAAATGGAGAATCTTCTCACTAGAGTTCCTTATTTAGCGAAATCCTAGGCGAGAAATTTTCGGGCCTGTGCATTGGAAAGGATGGATCCTCCATAACCTTCTTATACTACTACTCTTAATTTTTCTTTTGGGACTATATCAATGATTTAGTCTTGTATCACTAGTTTCCAACATTGATGAATTGAAGGTTAGGATTAATGTTGCTGTTTGTACTATTACAAACAATATGTCAAAGAATTCCTTGGCGAGAACCGCTTTGACATTCTCAAAGCTTCAAGAGAAAAAAGGAAAAGTTAAATGCATTCAGTGTTTTATTTATTTAATTTATTTTATTTAAATGTAAATTAAAGTTTTTTTTTATTGTAATTTAATTTTTTTTATGAATATGAACATTCATAGTTGTGTGTAATATTATTAAAATATGTGTAATACTTATTATATGGCATATATATTATATAAACGTACAAGTGGGAGAATAAAATTAAATTTTGTGGTACTGGAATGAGGTTCATATAACTTTTGACCAGTTTATTTATCTAAACGAGTTTTTTTTATTTACTCTCACGTTTAATTAATATATGAAAGTATTACTAAATTCTTACAAGTTAAAAATATAAATATGATTATGAGTATGGATAATTCTTACCACTTCTTACATAGCAAAATATTTCAATGAAGCCAAATGGTTATCAATTCTAAGAATAATTAAATACATTTTTTATATCTGCAACAATTCGCATCATTAATGCCTAAATAATAAAAAATCAGCATTTTATGCTATTGTCCATTATAATGCCTACTATATCCAAATTTAAGACTTGAATTCTATAAAATTTCTTTTGGATTATTTCACTTTTCATATTTATTTCTCAACGAAAATAATAATTTTCATTTATTTATTTTTTTTAGCAATAAAAAACTTTATTTCTTATAGTTTTTTTTCCAAATTTCTGTACTAATGAGAAGAAAAAAAAATTAAACAATCACTGAAAAGGGAAAACTTGCAGAATATTTTGGCTAATTTTACAGTATATGTTATATTCTTTCAGATTTTTGTCTCCAGTTTGGGAAAATTCTCCCACTTACACGTTTGTAGTATAATATATATGCCATATAATAGAAATTACACATGTTTCATAAAAACTATGAATATTCATATTCATAAAAATAATTTAAAAATTACAATAAAAAAAAACTTTCATTTACATTTAAATAAAATAAATTAAATAAATAAAACACTAAATGCATTTAAGTTTTCTTTTTTTCTTTGGGACTTTGAGCCAAGGATTCTTTAACATATTGTCTGAAATAGTACAAATAGCATCTTTAATCCTAACCTTCAATTCACTAATGTTGGAAACTAGTGAGAAAAGACTATATCATTGATATAGTCCCAAAAGAAAAATTAAGAGCATTAATATAATAAGGTTATGGTGGTTCCATCCTTTCCAATGCACAGGCCCGAAAATTTCTCGTATAGGATTTCGCTAACTAGGGAACTAAGTGAGCTAACTAAGTGAGAAGATTCTCCATTTTGCTGATTAGAATGTCACTAAAATTCAAATTTTACATAATTTTCATCTAAATTTGCATATTAAAACAATTAAATGAATCCAGAAGATATTTATGGATTTACTTGAAATTTTGTACGTATATTTCTGCACCTTCTCCACACCTTTTTGCAACTAGCAGGAAAAGAACATCGAAAACAAATTGATGCTCATGCTAATATGTTCTTATATATTCACCCACACACATAAATATATTCACACGCACACACACACACACACACACACACATATATATGAGAGGAAGGGACGTATAGATCTAGATATTATATTGTATTGATTTCTCTAACTGTCATTTAAAACAATTGTTATTTTTTTAATAACTCCAAGTTATTTGATGATAACAACATCACTTAAATTTAATACACATTGTTTTGTGAAAAACTGCATTCCTTTATCTACCAGTACTATCTGGTCTTTGTCGTCCAAAGTCCTTCCATTGAACTTAAACTAGGGCAGTAAATAAAATAAAAATGATATGAACAATGTCACAATTTTTGTCACAACATGTAACTGAGTAGACACTTTCTTGACAGTTATCACAAAAATGTTTATAAGCCTGGAATATACACGCCAAAAATAAAAATGATATGTTTGGAATGATATTTCGAAATAGAGCAGTATGGCCTTTCACATTTGATAAATAAAAGACACACGCATGTCAGTAGCTTTGAAATATGAAGCCTGACACACAAAAAAAGGAGTTTAATAAATAATAAAAAAATAAAATTTAGTTTTAAAACAAATAAAAAGTTATCAAAGTAATAATTTTAAATTGCATTTGGATGTGAAACATTAATCAATGCGTGTGTATGCTTTTGACTGTGGTTTTTGAGTTAGCGATTTAAGAAGAAATATCTCGTTAATAACATAAAGATTTGATACATTTTCATGGATAAAATAATAAATGATAAGATTAACATAAAAAACCTTTACTTTCCTTATTTTGACAGACAGTCAGGATAAATTCATGTGTTGTGGCTCAAAATACAAAGATTTGATTGAATATTTTCACAGTTATAAATATTTATAACAAGAGCAAATGAAATAACAGATAAGTGAATATCATTATGAAATGATACACACACACACACACACACACATATATATATATATATATATATTTCACCTTGAACAAGTGCTAAATATATTTATTTTGCATAAATCGGATAATTATATTTATTGTAGGAAGAATCTTATGCCAAAAAAGAGTTATTGATAACAAATTTACTATTTAAAATATATAATGTTTAATTGTAAACTTGAAGCTATTGAATAAAAAAAAACGTGTATTATAATAAATTTATCGTATATAGTATAAACGTATACGATATTATTTAAAAATTACAATAGATAATATTGAAATCTAAAAAAGAGTAGTGTTTTTTCTTCAATAACTACATTTGTTATAGAGAATGAAGCATAACACTTAAATGTAATAATCTACACTATTCGAATCTAATAGAAGTATGATTTCTGTAACATTTTTTTGGCAGCATTTAATATAATGTTTCAACACTGTAAACATTTGCAAAGTAAACATTATGATTTAATATAAAATTATAACATTATAATATTGTACTAAAAGCATTGTTTTATCTTAATTAAGTGATTTTATTAATATTTGCAATGTGTCAGATTTTTCATCATGTTCAACAAAAATAATGAAAATGTTAAAAAGAAACATTATAAAATATATTTGCAACTGATATTTTTCCACCAAACCCCACCTGGTATAATAACGCATAGACACATACATAGATCAAATATACATTTATACTATGAAAAATCTCCGAAAATCTAGAAATTGGGTGTTTCATGGAATGCTACATATTGAGTTCTGCATATTTCATGAATAATGTTTCTAGGTTGTGGATGCACTGAATAAATCAGTATATATTGTACAAGTAACAGAATGTAGCAAATAGATCAAAATAAATATCAATGCTTTTGAATTTGTAAGTAAATATCCCATATAATAGATATATTTTGCAAAATCGTAGGAATTTGTTGCATATAAAATATTTCAAATTCTTGTCACTGAATTTAAATTTTGTATTACGTTGTATTAACTGTTGAATATTATTTCACAAAATGCGTGTTTATATGTTTTGTTTCGAAATTGGAACAATTATTTGTAATCTTATATTAAAATATTTTATTGAATTAGAAGTAAAAAACTTAGTCATCAGGCAATTGCTCCGTTCTTCGACTTCAGTTCAAAACCTGAAAAGCAAAGCAGAACCCAATTTTATTGTGTGTGTTTCAGGAATGAAAACGTTATATGCGTTTTCCAAAAAGTATACATGTTGTTGTATATGCAAGCATGTATACTTTGAAAAGTATACATGTTGTTGTACACTGAAGTAACAAAAGTCATGGGATACCTCTTAATATCGTGTCGGCCCTCCTTTCGCGCGGCGAAGTGCAGCAACTCGACGTGGCATGGACTCAACAAGTCGTTGGAAGTCTTCAGCAGGAATATTGAGCCATGCTGTCTCGATAGACGTCCATTATTGTGAAAGCGTTGATGGTGCAGGATTTTGGGCACGAACAGACCTCTCGATGATGTCCCATAAATGCTCGATGGGATTCATGTCGGGCGATCTAGGTGGCCAGATCATTCGTTGGAATTGTCCAGAATGTTCTTCAAACCAATCGCGAACAGTTGTGGCCCGGTGACATGGCGCATTGTCATCCATAAAAATCCCATCGTTGTTTGGGAACATGAAGTCCAAGAATGGCTGCAAGTGGTCTCCAAGTAGCTGAACATAAGCATTTCCAGTCAATGTTCGGTCCAGTCGCACCCGAGGACCAAGTCCATGCCATAGAAAAAGAGCCCACACCATTACGGAGCCACCACCAGCTTGAACAATGCCTTGCTGACAGTTTGGGTCCATGGCTTCGTGGGGTCTGCGCCACACTCGAACCCTACCATCAGCTCTTACCAACTGAAATCGTGACTCATCGGACCAGGCCACGGTTTTCCATTCATCTAGGGACCAACCGATATGCTCACGTGCCCACGAGAGTCGCTGCTATGGTGGGATGTTATGCCTGAAATTTCATACTCTCGGCACACTCTTGACACAGTGGATCTGGGAATGTTGAATTCCCTAACGATTTCCGAAATGGCATGACCTATGCGTCTAGCAACTGACCGCGTTCAAAGTCTGTCTAGCTCAACTAACATTCTTGAAATGAAATCGCGTTCAAAGTCTGTTAATTTTGTCACTTCAGTGTATATGTATATATTAGGTTGGGGAAAAAAGAAATCCATCATTTTTTTATATGAACTTCAGCGGTCATCATTGTCCGACGTCAAAACCTCTTCACATTTTAAAGAATAACTTGAAAGCTCTTGAAATGAAATTTTTTTATCTTCACATAACTTGAAATGAAATGCATTAAAACTTCCCAACCAAGCTCCCGAAGTTTCTGGCGAAATGCACGTTGTCCTGCACATTTATATCTGTTCTGGCGATGCTATCTTCAAACGCCATCTGAAAATTTGCATATTGCTATCCCATGACTTTTGTCACTTCAGTGTATATGTATATATGTATACATTGAAAAAGTATACATGTTGTTATATGTATACATTGAAAAGTATTTATGTTATTGTATATGTATATATGTATACATTGCAAAAGTATACATGTTGTTATATGTATACATTGAAAAGTATTTATGTTGTTGTATACAATTTATATTTTCAAAAAGAAAAACTGTATTCTTTTGAAAAATGTAACTTGAATGGACCAAACAAAAACAGATTCCTCCCAGAATTGACTATTAGAAACTTTTGATTCAAGTCATTGAAAAAGTATATTGCTGAAGCAATTCCTCCCAGAATTGTATTAAAACTTTTGATTCTTTTTAAAAGCTTTTCTACGAAAAGATAATGATGAGTCAGATTATATGATTCGATTCTTCGATGAAACTAATATTCCAATTAATAAATACCATTAATAAATGTATCAGTTATTCTTCTGTTTATTATATTTTTTAAATAAAGTATTAGTAAATAAGTTTTTCAACATATAATATTTTTTCCATACATTAAAACAATTCTTCACTTAATTTAAAATTTATTAAAATTGCAATAATTGAATAATTGATTTTTTAAAGAAATTTATTATAATACTTTCTACAATTGCAATAACCATAAATGCATATTAACAGTCCATAATAACTTTTTAATTTAAAGACTTTAAATTTCAGTTTCCTCAAATCGTTCCATGAAAGTGTTTAAATTTTAAAAATGCTTTCACAAATACTTAATACCATTTTCGTTAAGTGCTTGCGATCATAAAATTTTTTAAAATTACTTAAAATTGCATTAAAAGATTAAAAAAAAATTAAAAAAAAAAACCCAAAATTTAATTTTGATTTAGTTGTTAGTTTTCTAAAAAAACTTTTTAAATTTATTTTAAAACTAGTAGTAATTTATTAACTTAAGAAATATATTTTCAGATCACAAAGCAAAATACATATGAATATGTAGGAATGACACTTTCTTGCATATAGTTTTTATTTGTTATTTTAGTTTGCTTATATTGCTATTTTAGTCGATTTATTAGTTACGGTTTTTATTTGTTACTTGTTACTACATGTATTGACTATATTATGATTTCTATAAAATTTCTCAATACGAAAACAATAATTTAAAATCAAGGTCTTATTTGGTTAAAATAAAATAAGACCTTATTAAACATGGTCTTATACGCCTTATAAAATAAGACCTCTATTAAATTATGTATTTCATTTGTTAAAATTTTTAATTTCTTAAAAGTTCCATACTCTGTGGTTTCTAAAACAAAATGAATAACAAAAAAATTACAACAATTTCAATGAAAAACTATATATTCAGTTTGATGATTTACTTCTGAAAACTTTACAATGATTTAAATAAAAAAACTTAAGAAAATCTAAAAATCATGTAAAACATTTTAATAAATAGAAAACGTAATTCCTTCTGTATATTCAAGGGTTGGATTTGTCGTTCTACAGTCATTTTGTGTACATTTTACGCTAATGAGACCAGTATCAACAGTTTAATATTTATTCCGAACCACCAACCAGCATCCATGCCAACGCCAGGATTCGAAACTGAAGCATCTACTGCCAGACAGCTAGCCAATTGACCATCAGGCAGCCAAATATTCAATATAATTTAGCTAATCGTATCCTAAAAATATAATTATATTAATTAAAAACATTATGTTAATTTCCTTACTCGATAAGATAAAAAAAATGAATCGCCTGCATATATTTAAACAAACGACCTGATGGCTGTCTGGCGCTCGGTACCACAGGTATCGGGTTCAAATCCCGGCGTTGCCATGGGTGTTTGTAGTGGTTCGGAAACCACTTTAAGCCGTAAGTCCCGGTCCTAATCGGATCGTAGAGCGTTGCAGAGGCATTGTTACTCCGCGTCCGTGGCTTATCATCAAGTTACACGAGCCCCTGGGTGGTGAAAGTGAGTACAACTGGTGCAGCCCTTACAGCGTAAGATCACGTCTGTTTGCCAGCTGCATTAGAAGAAAAAACAACAACATATATTTAAACAATAAATTTGTATTTAGTATATTTATTTTGACTTTTCTTGACAGCAATATTTAAAATTTTTGTTGTTACTTGACTGAATTTATTCCTAATGTCATTCTGACTGATTGTCATAAACAAGCATCTGGTTAAAAGTGAAATAAAAATTGCATTCTAACATAATGGATATCATAAAAATGTCGACACTGATAGCATTTATGCCATTTATGGAAGACAGAACTACTGCGAATAAAGGAAAAAATTTTCATTTATCAAATGAATGTAGATAAATAGAGATACCCGAATGCCATGTTATTCATTTATTTATATTGGTTTCCCCATTTGGGGAATTGATGACAATACTAGAAATTACTTTTGACAATTGAAGTTTTACAAGTTATTGAAATTACTGGTTTAGTAGTCGCAATAAAAAATAAAATAACTTAACGATAACTTAATAACTTAATAATAACTTGCATTTATATCATATAAAATAAATTTCAAATCAGTTTTTTTTTTTGTTAAAAAACTCTTCCATAATCACAATTAATATTTTTTATAAATAATGTTTGATTGTAATATGGTAAAACTAATGATATTTTGTGTCAGACCATGCTTTAGACCAGGGGTCTCCAAACTACGGCCGGCGGGCCAAATCCGGCTCGCCAGTGTCATCCATCCGGGCCGCTACAGCGAATAGCTTATTGTTGCTGTAATAAGTTGGATAAAAAAACACAAAATGATAATAACTCTGTTTTATTTACTTGCTAGGTAAAGCTTAATGACAAGCATACTACGCAGAAAATTTAACTTAAGCATAACAACTAACAAATAATTGAAATGAATCCCACTAACATTATAAACTAGTGAACATCCCGCGGTTACCTTCGGTAGTTATGTTGGGGTAAAGAGTATCGATATGTATGTATGTCGATGTTTGGAATGTATATATCCTGAATCAAACATCTGATTTTTATCCTGAAAATCCCTCAGGAACGGAAAAGCTAAATTAACGCGAATGAAACCGCGGGGTATCCACTTGTAAAAAAATACTAATGAGATTTATGTAATTGTGATTTTTCACTGACAATAGTTTGTAGTTGTGGAGCAATTTTACTTCTACTAATTATTAAAACAGATTGTGTAATTGAACCAGCGAATTTAGCAAGCGTATGTTCGTTCTGAGCGCGTACTCGGCAATTAGTCTAGAAATTACAGATAATGGCAGAAAAATTAAAAGTTTTTTGGCCCTTGGTACTTACTGGAGTAAACAGTGGGGCCCTAAAGCTGGAAAGTTTGGAGACCCCTGCTTTAAACTATGTAAAAACAGCTTGAAGGCGTTTTAATGATCATTTTAATTAAAAGATGAAATTTTGATTAGGGGTATGGATAAAATAATAACTCATTGACTTTATAAAGCAAGTAGTATCAATGATACATATCATGCTACAGAAACGACTGTTATATTTTTTTTCCAAGTTAATGTAATAATTAGAAATATTTACTTTATAAGACAACGAAAAGCGAAGACCAACACAAAATACGTCTAGATCTCATTCCATTCCATCTCTGCTTCCCTGACAATTCCTTCCCGTTCACTGATCCCTACACCCCCGCACACTGAATAACAAATGAAACTTTATACGACACGTAAACCTCTTAGCAAAAACAAGCCCTGGGATAACCGAGCAGCAAGCAGCCAAGCTATAAACAAGGTGCTATGTATCCAGGAAAGCCCTCTTCCTGCTGAAAGGAAGACCGGTTCGTAATTCAAAGCACGCGCATCCGCGGGTAATCTTTTAGACCGAAGATTATGCCCGGGTTTATCGAGGGGGGAACGACTGAAATCGGCCGAATTTATCCGATTATTCAGCTTCCCGACTCCAATAGTGACCGGCTATAAACCGCGTTCTCCGCCATGTCTTTCCCATCCAAAACGCAATATTGTCGAAAGCTTTTACCGTAGACCTGGGTTTAGACAGCGATTACACTGTTTTGTTACAGAGGAAACTTGCCGTTTCCCCTGCAATGCATGCAATGCAGGAAGCCACCTGTAACGTTATTTAGAAAGTAAATAGCCATGTTGTATGCTGCCTTGAATTTTCTTTCGTCTACTAATGCAATCTGTGAGTGGATTTTAACTAAGTGTTTGTTGTTATGATGCAAAAATATTGGCAAAGAATGAGTTTGCGAATAAAATGTAAAAATCTGAAAATGTACTAAATTTTTAAACATCCTTCAGTTTTTTTATATGTTTTAGATAGGCAAATATCAAGCATACACTTTTTCTTAACTTAATATGCAAATTATCAGTCAACCACTAAGCATGGAATAAATATACACATATTAATAACGAAATAAATAAGCATATATCAATAAAAACAAAAATATAAGATAAATATGTAAATACCAATAAAAGGGTAAATATGAAATAAATATGCAAATAACAATAAAAGAATAAATATGAAATGAATATAAAAATATCAGTAAAAGTGTAGATAATATATATAAATATATATATATATATATATATATCATGTACTTGGTCAAAAATAAATAATGCAATTGTCCGCACATTAAATTGCAAATGTTATTCTTGACTAAATTGAAGAGTTGCCTCATGTTCCAGATTGTATGTCTTGAAAGAAGTAGAAAAATTAATACTTATTTTAATTGGTTTTCTCTTCAAAAATAAGTAGTTTAAAGTTAGTTTTCAACTAAGTTCATTTCAAAATACTGCAAATTAACTAGAAAACTAATTGCTTAACTTTTGTTTATGTGCAGCAAATTGATTCTTTTAAATTTCAAAAGTTTAATATTTCGTAATAGTATTTTATTTCTAACACACTATTTATATAATTTAATTCAGAACTGCTGGCCAAAATTTTGAGGTGATAAATTACACCTAAACAAGCGATTTTTCTCATATAATGCGCTGTGGCAACATAATCCGTGAACAATTTGGAAGTGGCCATTACTGTCTTCTGAAATGAAGTGTCAAAATATTGACAGTAATAGTACAACAAAATATATTGTAAACATAACAGAATGTATATATTGTTCAAAGGAGTAACCTTCAGTAGTAATGAAAAACCTCCCTCCTGATGATATTGAAAAAGGCCCAAAGAGTTTTCAAATCCACTAGAAGCAACAGCGACTCGGACAATAAAGTACCCATTGTATTTATCGTAAGCAAGGCTTTTATATTATATTTTACTTTGTTTTATCCCCTATTTCATCTCTGTACCCAGGGCTATATAACATCTAATAAAAGAGGTAAACAAATGTGAATGTAAAAAAAAAAAAAATAATAAAAAATAAAATTTTATGAAAGAAAATTGAAATTATAGTATTTCAGAACAATGAAATATAATACAGAAAAAAAAAATGCGACTGTATTATGTAACTAGCAAAAGTGTGTGAAGTAAAAGGTATAATAGAGAAGGAATAAACAATGGTTATAAATAGGACATATAAAATATAGTATGACATGATATATAAAATATTATGACAACTTCCAGTCTACAAAATATAAAATAACAGTAAGGCAAATAATATTTCAGATGTAAAGCTTCTTACAATGATTAGTTATTCCTTTTCTTCGATATACTTTATTAAAGTGATTATTTTCCATATGGTTGAATAGTACTATATTTATGTGCATCTAAAAGCAGAAATATTGAGAAGGAATTTTCAGATGCTATAATTTTGTGAAGGGAAAGGAAATTACTTAGTACACTGGTTCCAAAGTATTTCCATGAGAACCAAAGTTATCTTCTAAAATTAGTTTGCTTGAGACGTTTTGAATATCACCATAAGAAACTCTAAAAGCCCTTTCGATCTTGCACTCGTCTTAGAAACTCTTACATTACAGTTTTGGCGTTTTCACACTGTTGTCGCCTCTGTGACAGTGGATGAACCCACCATTCCTTCTGCAATCAAACATAGACAGGTAACCAAATGTCAAACACAATGTTTAATGCTTTCAATGAAACGATTCTTAAATGTTCAGTAATAGTGCTAAAAACATTCATCCTATGACGAGACGAAAATTGCTCATTATGATGTGTTCTATAACTCATTAAAGTTTTTCCTACGAGTTAAGGATCAACTTGTATACGATACGTTACTTTTAATGATCTTGCTACAATAACTCGATTTAAATTAGTTAAAGAATTGTAAACATTTTAATTATAAATTTAAAACATTTCTATTTATGGCAATCTATTTTTTTTCCTGTTTCCCACCAATAAATAAATATTTTTTCCAGTTATATATCAAATGTTAAAGTAATTTGCGATTCTACAAATGTAAGTAAGTATCATTTTTTTTCCGGGGAGAGTGAAAGCAATACGAATTTATTGCTACATAAGAGCACATGTATACATTACATGGATAAATAATTGAATACAAGCACAAAGTGAATGGAAATTTCTGTAATTATGACCAAAAAAAATAATAAAAGATAAATAAAGTCATTTAGATTACTTTGTGTGAAAGAAACACAACATCGTATGACAAAAATCCTTCATTAAGATGTATTCGACCACTAATTAAGATTTTCCCCATGAGTTTTTTACAAACCTGGATATGACACACGACTTTTAATCAGCTGGTAACAATACCAGGATTTAAATTAATTAAATAATAAGGACTTTCTGAAGGTTTTAATTAGCAATTTAAAGCCTTTTAATTTATAGAAATTTATTCTTTAACATGCTTCCCACCAATAAATAAGTATTTTTCTAAATATATCTCTATATTTAACGTGATTTACGATTTTACAAATGTAAATATATATCATTTCTATTTTTCTGCGTCTGTCAAAGAAATAAGAATTTACTGTTGCACAAAAAACATGTATAATTTATACGGCAATGAATCATTGAAAACAAGCACAAAACCAATGAAATTTTCTGTAACTATGACCAAAAAAAGGCAAATAAAGTCATCTAGATTAATTTGTGTGAAGCAAACACAGCATCGAAAATAAAACTATAAAAAAAAAATCGAAAAAACATCATCAAAAAGAAAAAAAAAAACTAGCAACACAGATTGATGAAAATTTCTTATAAAGATGGATAGGAAGTTAAATTATAAGACTTTTTGAAGGTTTTAATTATAAATTTAAAATAGTTTATTTATGGAAATCAATTTTTTAGCATGTTTTTCATTCATAAATAAATATTTTTCCTAATATACATGTACTGATAACCTAATTTACGATTCTACAAATGTAAATAAATATAATTTTTATTTGTCTTCATGAATTAAAGCAATAAGAATTTGCTGTTACAGACTGTATAATTTACATTTAAATGAATCCATTGAAAATAAGCATAAAAAGAATAGATATTTCTGTATTTACGACCAAAAAATAAATAGATAAAACCATATAGATTAATTAGAGTGAAACATACACAGAATTGTATGATGAAAATTACATTAAAAATTGTTCCAACACTCCTTAAAATTTTCTCCTGAGTTATGAATCAACCTGTATACGACACATTACTTTCAATTAGTTGGTGACAATAAATATATTTAAATAAATAATAAAAAACTTCTCAAGTTTTTAATTATGAATTTAAAATATAATTTTTATAGCAACCCATTCTTTAGCATGACTGTCAATTATTTTTCCAAGTACATATCTATTGTTAACGTAACTAAAGAATTTAAAAAATGAATGCCATTTTTGTTTTTGCTGCGTGGGTGAAAGCAATCAGAATTTGATGTTTCATATAAGATATACTTATTTGTCATGTAAATAAACCCATTGAAACAAGCACGGAAAGAATGGGGATTTCTGTAATTCTGACAAAAATAAATAAAGTAAAATAAAATTCCTCAGTTAGAATTATTCCAACACTGATCAAAGCTTTTACCCTGAGTTATGGATCAACCTGTATACGAGACACTTCTTTTAATCAATTGGGGACAATAACAGTATTTAAATTAATTAAATTATAAGGACCTTCTGAAGGTTTTAATTATGAATTCAAAATAGATTTATTCTTAGAAATCTATATTTGAACATATTTTCCATGAATAAAAAATATTTTTCCAAATATGCATGTATTTATAAGTTAATTTACGATTCTACAAATGTAAATAAATAGCAATTTTATTTTTCTTCTTGAATTAAAGCAATAAGAATTTGCTGTTACACATAAGACGCATAGTTTATATTTAAATATACTCCTTGAAAATAGGCATAAAAAGAATAGAAATTTCTGTAATTATGAACCGAAAAAATAAATAAAGCTATATAGATTAATTAGTGTGAAACAAACACAGCATCGTATGACAAAAATTCCTGATTAAGATGTGTTCTATCACTCATTAAGTTTTTGTCCCATAAGTTATGGATCAACCTAAATACGACACATTACTTTTAATCAACTGCAGACAATAATTGGATTTAAATAAATAATAAAAACCTTCTACAGAATTTTAATTTTCAATTTAAAATACCATTTTTATAACAATTCTTTCTTTAACATGACTCCCAATTATTTTTCCAAGTACATATCTATTGTTAACGTAACTAATGAATTTACAAATAGAAATGAATATAATTTTTGTTTAGCTGCGTGGGTTAAAGCAATGAGAATTTACTGTGTATTTGTCATGTAAATAAACTTAATGAAACAAGAACAAAAAGAATGAAGATTTCTGTAATTATAAAGCAAAAAACAGTAAATACAATGAAACCATCTAGATTAATTTGAGTGTAGTATTCATAGTATAAAAACGATTTGTTGCTACAATGAAAATTGATCGCTCTTTCGGTTTCTAATTTTGTGATTCGGGGGATAATTTAGCAAAGATAATACAGTTGGTGATCTTGCCTAATGGGTTTTTTATAAGCATGCGTGGGAGGGGAGAACTTAGCACTAGCTTTTCAGTACAAGGTAATTTAATATGATGGATTATGTTTTGGTAAATTCAGGAAGATTCAGGAAAGGTAAACTTTGTCAAAATAAATTAAAAAATAATTTTGTTTCCTTATTTTCTGAGGTTTTAAAAATTAACTAAACTTTATCAGTATTAAGATTAATTAGTTTTATTTTCAACTTTTCCTTATTTAAGTTTGAAAAGGTTTAGAAACTGTTATAAGTTAGTAATTTTAGATTTTCGGTTGGATAATAATTGAATTTAATTTTCTTTTAAAATCTTTTGAACTTTAGAAAAGTTAATTATTATAATCATCAACTAAAATATGTTCATGGTATAAATAATTTTATGTAACTCAAATAAAAAAAATCCGCTTTTTTTACATATTTTAATATTTTATTCTTTAAAATTAAATGAATATATTTTCTTTAACATTTATTTCACATGTTTGAAACGTTATGTCTTGCATATTACATATTTAACATACACAAATTTATTATATAGTATTTAACAATGTTATTTTTAGAATGTCTGGATTAGACGTTCTTATATTTTTAATTAAATACTGTTAATATATACTATTTTTATTTCATGCGTTCATTTAGAATTTATTATGATTTTACATATTTCATTTGGCTTGTTTATACATCTTAATAAAAATCGTTTTCTTCTGCTACATATTCGTTGGGAATAATATTCAGGGAATAATACCATTAAATCCAAAGGACAAAATTCTAGATGCAACTCATCTTACCAGCATACAGTTTGCTTTGATTTATGCCCATAATTTTGTTTCGGAACTATCCAGGGAGTAAAACTTTCATTGCGCTGGGGGTGAACTAACAGTAGAAATCTCAGCCAATGTTCTTTAAGCAAAAAAAAAAAAAAAAAAAAAATGCTGAACAAAAAGCAGTAACTTGTTCTAGTGGTCCATCCATTAGCGATTCATGAAAAACTATTTACTGAAGGCGAATTAATTAGCAGCAGAAATGTGTCAAGAAAAAGTAATTAATTTAAAAACATCAATTTGTCAACAAACGCTGCGGCTGACTTTGGTCCTGAATGGTCGAATGTCTAGCGCTCTGGAGCTCGGTGTCACAGGTCTTGGTTTCGGAATCAAATTTAAGCTGTAGATTCCGGTCTCATATGACTGTAAGAACGTCATGGAGCGAAGTCAGACTTCTACATACGGGTGTTCCATCACAACAGAAGCAGCTCCCTTTTCCTCCATTCATGAGTAGATACCTCTGGGATGTCCATCCCGCACTCCAGGGCACTGATGATTAGATACAACACACACAATCACTGCTGCTCAAAAAGTAGGTGGTATTGCAAAAAAATATATTAATTCAATTGCCTGACGAAAATCTGCACTTGGAATGGTTCTCTTTGGTTCCGGGTGAGTCAACAGATGATTTAGAAATTATTCAGATGATACATTTTATTCGAATTTAATGGAGTACAACATCCGGGTCACGACCACTAGAGAAGATACTTAAAAATGTTGTTCAGATAAACAATTTTGATTGAATATTGTTTATCAGAACAGTATTTTTATGTAAAATGTTTCACTACTGATGGTAGCAAAAACATGCGTGAAAAATTACAAGTGTCGCTGGTTTGGTATCAAAAACCTTAAAAAATGACCATCGTTCAAAACCATTAATCGAACATTGCATTATTCATCAACAGCCTTTGTGCGGAAAATACTTGGATATGCCAGAAGTTTTAAATCCCCTTATGTCAAATTTAAATTATATCCCATGGCATACGCTCAATCATCATCAATTCCGCTAGTTTATTGAAGAGATTGGAGAGATTGACATCATATCATACCACACTAAGCTAGTTTAGCTGCTGGAAAGTTCTAATGTGATATTTTCAGCTCCGAACAATAATTGAAAATTTCTTGAATGAAAGGAATCATCCTCTGGTTGAGTTACAAAAAATGAATGGCTATGGATGATATCATTTAATGCAGGCTGAACCATGAATGTCCTAAATTTAAAACTATATGGAGAAAACTAGTTTGCATGCCCTCATATTAAGTTCTTGACAGGAAAATGTTTTATTTTAATATCCCTCTATACAAACCCATACTCAATAGCTTCACATGTATATTATTGTTTTGCAGTGTAGCGACATTTTTAGAGGAAAATATTTGATTTCGCTTTTCCTGGAATTTATAAGAATTCTCCTCCCACACAATTCGTTAAGTTGCATAAATTTTCTCGTGCCTTTTCTTTCCAATTAATCTACGTATCTATGCAAAAACACATTCTCGAAAAGGGCATAAACAAAAGATTTTAAAACATACAATTTAATTGATGAAAATTTGAAGTTGCTAATGACAATTTATTCTAGTAAACTTGATCCGCAATCGCAAACATATGTCAATTATAACTTCAGTTACAGCTACATAAATATCAACAATCATCTTATAAAGTTTAATTTGATTATGTGAATTATTTATCACTTATTGTAAATTTTTAAGGACAAATCTTATAAAATTATTACAATTAAAATATTAAATTTAATTAGACATGACAATTATTGTGTTTCTTAATTGAAAGTTCCAGAAAGGTTTGGTTTATAGCTGTACCATAACGAAAACATATGATTATAATTTTGTATTTACTAACATTGTAAATATTTTACACCATATTCCCGGTATAATTTGTCTGTTGAACGCTGTGCGTAGGGTTGACAATCCTACCCAGTAAGAAGAAAACATGTTATTATAACTGAATCTGCTGATAGCAAGACGGCCCAGGCCCGCCATAAGGCTGTTTCGCTATTGAAAAATAATAAGAACATTGTAAATAGCTGTAATAACTATAATGACATCATAAGCTGTATCGAGCCATATTGATGGTTAAAACATCAATACTTTGTTTAATTTATTTGCTGAATATTTTTTGAACAGTTAAAAAACTCGTTTCTAAAATGAAGTGTTATATTCCAGATAAGTAAGCTTGTATGTACAATTTAAAGAGTAATATATATATATTTATATACACTCATGTCCATAAATTAAGGATAATGAAGTTCAGGCAAAGAAAGAGACAGAAGCAAAACAAATTTGGCTTATTTGTAAAGTCTATTTATTAAACAAAAGGTAAAGAGCGAAAAAGATGCTATATGTTTCACATAATTAATAAAAATTGCGTTTTTTACTCCCTGGAGCAAAATTCAAAAAAGAACCTATTTACAAAAAACAGTATAACATGGTTAATATGATGGTTAATATGGAGTATGTCTCCCGGACGTTACAATACAGGGCTTACGCCTAGGCATGCTGAGTATGCCGAGTATCAGTATCGGTCTGCCTTGAAACTGTCGTACCGGTAGCTGAAGAGAGCTGACGAGACAGGTCTGATGCTGTGCTCCGTCTGTTTCTTTTGGCAGTAACTGCTAAATACCGGTCCTCATTCGGCGTTGTAACTCGGGGGAGACCTGTGCTGTAACATCTACTCACATTACCATCATCTTGGAATCGTTGCCAAAGCCTGGAGAGGACACTCTAGGCGATTCCAAGTTCCTCGGATAATTCCAGCTGGGTACGTCCACATTCCAGTCGTCCGATAATTCTACCTCGTAAAAAATCATCCAAATGCCTCCTTTGTTCCATAACTATGCGGTTATTGCACTGAAAGGCTTTTAAATCGCTCGTGAACAATTTTACTTCTCTGCCACCATTCCTTATATACCCCTCTCTTACACTCTCGTCATTGTGACGTACTATCCGCGCCATCTATTGGTTTCCTGTAATTTGCATATTTTTCTTCAAGATGTGTGTGATAATTCTACAGGTGAAATTTTTATTTTAGAGTTCAATTTCTGTGTGATTCTGAATTATCCTTAATTTATGGACATGAGTGTACATATATATATATATATATATATATATATATATATATATATATATATATATATATATATATATATATATATATATATATTTGTGGGAAAATATATCCCCTTATACTTAAATCTTGAGTTCTTTTCCAGATTTTCAATATTTCAAAAGCTGAAGTAGGAATGCAGAAATATTTAATCTTGTGCATTCTAAATTAACTGTTAATTTCACTGAAAAATGTTATCCGTAAAAATTTAATATTTATATTAAATAAAATTTAATTTGATTAATAATTCTGCTCTAGAATATTTACATTAAAATTGTATAGAAAAAGATAACAAAGTTTTTAATTAAAAATAATTTTTTAAAATGGATGGATGATTAATAAAAATCAAATTATAACTATAAAAATTATTATTATTACTTATTAATTAAAATATTAATATTAAAATTATTACTTATTGTTAATAAAAATGAAAAGTTTCAGAAAAAATAATATTTTGAAACAATGAAAATCCATTTCACATGAAATTATATAGTGCACTTTACTAACTTATTCAAATTCATGTCACAAAAATCACATTAATATTCTAAAAATTAAATTTACAAAAATTGCTTCAGGAATATATTGGAAAATTTTTAATCTTTAAATCTTTAAACTTTAATCTTAATTTTTTTAATCTAAAAAATATTTTCTTTATTGTATATCATTTCTTAAAAGAATTTAATTTCAGTGCTGTATATAATGTAAATATGAATTAATATATAAATCGTTTAATTAACATTTCACTAATTATTTAATAAAAGGATGAATGTCAATCTTGACTGCTAAATCTTTAAGGAAGGAATTATTTATTTTTAAATAAAGAAAAATCTCATACATATTGAAATTATTAATTCTAATATACCTATTGAACTACAATTAATTCATAATGATTACTTAATCCAATATGAGACGAAATAATGGAAGGATGATTGTCAATCTGGACTGCTAAATCTTTAAGAAAGAAAAAAAAAATTTTAACAAAGAAAATATTTATTTAAAAAAAAGAAAATATGTATATTTAATTAAAGAAAATAAAGGAAGTATGATTGTCAATCTTGACTGCTAAATCTATTAACGGAGAATTTATTTATATTTAATTCAAGAAAATAAGTAAAATCTTATTCTTATCGAAACAAACGCTACGCTTACCTAAATTAAATTTCAGCACAGTCTTAATAATTAATTCATAATGATTATTTAATCCGATCTGTCACGAAAAAATGAAAGGATGATTGTCAATTTTTACTGCTAAATTTTTAAGGAAGAAATTATTTACTTTTAATTAAAGAAAATATGTGAAATCTTATACATATTGAAAAAAACATTATGCTTACTTATATTAAATTTCAGCACTGTCTCAATAAATAATTCATAATGATTATTATGAGACGAAATAAGGGAAGGATGGTTCTCAATCTTAATCTTGACTGCTTTTTAAAAAAGAAATTATTTATTTTTAACAAAGAAAAGATTTATTTTTAATTAAAGAAAATAATGGAAGGATGATTGTCAATTTCGGTTGCTAAATCTTAAAGAAAGAAAAGATTTACTTTTAGCAATGAAAATATTTATTTTTAACAAACAACTTAAATCTTATACCTATTGAATCAAAGGCTATTCTTACTTAAATTAAATTTCTGAACAGCCTTAATAATTAATTCACAATGATTATTTAATCCGATATGAAAAGGACTCTCTCCGCAACAACACGACTCAAAATGGTGAAAGATAACACAAATTGAATACCGGAATCCGAAATGAATTTTAAGTGGAAATCCTTTTCGAAAGGACGACCCTTTCGATTTACAATATCTGGGTACGACTCCCTTGCAAATCTCTCGCGTGCATTCGAAGATAGAACGCGCAATCTTCCAATACACTTCTATCTCCCTGCCAGCAGTTCGAACAATGGAACGTTCGATTTCTATTAACGTTGATTTCCATTGGACAAAGAGGGCAGATTCCCAGGCCACACAAGGTACCACAAGACTGCTCGAGACTTCCCCTAGCTTTGTAATGGAAACTTACGCGTGCGGTTTCTGGATTAGAGATGTTTTCCATATTGCCTCGGTGCAAGTTACGAAGGTTAGGTAATTAGCTTGAGGTGTCTTGCTTGTATAGCTGGATTGGTTGGAATCATATAGGGTTTATCTCTGTCTCTGTATTTTGTTTAGTTTTCGTGTTCTTCATTACTGTAATATCGACAGTGTAATTAATTTTGTTATAAATTAAATCTTTAATTCATTAAATACTAATTAGTATTTAATTAAATTAAAATGAAAGGAAAACCATTGTTTCTTGCCCAATACCAGTGCACTCAAGTGAGATTGCAAGAGACACATTGTTAACTTTACTTCGAGATTTCTGTGTCACAAGTTGGCTACTTTATCATGAGTTATCCATTTCACCGTAATAAAAGGGAAACAATAATAATGATTAACAAACTGACGTACTCAATTACTTTTTTTCTACTTATCTAATGTCAATGCCCTCAAGTCAGATAGCAAAAAACAAATTGTTACCTTGACTAAATGAACGAATGCTAGTTAATTAGCTTGAGGTGTCTTGCTTGTTTAGCTGGAGGGCTGAAATCCCAGAGATGGATTAAAGACAAAGGACTTAATAATTAATTCATCATGATTATTTAATCCGATATGGGACGAAATACTTGAAGGAAGATTGTCAATCTTGACTGCTAAATTTTTAACAAAGAAATTATTTATTTTTTATGTAAAAAATAAGTAAAATATTATACCTACAGAATCAAAAGATATTACTTAAATTAAATTTCACCTCAATCTTAATAATTAATTCATAACGATTATTTAATAAGATATGAGACGAAATAATGTAAAGATGATTGTAAATCTTGATTGCGAAACTTTTAAAAAGATTTATTTTTAATTAAAAAAAATAATGGATAGATTATTATCAATCTTGACTGCTAAATCTCTTAATGAAGAAATTATTTATTTTTAATTAACAAAAAAATAATGAAATGATGATTATCAATATTGACTGCTAAATATTTAACAAAGAAAATATTTAATTTTAACAAAGAAAAGATTTATTTTTAACATAGAACATATTTATTTTCAATTAAAGAAAATAATGGAAAGATTATTGCCAATCTTGACTGCTAAATCTTTACCTTACTTAAGAAAATATTTATTTTTAATCAAAATTTATAAGTAAAATATTATTTCTCTTGAGACAATCGCTATGCTCACTTAAATTAAATTTCTGCACAGTCTTAATAATTAATTCACAATGATTATTTAATCCGAGACGAAAAGGACTCTCACCACAACTGCACGACTCAAAATGGGGAAAGATAACACAAATTGAATACCGAAATCCGAAATGAATTTTAAGTGGAAATCCCTTTCGAAAAGACGACCCTTTCGATTTGCATTATTTGGGCTCGACTCCCTTGCAAGTCTCTCGCGTGCATTCGAAGATAGAACTCGCAATCTTCCAATACGCTTCCATCTCCCTGCCAGCAGTTCGAACAATGGAACGTTCGATTTCTATTAACGTTGATTTCCATTGGACAAAGAGGGCAGAATCCCAGGCCACAAGGAACCACAAGACTGCTCCAGATTTCCCCGAGCTTTGTAATGGAAACTTACGTGTGCGGTTTCTGGATTAGAGATGTTTTCAATATTGCTGGGGTGCAAGTTACGAGACGGTCTAGTTAATTAGCTGGAGGTGTCTTGCTTGTTTAGCTGGATTGGTTGGAAGCGCAGAGATACAGGTTTATCTCTTTCTCTGTATTTTGTTTAGTTTTCGTGTTCTTGATTACCTTAATATCGACAGTGTAATTAATTTTGTAATAAATTAAATCCTTAATTCCTTAAATACTAATTAATATGCAACTAAATTAAAATGAAAGCAAAAACTTTGCATCTTGGCCAATGCTAATGCAATAAAGTCATACCAAGATACAAATTGCTAACTGACTTTGATATTAATTTTGTACCATGTATGTAATTAATTTTGTAATAAATTGAATATTTAACAATTATTCGTTAATTCCTTAAACATTAATTAGTATTTAATTAAATTAAAATGAAAAGAAAAAACTCAATACTCGTGCACTCAAGTCAAATTTCAAGAGACAAATTTTTAACTTGACTTTGAGATTTATGTTCACCAGTTGGCTGCTTTATCTGGAATTATCCAATTCCAGCGTAATGAAGAAAAAAACAATGAAAAATAATATTAATGACTTACAAATTCGAAAGTTATGACCATCTACGAGCTTTGTAATGGAAACATACGTGTGCGGTTTCTGGATTAGAGATGTTTTACATATTGCCCCGTTGCAAGTTACGAGGGTTAGTTAATTAGCTTGAGGTGTCTTGCTTGTTTAGATGGATGGTTGGAATCACAGAGATTGGGTTTATCTCTCTCTCTCTCTGTATTTTGTTTAGTTTTCGTCTTCTTGATTACTCTAATATCAATAATGTAATTAATTATATCCTTAACAATTAATGCTCCATTCCTTATGCACTAATTAGTATTTAATTAAAATAAAATGAAAGGAAACACCTTTCTACCAGTGCACTTATGTTAGATTCCAAGAGACAGATTGTTAACTTGACTTCGACATTTATGTCTGCCATGTATTCAATTAATTTTGCAATAAATTAAATCTTTAATAATTAATTCTTAATTTCTTAACCTAATTAGTATTAAATTAAATTAAATTGAAAAGAAAGACTCTGCTACTTTCCCAAGCCAGTTCACTCAAGTCAGATTCGAAGAGACAAATTGCTAACGTGGCTATGGAATTTATGCTCATTAATTGGCTACTTTATCATGAGTTATCCATTTCACCATAGTAAAAGGAAAAAAAAATTAATAATGATTTACAAACTCAAAAGTCATGACAACAGATGTAGTGTTTATCTTTCTCAGAATTTTGATTAGTTTTCTTGTTCTTGATTACTGTAATATAGAGTGTAATTAATTCTGTAACAAATTAAATTCTTGGATAAATTACAGTTATTTATTTAAATTAAAATGAAAGGAAATACTTTGCTACTTGTCTAATGTCAGTACCCTTTGTCCAATGTCAGCAAGAGACAAATTGTTAACTTGACGAGAAGAGCGAGTGCAGTTAATTAGCTTGAGGTGTCTTGCTTGTTTAGCTGGATGGTTTAAATCACGGTTTATCTCTATGTTGTATTTGCTTAGTTTTCGTGTTCTTGATTACTGTAATATCGACAGTGTAACTAATTTTGTAATAAAATAAATCCCTAATTCCCAGAAATAAAGAAAAATAAAATAAAAAATAACAATAATGACTTACAAACTCAAAAGTTATGACCATCTCCGAGCTTTGTAATGGAAACATACTTGTGCAGTTTCTGGATTAGAGATGTTTTCCATATTGCCTAGGGGAAAGTTACGAGAGGGTTAGTTAATTAACTTGAGGTGTCTTGCTTGTTTAGCTGGATGGTAGGAATCACAGAGATAGGGTATATGTATCTCTCTCTATTTGGTTCAGTTTTCATGTTCTTGATTACTGTAATATCGACAGTAGAAAAAATTAAATCCTTATCAAGTAAACCTTAATTCCTTAAACACTAATTAGAATTTAATTAAATTAAAATGAAGGGAAAAACCTTGCTATTTGCTTAATGTCAATGCACTTCACTACAATCTCAAGTCAAATTCCAAAAAAAACAAATTGTTAACTTGACTTTTTGATTTATCCTCATCAGTTGAATATCCAATTTCATTATAATATAGAAAAACAAAACAAAAAAGGATAGCAATGACTTAAAAACTCGAAAATTATGACCACAAATGTAATGTTTACCTCTTTTGTTCAGTTTTCGCTGTTGTAATATCGATCGCGTAATTAATTTGTAATAAATTAAGTCCTTTGTTAAATAACAATTATTTAATTAAATTAAAATGAAAGGAAAAACTTTTCTAATTACCCAATGCTAGTGTACTCAAATCAGATTCCAAGACACAATTGGTAAACCTTGAAATTCATGGTCGCCATTTGACTGATTTATCTTGAATTATCGAATGACAGCGTAATAAAGAAAAACAAAATGAAAAATAATAGCAAATGACTTAAAAATTTCAAAGTTATGTAGTGTGTCACTCAGAATTTTGTTTAGATTTTGTGTTCTTGATTGCTAGTTTTAGTGTTCTTGCTACTTGACCTTGTTCTTGATCTATCATGTAATTAATTATGCAACAAATTAAATTCTTGGGTAAATTACAGTTATTTATTTAAATTAAAATGAAAGGTAAAGCATTGCTACTTGCCCAATGTCAGAGCCCTGAAGTCATAGAGACAAATTGTTAACTTGACTAGACCAGCGAGAGGGTTAGATAATTAGATTGAGGTGACTTGCTTGTTTAGCTGGATGGCTGAAATCACAGAGATAGGGTTTATCTCTCTTTCTGTATTTTGTTTAGTTTTTGTGTTCTGTAATATCGACAATGTAATTAATTGTGTTATAAACTATATCTTTAATTTCTTAAACAATAATTTGTATTTAATTAAATTAAAATAAAAGGAAAAACTTGCTACTTGCCCATTGACAGTGCACTCAAATCAAATTCCAAGAAACAATTTGCTAACTTGACTTTGAGATTTATGCTGACCAGTTGGATGCTTTAACTTGAACTATCTATTATTATCCCTAAATAGGAAAGAAAAAATAATATTAATGATTTATTGAAATAATGAAATGAAATTATGATGTAATGATATTATTATTTTTATCATTATTAATAATGAGGACTTGTCGATAGTTATGACCACAGATGTAATGTTTACATCATTTAGAATTTGTTTTTGTTTTTATGTTCTTGATTGCTGTAATATCTATCATATAATTAGTTTTGTAATAAATTAAATTCTTGGATAAATGACAGTTATTGAATTAAAATAAAAGGAAAGTAAAGCCTTGCTATTTGTATAATGTTAGTGCACTCAAGTCATGTAACAAGAAACGAATTGTTAACTTAACTTTGAGGTTTATGCTCGCCAGTTGGCTACTGCTATAATACTACACCACACCACTGTGTCTAGAGCTGCGAAAGCCCTTTACACTTTGGAAATGATGTGGGTGAAATATGTAAACACACAGTGAATGTTTAAAAAAAGAAAAACAAATTAGGAAAGGAACAAAAGGGAAGTCGCAACAATTAACTGAATTTAAGAAGAATGGGTGAGATCCGAGAAGTAAAAGAAAATGCGTGGTGTGCCGAAAATGAAAAAGAGAAAAAAAAGAGAATTTTTTTCACAAAATTCACTTTTGACACTTCAGAGACTAAACAAGGAAAATATTATTTTATTAAAATGATAGTAATAAACATCATAAAAAAAACTTAATTAAGTATTAAAATATACGAAAACAATATGTGAGAAAACTTAGATATGCGAGAATACATGGAAGTATAATATTTACTAATATAATAGAAATATTTTTTTTCATACTCCCCTTAGTAGACAGCAACATCTAGACAAACTCCAAGAACTGTGTGGTCTCATGGAAGGAAGGAAAGGGGGGAGGAAGCTTCTAATGTCAATAACACCCATAGGTAGAAGTCTGACTAGGCTCCGTTGCTGAATAAGGATGGCAGTATCTTCCGGGAGGAATTTAAGGGGAAATTATCCAGCATTTACATATCGTATGAGAAAAAACACGGAAAAACTCCCACCAGGTAGCCCGACTGACAAGGCAAGAGGCTGAACATCACAAACGGCATCGTTTCAGCTCGTCTTTGTTTTTTTCGTACAACAAAGCCTCCAGCGGATCAAACCTCCACCCTAATGCTCATCAACCTTGCGTGTTACCACTGAGCCACGAGTTGGGCATAGAAAGATTTGAAATGGATTAACGAAATGCACATACCCTTAAAAATATATATAAATCAGAGTTCAAGAAGAATAATCAACAAAGCTATTAAAATATATAGTATCAATAATTAGAAAGGCATAATTTGAATAATAAGAATTAATAATTAGAATAATTATAAATTACAGCTAGTAAATTTAGTGTAAGGATAAGTAGATGAAAACAGATGCGTTATGCTTATGAACATTGGAAGTATAAAAAGCTAGAAAATTTTAGAGATGAAAATAAATAATAAAAATAACACATAACTAAATTATTGGTTTGCGCAAGTGAGGAATCGCCAGTCGACTGCTTTAATTTGAATTATCCAATTTCTGTATTTGAAAGAAAAAAAAACTGAAAATAATAACAATGACTAACAAACTTGACAGTTATGGCCAAAACCAAAAAATATGAAAGAAACAAAAATTTCTATTGTTCTCCAGTTAAAGAAACCTTAGAATCTTTCAAATAAAACTACACTAACGCCCAAACATATTAATATCAAAATTCCTTGTTCACAAATGTCACTTGATTCTGCTATTGATTGAAAATTCAGATGAAAGAAAAACGAGGAAGAAAAAAAATGGAAAAAAAAAGATAACCTTGTTCTCCTGCTTTCATTTAAATAGATTAACCACAATCTCTAATTGATCATTCGAATAATAAGAAAAATTTATGAATAAATAAACTTGTCATCGCCATGACAAAACCAAGGCCATTAATTCTGAATTGGTGACGTTGCATTGAAAAACGACTAAAACAGGCTGCACTATACACTATTCACTCAGTAATAAACTAAAACTCGACCATTCAATTTATATGATATATAGTTATACAGAACAATCTATAGAAAGAGAAACAACCGGTTTAAAGATAGAAATGGACAAGTCGAATACTTGCTAAGGTTGATAATCAGATAAACGCGACATTTTCATTCTGGAAAAAAAAAAGTTGAAGAGATTGAAGTAGAAAAAATAGTTGAAATGAGAAAACATATTGTGAAAAATTCCCATCTATTTTGTAATTTTTTAATTTAAAATTTTAATAATAAGAAATTTAGATTATTTATACTTATTAAAATATTTATTAATTATTTTTATATGTTTATTTATTAAAACTTCGTCAAAATGACCTTCCTTCCCTATAGCACCGTTGTGTTTGTATAAGTCTGTCTTGTCCGTTGCGAATTTTCCACGCGGTAGTCAGACAGCGTGAGTTAACAAAAATAGCAAGTGTTCAAATTCGTTAGATCAATACAAAGGTTAAAACAAACCGCAGCTTCACTTTACCCTTCTTCTTTTCGCATGCTAGCTAAGCAACATTATTACTCTGAACTTTTTTTTTTTTTTTGTTTTCATGGCAAGGCAAGTACAAGTAAAAAAAAAATAATAACAAGGTAAAAAACAAATATAAAAGAATAAACATCCGAAAAATACAAAGATGATCGCAGTCATTGCCTTAAGACTTATCTCGCACGCCAGTAAAGCGCTAATAAGCGTTCATAAGTACCGCACATCGTTGGAGGTCGTCGCTGTTCTTTGGATCTGCTGAATCGCATAGGGCCAGCCAGGGTTCGAAGAGCTAGGCAGGTTGGCTAGCCTTTTCTGCTAGGCAGCCACGGCCAGTCAGAAGACGAAACTGGGTGACAACATGCCGTCGCAGATTTGCTGGGTATTGTTAAAAGATCTTCAGCTCTCCAACACTTTGACTTAACCTCATCTTGAGTTTGTAACTTGTGACTTTTAGTCATTATTTGTTTGATATACAATTTTACAGAATGGAGCGACAGTGCCGAATATCTCATTTAAAGTAGTCTGGTGCCTCTTTTTGCTAGACAATCGGCCTGTTCGTTCTCAAAAATGTCACAATGGACAGGTGTCCACTGAAGTACCATCCGTTTTAAGACACATATATAATACAAAAACTATAAGGTGCAGCGTAGACTCCCCTCCTCGCTGGTGCATCCTGGGCAAAGTTCTTGTAACGGCAAAGTAGTATGCAGCTTCTGGCAGTTCCTTTACTCTGAACTATATTAAGACACATGGGGCTTGATGGCCGAGTGTCTGGCGCTCGGTACCACATGTATCGGGTTCGAATCCCGGTGGGGCCATGGGTGTTTGTAGAGGTTCGGAATCCACATTAAACCGTAGGTCCCGGTCTTAATACTTTCGTAGAGCGTTGCAGGGGAATTGTTACTCCGCGTATGGGGCTTATCTTTAAGTTACACGCGCCCCGTGGGTAATGCAAAGTGAGTAACGTCTGCTCAGCGTTTGCCTTAAGGCATCCAAGACCAAGCTATCTAAGTGTTTGTCAGTTGCATTAGAAAGAAAAAAAATTATTAAGACACATATATAATACTAAACCATATCGATACGAATATGTATGGAATTTAAAAAGGTTAACAAATAAAATAATAGTAACAAGAAAAAGAATAAAATATGCTTGAGTTCCTAGAAAGCAAAAAAAATTCCCTAACTAGTAATATTAATACATTTTATTAGAAATTAAATTGAATTTTTCATTTATCAGTAAAATTAATTTTCTAAGTAAATATTTTTTTCCTATAATACAGCAAGACGTTCTGCTCTAAAAATGCTTGCTTTCAATTTTTATTGGATCCAAAGTTAATAAGTTTCAAAATTTAAGATTCATAGTGTCTAAAATTAATTATATATATATTTTTAAAATAATTTATGTAAAAAGTAATTGGGGTTTAAAGGGTGATATTTTTTATCACAGTGATAGTAATTGTATATTTATAGATTAAGGTTCCATAATTATTATTGGAAAAATCAGTTTTGATGTAATCTATGATAAAATCTAAAAGACTAAAATCATTTTAATAACTTAAGTCAAATATTTTAGGGAAAAATTTATATATAGAAAGATAAGAATTATTTCAGTTTCATCCAATCATGATTCAGTTTATTAATAAAATTTGTCTGAAAACAAATTATTTTCATGTTAAATGTTAAAAACCAATTATTTCAGCTTTTATTTTTATTTTTGACATTGCTAATAAAAATTTTGCTACCAATGAAACTAATTTGCTAAGCATATATGTTTTTCTTACAATACAGCAAGATGTTCTGCTTTAAAAATGCTTGCTTTCATTTTTTATTGGATCCAAAGTTAATATGTTTTAAAATTTAAGGTTCATAGTATCTAAAATTACTTATATATATATTTAAATAATGTATGTCAAAAGTAATTGGGGTTTAAAATAGGTTTTATTTTATCACAATGATAATATTAAGATTGAATATTTATAATTATGCTTACATAATTATTAGCTGATGAATCGGTTTTAAAATAATCTATGATATAATCCAAAAAACTTAAAGTTGTTTTTCGATAGCTTTATTTAAGTGTTTTCGTGTAAAATTTATATATAGTGAGATTAGGAATTATTCAGTTCTATCAAAAGAATGAACAAGCCAGTTAAAAAAATATTGTCGGAAAACCAAATTATCTTCCTTATAAATGTTAAAACAACTATTTCAGGTCGAATATTTTATTTTCGACATTACCAATAAAAATTGTTTACCAATGAATCTTTGCAAATGAATCTGCTTACACAAAGAAACTCAAATTGATTAAATTTATTTCAGAGAAAGCCATCTTTTTCGAACAAGAAAACATATCAACTTATAATTACATGAATATTGCTTATTTCTAATTAGATTTAGTAAAGTCAAAAATACAATTTTTTTTTACTTTCTAAGAAGGTTGAAAAATCAGATCAAAGGATAAAAAATAATTATGACTAAGTGAAGTAAAAACTAAAACTGGAATCGTCGTATCTGACAGAAAATGCCATCAAAATGGATCCAAAGTTAATAAGTTTTATATCCAAACTGTCAGGAACACATGATACGAAGTACTAATTTTTAATTTGAGATCGGAACAACGGTTTGACAGATTTGAAAAAAATGTTTTTGTAGTTAGTTTAGTTAGAAGAATGGTGCCTTTTATACTGGAAAAGCAGTGAGTGTGTTTTTGAATGTTGTTGGTGAAAAAAGAGAACATTTAACTCTCCTGACGCCTCATTAAGGGAACATTGTTTTTCCGGTCGCAGTTAAGAATCTGCGATGGCATTTTTTTTTTTTTTCATACTTTGAAATAAGCCTTTTAGTTTTCTTTTGAGATTAGTTGGTCGTTTGGCGTGTATCGCCTTTCAAAGAATTCCTTCTTTGTTGCTGATTTTGTTAAATGTTGCTTAGAAATTTGGAATTTTTTTCCCTTATTTTTTTTTTTCAATTTTTAACATTTTGTTTGCATAAATTAACTGGAACCACTTATATACATGGTGTTACAAAATGTTTTAAATTTTGCTGATAATTAAAAATTGAAAACAAGCCTTTTTAAAGCAGAACATCTTGCTGTATCAGGGAAAAAATATTTTCTTAGAAAATTAGTTTTAACGAATAAATGAAAAAATTATTTTAGATTCTAATAGAATGTATTAATATTACTAGTCAGGGAATTTTTTTTTCCTAGGAATTCAAGCACATTTTATTCTTTTTTTTTTACTATTATTTTATTTGTCTACCTTTTAACCTAATCTTTCTATATATAAATTTTACACTAAAATATTTGAATTAAGTTTTTAAAATGATTTTAGTCTTTTAGATTATATCATAGATTGCATCAAAACTGATTCTTCCACTATTAATTAAGTAACCATAATCTATAAATATACAATGTCAGCACTATCACTGTGATAAAAATATCACCTTTCGAACCCCAATTACTTTTTACAAAAATTATTTTAAAAAATATAATTAATTTTAGATAGTATGAAGCTTAAATTTTGAAATTTATTAATTTTGGATTCATTTTGATAGCATTTTCAGTCAGATATGACAATTCCAGTTTTAGTTTCTACTTCATTTAATCATAATTATTTTTTGTCCTTTAATATGATTTTTGTACCTTTCTTAGAGAAAAAAAATTTATATATGTGACTTTGCTAAATCTAATTAGAAATGAACAATATTCATGTAATTATAAGTTGACGTGTTTTCTTGCTCAGAAAAGCATGTTTTCTTGTTTCATGTTTTCTTGCTCTTAAATAAATTTAAATTAACTTGAGATGTTTGTGTAAGCATATACATTTGAAAAGATTCATTGGTAATAAAAATTTTATTTTCAAATGGCCAAAGTAGAATATTTAACCTGAAATAATTTGGTTTTCAGACGAATTTTATTTTTAAACTGAATTATTAATTCTTTTGTTGGAACATAAATAATTCCTAGTTTCACTTTATATAAATTTTACACAAAAATTCTTAAATAAAGCTATTCAAAACAATTTTAAGTCTTCTGGATTATATCCTAGATTATATCAAAATGGCTTAGGTTACATAATATTTTGCTAATAATTATGTAACCTAATTTATTAAATATAAAATGTCAGTACTATCATTATGATAAAGTATCCAATCACTATTCACATAAATTATTTCTAAAATCTATAAGTAATTTTAAATACTTTGATTCGAAGCTTATTTAGATTTAAAAAAAATATTTTTACTTTTGAACTTAAATTATTTAAATTTACTATTAATTTTATCTATTTACTATTTCTATTAATTAAAATTTACTAAAAATAATAAAAATGATTAAAAAAATTTAGTAATTAATCGATTTGATTAATAATTGATTAATAAAAAATTGATTAATTATTCATATTAATTAAATTTTTGATATAAAATATTTGATTATTTAATTTATTATAATATTATTAATAATTTGATAATAACTAAGGATTTACTAAAATTAATTGATTGATTAATAATTGATTAATTGATTTAATAAAATTTATTGATATAATAAAATAATAAGTTGATTAAAATTTGCAAATTTCATTGATAAACTAGATTCACCATTTAGTTATGTAAATGGGAATTAGTAAAATTTTTAGAGTAATTAGTACAAATTTTGAAACTTGTCAAAGTACGTAGAAAGTCATACTTTACATCAACAAGCGTTTAAATTTCAATGAAATGCATGGGTTCTTCCTTCACATGTACTAGTATGTTTTTATTTTTTTTTTGCATCTCAAAAAAAATCTTATAGAGTTATTAAATTTGAATCGATACGATAAAAGACATTCATTTAATTTTATTTTCCTGTTCAAAGCATCCAACTAGAGAATAAAATTAAGTGCATATTTTAGAATAAATCTGGAGAATCACGATTCCACTGATGATTTATTACCCATTATATTAATCCGAACGTTAATATCTACCTTTATTTCCATCCTGAATGGCTTATGCAAATCTAATGTGTACTTAAAGTTTATTTATGACGATTGAAGATGGGACCATATGCACCGAGCTCCAATGGATTCGTGCCTCACCCTACATTATGGAAAAGAGAAGTAAGTATATATGTCATTTTTAAGACTTATAGATGATTCTAATGACTTACTCGGCTTTCAAATACCCGGGTAATGCATTTATAAAATTATTGAACATTATAAAGCAAAGAAACCACAGGTTTAGCCATTTTTAACTGCTTCTGATGCCAAGATGGGAAGTTTTATAAGTTTTGAGAACAACAAGCTGTAATCAAATATCATGACAAAAGGGATAATCTTAAAATTACTTCAAAACTGTTTAAGGCTTCATGATCTATTTTAATGGATTGAAGAGGGACAAATTAGGGTTTTTGTTATTTAAAATTGAAATATTAAAATAGAAGCAAAAAAAAATTGTTTTTAAAATATTTAAATTTAATGGATTATGTTGAAGTATTGACTAACTTCATTGTTACTGGAGAAAATTAAGGCTTTGAAGTATTTTTATTTATACAGTGCATAATTTGGTAACTTTATATAAAATCAAAAGATGATTGTAATTTACAGATAATTCAATTTTAAAAAAGAAGATCAATTGGAAAAAAGTGGTACACAGTTATTCATTGTGTCTCACGAATAAAGTCTCATTTTCTTAAATTCCCTTGAGAGAAATATACTGGAAAATATTATGTTGGCATACAGCATAGAACTATCAATTAAATCAAGCGTTAAACTCTGGAAAACAATCAAGGATGATTGGAAAGAGTTAAGTAATGAGAGTTGAGAGAGGTTTAGAGAGGCCAACTTAAAGTGGCAGTGGCTAACTTGAGGCTGATAACAGGACACGGCTGCTTGGCTTAACACCTCAGCAAAATAGGTATAATGACTGATAGCCTCTGCCCTATCTATAGGACAGATTCTATAAACAGGCAGTACTTGCTTCTCTGTCAAGGCCTTCACCCTACATTAAAAAATAGAGGAGATGTTTATCTGTTGTATTGGATGGCCAGTGATTTCATGTCCTGATCACAATTTTACTTCTCCTTTTAGAATTTTATGTATTTTTAATTTTTAGGGTGTTAATTGTGTAATTTTTAAAGGTTTTAATGTTTTATATTGTCAAGTTTTAATGCTCTGATGTAAATGGATTGCGTTCCAATTTTGCCGTGAGAAGCAGCAATATCTTAAAAAATACGTTATTCATGTAAAAATATGGTTGTAGTGGCAGACTCATATCAGAAAACATTGCAGCTAGAATTTCTGTTCTGCCAAAGAATGATGAATTGACTGTTGAATTCAAAATTGATTGATTATTTATCTGCATGCATATCATTGTTGTAAAAATAATACTGTTTATGGCTTTATTTTTGAAATTAAAAATTAATTAATGGACTATTACATAATAGTTTTGAAGAAATATTATGTTCGTCAAAATGCATAATTAACCATGTCACTGTATCAAAATGTTGTTTGACACTACTCAATTAACATATAAACCCATCGACACAAGCATTTACTCTCTGAAATGCTGTGTTGGTATCCTTTTGGTAGTTGTGCACGTCAATTTCTCAAATAATAAATTGGCAAGATGGACACATTATTATCCAAATATATTTTGCTTGTTAGATATATATGAATTTCTGTCATGAGACTTACAGCAGCATTTTAAAATAGAATTCTAAAATAATCTCTTTTTTTATAAATGTTTCTGGGTGAAATAACTGGGCTTATTTTTTGTGATGCCAAAAGGATGATCTATTAAAAGTATCACTTACAAGTTGATTTGCATTAAATGATGCCATAAAATAAAATTTCCTGTTTAGTAGCATCTGCAACTAAAACTAATAAACGGAAGGAAACCAAATTTCATCTACAGATTGTAGAAGGGAGATTGTATCATACTAGACTGTGGTACCAAAAGACATCGAAAAAAGGGATTTTTGTGTTGCTGTTATGTACACTCATGTCCATAAATTAAGGATAATTAAGTTCAGGCAAAGAAAGAGATAGAAGTAAAACACATTCAACTTATTTGTAAAGTCTATTTATTAAACAAAAGGTAAAGAGCAAAAAATATGCTATATGTTTGACATAATTAATAAAAGTTGAGATTTTTACTCCCTGGAGCAAATTTCAAAAAAGAACCTATTTACAAAAAACAGTATAACATGGTTAGTATGATGGTTAATATGGAGTATGTCTCCCGGACGATGCAATACAGTCCTTACAACGCCTAGGCATGCTGAGTATCAAATTATCAATCTGATATTGGGGAATATTACACCACTCATCAAGCAATGCCCTCAGAAGTTCCGGTTGACAGGTGGGAGGGGGTTGACGGGCTGCAATTCGTCGGCCAAGCATATCCACACATGCTCTATTGGATTCAAGCCCGGTGAGTATGCTGGACAATCCATACGGGTGATATCCACAAATTGAAGGCAATCGTCTACAATGTTTGCACGGTAAGGACGGGCGTTGTCATCTATAAACAGAAATTCAGCACCCACGGCGCCCCGAAACAAACGTACATGTTGTTCCAGAATGACATCCCGATAGATGTGGTCTGTCATCGTTACACTCTGAACATGCAGGTCAGTTCTGGAACCAAAAATAATTCCTCCGCAAACGAGCCATCCTGCACTACCGTAACGGTGTCGTGCAATGGCGTTCTCTTGGTGATAACGGGTACCTGGCGCTCTCCATATGAAAGTCCAACGAGAATCAGACTGCAAACTAAACCTGGACTCGTCGGAAAACATCACACCAGACCACTGTTGCGGTGTCCGCAATGCATGCTCTCTACTCCAGGTTAATCGCAGGCGACGGTGAGTTTCGGTAAGTGGAACACATCTGACAGGCCTACGAGCATATAGACCAATGTGCCCTAAGCGTCTGTACACGGTCTGCCTTGAAACTGTCGTACCGGTAGCTGAAGAGAGCTGACGTGACAGGTTTGATGCTGTGCTCCGTCTGTTTCTTTTGGCAGTAACTGCTAAATAGCTGTCCTCATTCGGCGTTGTAACTCGGGGGCGACATGTGCTGTGACCTCAACTCCCATTATCATCATCTTGGAATCGTTGCCAAAGCCTGGAGATGACACTCTGGGCGATTCCAAGTTCCTCGGATACTTCCAGCTGGGTACGAAGCATCCGAATACTTCCTTTGTGCCCTAACTATGCGGTTATTGCACTGAAAGGCTTTTAGAGCGCTTGTGAGCAATTTTACTTCTTTGCCACCATTTCTTATATACTCTTCTCTTACACTCTCGTCATTGTGACGTACTACCGTGCCACCTGGTGATTGCCTGTAATTTGCATATTCTTCTTCAAGATGTGTGTGATAATTCTACAGGTGAAATTTATATTTTAGAGTTCAATTTCTGTGTGATTCTGAATTATCCTTAATTTATGGACATGAGTGTATATAGCAGAAAACTTGCGCAATCAAGGTAATTGTTTAATATTCTTAGTGTACACAAGACAACAAACCCATTTATTACTTTTAAAAAGGGAAAAGCTAACGTTTAGTCGGCAGTTATTTGATTGAGTGGGGATCTGCGCTAAATATGCGCCCTATTTTGCCTGATGGAGTATGGGAGAGTTATCAGCAAATATTTTACGAAATAGTTGACTTGTTTGGACACATCATGTAAAGTTTAACAGGATACTTTTATTCTTTTTTTATGTTGAAGGTGTTAGAAATCTGCGTTCCTTGAATGAGAACATAAGACGAGCTGTTACAAGCATCCAAAGTGTGAGTTTAAGAGCATGCAATAAAGAAAATCATATATCAGATGCAATATTTTATACATTAGGAAAGTCGGCACTCTGAATGAACATATACCTTGAAGCGTAGTCCAGGGCCCCCTAATACTCTTTAAAAAAGATAATATTTCTGTGTGTTTCATATTATATTTAATTCTGAATTCACGTACTTTCATTGAGATTATTAACTGATTTTCATTACCAGCAGCACCAAAATATCTCTTATAAACAACTTTTGATGCTAATTTTATTTTTCAGAGAAGCTTGAGCCTTCTGCAATCCATGTAAGTAAATTGGTTTAATTATGATCATTAGTTTTATCTGAAGTTGCATTCAATGCACAGACATTTTATGGTCGTCTTATCTACGTAATACCAAGAAAAGTATATGTCTGTCTAACCATTGTCTTGTTCTTAAATATTTTATTGATAGAACTGCAAAAGTGGCTATGAAAGATGTAAAAATTGAGAATATGCACTACAATACTTTACTTTACTTTACCCCAAGTCTTATCCCGGTATCCAGAGCACTTTAGCAGTTAAAAAGATAAGGATAGGAAAAAATACTTAAAAATACAAGGAGATAAATAAAGAAAAATTGCTATAGTTATTAATATAACAGTGACTATGACATCAACAAAAACATAAGTGAAACGGGTAGTATACAATGTAGAAGGAATAATTAATGGTTATAAGCCTGTGGAAAAAGATGTTGGCATGAGATACAATATATTACGACGGCATTCATTCTATAAAGAATGAAATATTACATATAGGATAATAGAATGGTACCAGGGAGCTTTATAAAATTAATTAATTTTATGATTTTCCATTTGGTCCATGGGTAGTAAATTATATTTCTGTACTATCTAAAAGGTTTAGAAGGGATTTTATGATGTCATGATTCCTTAAGAGGACACGTAGTTGCATAGTGGAATAGTTATACAGTTTCTCCTCAGAAACAGAAATCTTCTTCGAAGAGGTTGAATCTTTTTAGGTATATTCAGAATGGATCATGACCACAAGTGAACATAATTTCTTTTCTAGATGGAATTCTGCAATTTTTTGATACTTTAGGAATGATTTTGAAAATTATTCGTCCTGTGTTGCTTTGATTCCAGTTCAGTTTCCAATCTTCTAAAAGACAAATATTTAAGTTATTTTTCAGAAGTGAAAATAAAAACGGAAGATAAATTGATTCACCATTAATAAAGATTGCTTTAGCAAGTTTATGTGTTTATTCATCGCCAAAATAGCCACATGTATTTTGATCCTAAGCGCAGATATACGGAGACATTGTTTAAAAGTTGTTGTTGTATTTCACTGACCATTAGATGAGGGGAATTTTAGGATTAAGAATGTATGATAGATTAGACTGGCTGTCTCACTAAATTGAAATTTAAGAATATAGAGATTGACAATAATCTAAGGCTCAATGGCTTATTTTATATTAACTATTTTAAAGCAACACGTCCTGAAAGTGTACTTTATTAATGAGATTTAAATGTGTACTCTAGCTATGATTGTGTCAGAATATTTTATACAGACAGTTAAACTGTCTACTTCAGTATATCCAGTATTTCTTTACCGTGACAAATTCATGAAAGTTAACCTTTGAAACATATTGCGGAAATTTGTGTTTAGATGTCCCTATTGTCTAGTTTAATGAATCTATACAGAGCAAGTAATTTAGAATAAGTCACTCTGAGAAGTTTTTTGATCTGCTATTATTTGTTGTCGCGTCAATTTTGAATGAAGAAAGTCAAAGTACTTAGTAATGAAAAAAAAACAGCATAATATGGAAAATCATAAATATTTGTAAAAATTTATGTGTATTATTAAGCCAGGCATATTAATAAATAAAGTATATAATACCATGTAATTAATAAAGTGATTTCTGAATAGAATACGAAAGTATTGTGTTTCATGTATCAGGATGAATGATTTATTAGAAGCATAATGATATGACGTCTGGAAGCATACCTCACAATAAACTATTGTAAGATATAATAATATTAGAAGGACGTCACAATTGTATGGCTTGATATCATAGATCGTCTGCAGTCATATCTGATTGTATTTAGAAGAATAATTGTCCCAATGTTAACAAGTTAAAGTTTGTTAATTAGGCGATGTACTATAAATTGCAGTAATATATTGGATGATTTTATCTCACATTAGGAATAAGTTACATAGATATTTTGAATTTGAAATTGTTGATAAATTTATAGTAGCACGTTTTTATTTTCTAACAGAATTTGAATTTGATAAACATAGTATTGAGTTTTGAGTATTGAGTTGATATAGTATTGAGTACATAGTTTGATTTTTTGCTTTAATTTTAGCAAAGAAGGAAACACTTTTTTGAAATAAAAACAAATTTCTTGAATTAAGAAAGGCAAGATAGATATGTTTAACAATGTTTGTTTTTGAAAATGAAAGCTTTTTGTCTGGTTGTTATTGCTGTTTTCTTTTATAACACTATTGTTTTTTTATTGAAGTATTAAAATTACAAAAAATCTATTTTTCAGTGCAGCACACACTAAAAAAGTAATAAATATCATCTTCAAAATACATAATTTAGTGTATGTATATTTTAATATTCACATTTATCGGATTTGAATTGATTTTTGATGAACAATCTTTAATGCTATAATTATAATTTAAGATTCAATAAGACTAATACAAATCTACGTTAATGTTTATTTTATTGAAATCTTCCAGCATTTTTTTTGTAACTTCCAAATACTCTCCATCTTTTTTTGTGGATAAAGAACGCGTCCACAAAAAAATCGTAAATTTTTCAATAAACTAAATAAACTCATGTTTGTTAGTTTTGGTAAAAATTGCAACACCATGAAGGACTTACGCGAGTGAGCTGAAATTTTCAGGAAATGCAAATCAGCGCATGATATGCAAATGATTAGAATTTCAAATCCGTAGCGCATGCGTATGCTGATCAGCGCCCTCTGAACGTCGGATGGATCCGAATAAATAGACGGCTGTAGCGAGGCGTGTATTGTTGTCGGTGGTTATCTGCTAGTGGTAAACGTTAGCTCAATCGTTACTTATGCCTCTTCGACGAAAGAGAGCGAGATTTGAACAACTTACAGAGTTTGAACGGGGAAGAATCATCGGCCTTCGTGAAGCTTGATTGTCTTATCGTGCAGTAGCCGCTCGTGTGCAGCGTAACAGCAGCACAATGATGTGTCTTCGGAAGCAGTGGACAGACGAGTGTCGGACAACTCGGAAATCCGGGAGTGGACCCTGAAATGTGACGTCAGCTCGCGATGATAGACACCTGGTCCGCATGGCGCTGACGGACCGTATAGCTTCCTCTAGACAATTGGCAGCACAGTGGTCAATAGCTCAGGTGTTTCATTGTGTGCTTCATCAATTCGTAGACGTCTGCTGCAGCTGGACTGCACGCAAGGACTCCTTTATACAGGATCCCTCTCACGCTAAACCATCGCCGCCTGCGGCTACAATGGGCCTCTCAGCATAGAGACTGGCCTGCTGATTAGCACCATGTCGTGTTTTCTGACGAATTTCCATTTAATTTGTGGTACCATGATGGCCGCATTCGTGTCAGACGCTATGCCGGTGAACGCCACCTTCCGGAGTGCATTATCGAACGCCACAGTGGACGAACACCCGGTGTTATGGTCTGGGGTGCCATAGCATATCATGGACGATCTCAATTGCTAAGAATTGTGGGCAACCTGAACAGCAACCGGTACATCAGTGAAGTTCTACAGCCCCAAGCTGTTCCCTTCCTTCAAAGCTTGCCAGGCGCTGTATTTCAACAGGACAATGCCCGCCCTCATATCGCTAGGACTGTTCAATCCTTCTTTGCAACGCGGCAGGTATAGCTTCTTCCTTGGCCTGCGTATTCCCCGGATATGTCGCCGATTCAACATGTGTGGAATTTCGTTGGTCGGCGTCTCGCTCGTGATCCTCGCCCTGTTGCTTCTGCAGACGAACTTTGGGTGCGCAAACAAACAATATGGAATGCTCTTCCTCAGGCAGACATTCAAAATTTGTATGACTCCATGCCACGTCGTGTAGCAGCACTTATTGCGGTGCGTGGTGGCTACACAAAATACTGATTCCGATCTCTTGTTATTGTTTGTTTGCTTTGAACATTTAATCATTTATTTGTATCACTATCACTCAACTGTGTATTAAATTTCATTCAATTATGACGATTCCTTCATGGTGTTGCAATTTTCACAAACATGAGTTTAAAACAAATAGTTGCAAGGAACAATGTTCTAACTGATGCCAGTTAAGTAACGAGTTTCAAATTCTCTGGCTGGCAACCTTGATGTGCCATCTATTTTATTCTTATTCTTTGTTTGTAAGACTCCCGTTGACTCAGTTGAAGACCTCGTTGCTGGATTATCCATTGTGGCTGCTAGTTTGTACGAAATGCCTGACATCATTGGAACTATTCGCCAATCACACTCCTTTGACACTACCGAGTATCTATGACTGTTGGTGATGACAGTTTTGGGAATGTATTGTCAACATTGAATCAAACAAGCAATTTGCAATAGTGTTGTAAATAAAGATGTTTTATTTTATGTCTCATTTTTTTTTGTGTTCGTGCCTCAATTCGTCATTATCAACCCTACATTCCTATGCAAAAAAGAAAGTTTTAATAAACGATACCATCCATCAAAATGGGTATCATGACTATTGAATCCTCCTGCATAGATTTACGAATTTGAGTTCACAAAGTATAATGCTGAAATATGAAAATATTAATGCATATGCTAAATTGATATATTTTAAGGCGGCATAGGATATTTAAAATTAAACTTGGATAATGTAAACACATTTTATTAAATTTATTTTTCTTTAAAAAGAATTCTGCTCTGCGACATAAGAGATATAATATTTTTAAGAGTCATTGATTGACAATCATTGATTTTGACCCCATTTTCATGTATGTTAAGTTTCGCTCTTTCTGTGATGAATTGTTTATAATTACTCCTTGATAAAAGATGCATCCCCAAATATATCTTCATAAACTATTTGTTTGTAAAAACTATTATAAAATGAGCAAAAAGTAATTTAAGATTAATAAAAAAAGTAATTATACATTCTATCAATTAAAGAGTCGAAAAAATAGTATAAAACCTATCCGAACATATCTAAGAAAAATAATGCAAAATGGTTACCTTAAATAAGAAAAACTTTAAAAAAATGTTTTAGAGAAAGAAAAAATTAATGTAACTGATCAATTATCTAGAAAGAAAAACAAACTACTAAGTAAAGTGGTTTCCGTTGGATCATTAACGCTGTGATAAATTCTTACATTTTCTGAAAGAATTCTTTTGAATCTGTACCAAGTATGCGAAAACAGATTAAAAATTAATGATTTCAATTTGCCATAGAATCGTTGATTATCTTTTCACATTAATTACAACAAATACCTTTTTTTTAATCCATTGCTTGTTTAAAGACAAAAAATATACATAAAATCTATATGCAGCATATTTAGTTTGAATTTACATTTTTTTTTAATGTTTGAACCAAAAATAAAAACAGATAATTAAGTTTTCGCTGCAGTCTAACATATGTGGTACAACAAATATAATTACTTTGTTGAAAGCCATTCATATATACGCTATCCAATTAGAGCATTCTTCTATGCTAAAGACATTGTAAGACTCATACATGCGAATTGCTTCCGCTGAAACCAAACTGCCTTGCTTTAGTAGTTTTATGACTAACATTTGAATATATACATGTACCATTTGGAACATTTGAATCTGTACAAGTATCACTTGGAACATTTGAATCCGAACATGTATGCAAAAACATATTAAAAAATTAATTAATCCAATTTGCTATAGAATTATTATCTTTTCACATTAATTATACCAAATACCTTTTTTCATCTATTGCTTGCTTAAAGGACAAAAAAGTATTTATAAAATCTATAGGAAGCATATTTAGTTGAATATATATTTTTTTCATGTTTGAACACTCCGCATGAAATCTAGAACACATTAAATTCCGCTGCAATGTAACAGCTGTGGTACAACAAAAATAGTTACTTTGTTGAAATCCATTCATATATACTCCATCCACATAGAACCTACTATGCTGAAGATATTGTAACACTTGCGAATTGCTTCCGCGAACACCTAAATGCTTGCTTTGGTCATGAAAAAGAAACTCTTAAATTTGGGTCTTTTGAACTTGTACACGTATGCGAAAAAAATTTTTTAATTAATAATTTCAATTTTTCATAGAATCGTTGATTATGTTTTCATATTATTCATAACAAATAACTCCTTTATCTATTGCTTGCTTAAAGAACAAAAAAAGTATATACGGAATCTATAGCCAGTATATTTAGTTGAATTTATATTTTTTTACAATGTTTGAACACAAAGTAAAAACAGATAATTAAATTACGCTGCAGATTAACAGCTGCTGTACAACAAATATAATTACTTTGTTGAAATCCATTCCTATCCACTTAGAACTTTCTATGCTGAAGATATTGTAAGACTCATACTTGCGAATTGCTTCCGTTAAAACCTAAGTGCTTGCTTTAGTCGTTTCATGACTAGCATTTGAATCTGTACAAGTATCACTTGAAGCATTTGTATCTGTACATGTATGTAAAATATATTAAAAATTAATGATTTCAATTTGCCATAGAATCGTTGATTATCTCTTGACATTAAATACCACAAATACCTTTTTTTATTTATTGCTGACTTAAACGACATATATATATGTATATAATCTAAATAGAGAATATTTAGTTGAATTGATATTTTTTCCAATGTTTGAACAAAAAGTAAAAATAGATAATTAAATTCCGCTGCAATGTAACAGCTGCTTTACAACAAATATAATTACTTTGTTGAAATCCATTCCTATCCACTTAGAACTTTCTATGCTGAAGACGTTGTAAGACTCATACTTGCGAATTGCTTCCACTAAAACCTAAGTGCTTGCTTTAGTCATGAAAAAGAAACTTTTAAATTTGGGTAAAGGAAAACTTTTACTTTGCAGGGAGGGGGGATACTCCTTAATTGAAAATTCTTCAAATCCCGCGAAACTGCGCGGAAGGCACATTTTTCCTGCTCCCATTCTTTTTTTCAATGCATTTTGAGTATGCATGTGTATTGGCCTTCCCGTCCCGGCTTTGTTATTCTGGTCTTCATCCTTCTTTATGGCAAGAGTGTAGACGTGGTTTCATTTTTCAAACCTCCAGTTGACGGGTTCTCAAATATTATTATTATTTATAGTAAAGAAGAAGAAACTTTTTTTTTTTTTTTGGTCTTCCGTCTCTCGATGCTCTCGTATCAAGAGATATGTGTTTATCTCTTTGTTTTATTTTGAATTTATTTCCGAGTTTTCTGAATTCTCCAGAAAAGTTTTGTACTTCCTTTTCCAAAGCTTGAGATTATTTATTTTCGCAGCTGTATTTATAATTATGTGTATACCCATGTATATACCATTCTAGAATATTAATTTGATTGTATGAGTATTTAAGAAACTAAATTGCTTTGCTTTACCCATATGTTGTAAACAATTTTTTGATGAATAGTAGTCATTTTATAAATGAATAATTTGTGTCATTTTTTATGCTATGTTGTGATTTATAGTTTATTAGTAGTTTTAGCAATTTAGTAGTTTTATTAGTTTAGTAGTAGTTTTAGTAATTTAGTAGTTTATTAGTAGTTTAGTTGTAGTTTTTAGATTCATATTTATTTTAACAACAATGTAATTGTTAGTACTCGTAAAGTACACAAATCTCTATCTAAATTAAAATTACCCATTCATTCTTTTTTGAAAATAACAAAAATTGCATTTGTAGGAGAACAATATTATGTAAATATAAAAAAAATACATTACTTTCCATATATATTGAAATTCACAAAACTTCATACCTTCCTGGAACTATTCGAGAATACATTTCTGTGAAAAGAATGTTATGAAAAAAAAAAAAAAATGCACATAAATCATCTTCTGTACTAAAGTTCTCAACACATTTTTTGGAACTATTCGAACATGAGTCGTGTCAGAACAATGTTGTGTAAACAATATTCTATACATGTAATAAAATTCACAGTGTTTCATAACTTTCAAGAACTATTTGAAAACGCATTCGTGTTCACAAAGAAAGAAATTGTAGTCTCCTACACATTTTTAACTTAAATAAAATATTTATTTAACTACCATTTGCAGTATTGTAGTTCAAAGCAGTTTTTGCTTTATTTAAATACTTTTCTTGCATTCATAATATTTTATGTCCGTTATAAATGTAATATACATAAAATTATTAGATAATTTAATTTTATATGCATAAATAATTCATTCGATAATAAATTCGATTCATTCGACAGAAAATTGAAAACGAAGCTTATCTCCAAATACTACAGGGGAAATACGATGAACAAAACAACGATTATATTTTAGTTATCCTTATACTAAAATCGAAGTTAGAATTATTAAATGCATTGGATTAAGGAAATACATGATTCAATGAAAGATGCGTTGGTTTTATTTATATATTAAACAATATAAGCGCCATTTTAACAACATATATTACCCATTATACTTTGTTTTTTTGAGAAAAAATCATATGTCTCAATATGCCGTACATATATTCTGAACAAAAAAATCGACAAGTTATTTTTACAGGCCTTTTATCAATTTTAAAGCATTAAAAACATTTTTAGAACCCAATAAAAATAATAATATGATGCTGCAAAGCCAGACCTTAAACTTCCATTTGGCAATTTGCCTGAAATTTGTCAGGTTTACTAATGTAGCGATGGAAGAAAATACAAGCGATAACTAATATGCTTGAAACAACTAAACTAACACAAATATGAATTTGTTAATAAGGCAATGTTCCGTTTCACATTCAAACAGTCGAGGAATTGAACACATCTAAAAATGTTTCTGTATATTTCGTATAGAATTAACCATTGACTATAGGCAATTCGTGAAGAAAATCGCCCAGTTAATAGAGGTGGATTATGTTGTGGGCTGAGTTATATTATTCCACCTAGTCAAGTAGTTAAATTTTAATATAAAAAAACTTAGCTACAACTTGATGCTTAATAATAGTTACAATAGAAGCTTCTTTGTATTATGATTTATCAAATATCATTTCAGTTTTATCAATAATTTATTTTTATAAAGTTATACGTATTTAAATGAAAATATATTTAAAATTTTACATTTGAAATAATAGATCAAAGAATACTTTTTTCATGATACTATATTTATATTCATTCATACATTATATGCTTCGTGCATTTTAATTTTAATGTAAATGCAATTTTTCTCATCATTTAAAACAGGAAATTTAAAAATATTGCTAAACTTTTGTGTAAAAACCATTTAACCAAATTTTTATTTTCTGTATTACAATTACAATTGATTACAATTAATTTTTTATTTGCTTTTTAGAATTCGTGTAACTGTTTATGCAGGTTCAAAAAATCTTTGTACTTCATATACAAACTTCATGCTCAGAAACGAATGTTGATGAAGAATAATGTTACGACTCTTTAACGTTGGAAGAAATGACATCATTAATCATAATCAGTATTTGAGCAAATACACGAAACTTTGTACATGCTGGTTGATTATTTTAAAAGTGTTGGTACATGTTATTTACCAAAAATAATGGATATTACTAAATTCTAATCATATGAAAAAGTAATCACCAAGAATATGAACACATACTTTAAATATCTTCAATTTTTTTTCTCAAGACCATAAATTTTCATTTATGTAAATCTTTCTTTTAAAAATTTCCTGTAACGTTCGATTTTTTAACTATATTTCCTTGTTTTAACAAATGTAAGTGGTAAAAGGTAGCATGCAAAAAGTAACAACGTATAACGTGTTTTTATAACATATTATGGTAAAGGTAATGGTATATAAGGTAAAATTTGTCAATGTATTTTATTAAGTAATTTTAAACCAATCTAATGTTAGATTAATAAATACTTTAACATAAATCTTGGTATTTTGCAACATTATGTATGCTTGTTAATATTTTTTGCATGAACGTTTATTATATTTGGTTTCATTTTCTATCAAGTATTAGTTAGAACTATTTGTTGACAAAGTAATTCATTCTAGAATATGAAAATAAAGCAAGATTTATAATTGATAAGGCGATAATCATCTAATTTATTGCTTTATGACTAAGTATATTCTACTTAAAAATGTCAAATAAAATTACTAATGACTTTAGTTTATCGGTCTCTTGACAAAATGTTTTTTTTTTTTTCAATTTTCAACCTATCACAATCTAAGAACTTTCATTATTTTTTTTATCAATTTCTTTCAAATATTAGTTAAAACTATTCGTTGACAAAGTAATTCATTCTAAATTATGAATACAAATCAAGATTTATAATTGATAAAACAATAATCGTCTAATTTATTGCTTCATGGCTAAGAATATTCCATTTTAAAAAACGCTAAATAAAATTACTAATGTCTTTAGTGTGTTTATATCTTGTGGTAGACACACACATATTTTTAAAATTTTCAATCATCAGATCTTAAGAAATAAAATGCAAAATAAATTTCAAATTTTTAAAATTTGCCATCAATTTAATACATTATGAAGAGTAAAATTGGCATATATCTAAGAAAATTAATTAATAGTAATGCAATTTTCCAAACATTAAAAAGTAATTTTGACAAAACTATATAAAGTAATCAAACAAATAAATTAATAATAGCAATAATTCATTAATTAAAATTAAAGAACTATTTATAATTGAATTTTTTTTCACTTTCCTTTGAAATAAGATACATATCTATTAGAAATAAGCATTTATTACAAATGTACATGTTGGAATATAAATCAGTTTAAAACCCAAAAAATAATTATATTACAATAAAATTTGAATAAAAAATAAGTAATGATTATAATAAGTAATGTCTAATATTTATTCTCAATTATGAGAAAAAATATTAGACATGTTTGAAAACGATTTATTACATTTATAATATATCATGTCCTTTGAGACTGTTAAGCATGATAATCAGGCTTTTAGACCAAAAAAGATTGTAAGTTACCACAGCCACAATTTCTTTTATCCTTTCATCTATTTAGTTCTGAAGTAAAGAAGAAAATAGACAGACCCTTAAAACAAACTTACAAACTCCTTTCAACTGATAAAACGTGGAATATACATGTTTCATCACCCATTCCAATGGAATTGCTCCCTGCAGTTTTTACAGTAAACTTTTGACTCTCGACAGGACATGATTTTCTTAATAAACCGCATGGATGTAGTTACTAATGGTGTCTGTCCTCCGTGCTCGTCAGGGGAAGCCATGGACTTTTTACATTTGACAACATGCACTTCACTTGAATTTATGATTTTTAAGTCTGACAACTTTACCAAGGCTAAATTTTGGGCTGCTAGAATTCTTATGACGGATATCGCTACAGTTGGATGTAAGAAATGATAATCAGGCTTCATGTTGAGATTTTCCAAGTTTATTCTCTTACGACATGTAAATGCGGTTCACGGTCTTCATTTCCTTCTTTCTAAGATGGTGAATTGTTTTTCCATCATTAATAGAACAGCTATGCCACCATCTATTAAGAAAATTAAAAGTACCCATCTTAAGGGTTGTGGTCGGTGAAAATACACACTGTTGAAAAAGATATTTTTTTAAAAGATTTCTACAGAAGAACAAGTGATTCCGTTTCGTTTATTTTTTTCCATGATAAATAAGAAAACGTTTTTTAAAAGAATCAAAAAAATTCAGGAAAACACTTTTTAACACAAAACATTATTTATATTATTAAAAAACACATTCAACTATGAAATATTTTTTTCCTTTGAAATAAATGATGTTCTAAGACATTATTTTTTATTTGGTTTGATTTGTCACTCTACGGTCATCTTGCGCACACGAGGGTTAAACAGACCTAGTCCTAAAGTTTTAAAGAGCGTTCCGAATCACTCACAAATATCCATGCCACCACCAATATTCGAACTTAAAGCCTGTAATACCAAATTCTAGAGGTACCAAAGGCCAATTTGCCATCAGACCACAATTCTTTTTTGAACTACAGGAAAAATTATAAAATTCCATCAAGTCTAATAATTTTTATATTTATTTTTCTTTTATTATTTACTGGAGCTTGGAATATTGTAATTTTTACAAATTTGTATAATAATTTAACTAATATAGATTGTCAAAATTTCATGATTTTAGTTAATTGCAACAATATGTGATCGATTTTTGAAAATATAGGAATGGTGAGTAATGGTTATAAGTTGGACTTTTATACCGACTCCTGTTTATTTTTTTGTAAATTTATGTACTATGATCCTTACTAATTAATTTAGAAGAATTTGTGAAATAAATTCAATTATTTTTTATTGAAATCATAGATCTGTAAAACAGTTTTTTCATATCATTTTTTACAAACTTAAAGTATAGTATATTCACTAAGTTAAAACAAACTCTTATACTCTAAGTTTTTTTCTTCACTGATGCAACAGCCTCATGGTGGGCCAATGCCGTCTATCTACTGGCAGATTTCGAGACATAGGATGTTTTCTTTTTTAGGGTTGTCAGCCCCATACCCAACAGTCGTATATTAGACCGGGACCTACGATTTAGAGTGGATTCCGAACTACATCAAGCATCCTTGGCGCAGCCGGGGCTGGAACCCGAAGCCATTGGCACTTAGCGCCAGAGGCTAGTCCCTAGGTAATCATTTCTCATACTCTTTGGTTAAACCAATGCACATTTCGTATACAATTAACAGTACCAAATTATCAGGTGGTAATATAGAATAGCTAAATTTCAAAATTAAGCAATTGCAAATTGAAGATTTTAAGCACAAAAATGCTGTATTTGTATTACATTAAATCTTATTTTTTTCTTAATAATATAGTAGCTTCTATTTTTTCATTGTTTGTTTATCAAAGATAGTTTTTCAAAAACATCAGTGCCGAAAGTATCTCGATATCTACTTGGTATCTTGCTAAACCAGTAACTGTCTTTGTTAGTGTTTATTGAAATTTGAAACTGCTATTCAATTTCCTTGACCTTTAACTTTAACATGACTTTATAGTATTTTGGAAAAAAAAGAAAAGTCTGGAGTAGGAATTTTAAAACGACATTTGACTCCAACTCTCAACTCCTTTAAATGCAATCGATTCCTGGTTCCTTGCTTCTGATTCTAACTCTTGCCATTCTCATAATACTATCCAATATTCCTACAATTATCATAATATTTTCCAAAATACTCCTGCCATTCTCATAATAATGTCCAATATCCCTGCCATTCTCATAATACTGTTCAATTCTCATTCTCTGTCGGAAAATATATTTAATTTTTGGAATTAGAACAATAAATAAAATCAATAAGTCATTGAAATTAAAAAATTTTCGATAAGTAATTTTTTTTGCTGGAATATGTAATTTTTTTTTAATTTTCACTAGCAGACATTTTAGATAGAATAATGAAGAAATTATTTCTCCATCCATCAATTTTAACATTCAGATTTGACGACAAAATCATGTAGTGCATCTGTCTTCTTTAAAGCAAAGATTATTGAAATATTAACTAATACATAAGTAAAACATTATTTAGCATTCAAACCTATGCGAAGAATATCTAAATATTTAAAAGTAGCCACTTTGCTTAATAAGGTCCTCTGTATGCACATAACTTATTGAAGAAATTCTTATATCACTGTCAGTCTACGAGCTTTTCATTTTAAAACACGGATGTCCTATTCAAGTTGTATCTTCTAAAATTTTATGATTTTTCTCAGAGATAACCTATAGTGAGAAGACAGCAAAGCAAGTATTTTACTTTAGAAAAAGAAGTATAGAAAAAAAAAGATAGAAATATCTTGCATAAAGCGAGGGCTTTAATGCTCGTGCATTTTAGTTGTGATTTTAACTGCTGAAGCTTTATGGTGAATGGAAGTATTATTCAAATCAGCCTCAGAGCACCTATTTCCTTCTCATTTCCATCAGCTATTTGCTCAAGTGAGGCAAACCTGCGATCGTAAATATAGATATAGTCTTTCGAGTTGTGTGTGCGTGGGTTTTTCCTCAAAAGATGATAAACGAAAAAAAATTGAGACGAAATCTTACGGAAAATAAATATGAAATGACGATCGTGAAATAACCGTAACGATAAAAATTTTACGACCCTGTTCTTGGTAGGTACTTTAGGTAAAATATCGATTTCAAGTATATGGTGGCAGATATATATGTCTGTTGACCGTTAGTAGATATGATCGATTGAAGACATGGTGCTTTTAAAGTTTTGTTATAGACCTTAAGTAAAGAGTTCCACTATAAAAGTGCGTTGGAAGAATAGTTATATTTTTGCGATGTAAACTTCCAAGAACTTTACATTCTTTTATTTTTTGTTCTGTAACTTTTATCGGTCTCAAAGGTTGTTCTCCTTTTCAGGATTTCATTTTTAGATTTTGGATCGAATTTAAAGTTTAGACTATTTTAAATGTATCTACTTTTTCGACGTTGTTTGGTATTTTAAACCAGTATACATTAAGTTCTCTTTCCAGAAATTCATACTGTAATATATTTGAAAACTAATGTATAAATTATATTCTATGGTTGCTGCAAAAATTACTTACATTACATGGTATTTTAAATGAATATACGTCACATTCCATTTCCAGAAATTTATATACTGCAGTTATATTGAAAAGTAATGTTCGAATTATGTTCTGTGTTTGCTGTATGAAAGTTTCGAAATTTAACACATTGTTGTACTTTGCACTTTGCACTTAGCATTTTCTTTATACACAAAAAACAAAATCGGTCTCAAAGGTTGGTCTCAAAGGTTGATCTCTTTTTTCATGATTTCTTTTAGATTTTGGATCGAATTTAAATTTTACACTATTTTTTTAGATATATATACTTTTACCGCATTATTTGGTATTTTAAATGAATATACATTAAGTACCCGTTCCATAAATTTATACTGTAGTTATATTTGTAAACTAATGTATATATTATATTTTATGGTTTCTGTATAAATGTTTCTAAATTTATTACTTTTTTTACACTTTGCATTTGGTAATTCCTTTACACACAAAAGCAAAATCATGGTTTTTATCACACTTAAATAATTTTCTTATACCTGAAATTAATTTTATTGGCTACTTATTGCTACGTTGTTTGGTATTTTAAATGAATATACATTAAGTTCCACTTCCAGAAATTTATACTGCAGTTATATTTGAAAACTAATATATAAACTATATTCAATGGTTGCTGCAAAATGGTTGGAGCACATTGCTGCACTTTGAATTTGGTAATTCCTTTACACACAAAAGAAAAATTGGCCTCAAAGGTAGTTCTCTTTTACATGATTTCTTTTAGATTTTGGATCAATTTAAAAGCGTAGACTATTTTAAATGTATCTACTTTAGCTACGTTGTTTGGTATTTTAAATGAATATTTATTAAGTTTCCTTCCCAGAAATTTATACTGTAGTTATATTTGAAAAGTAAATTATATTCTATGGTTGCTGTATAAATGTTTCGGAATTTATCACATTGTTGCAATTTGAATTTAGTAATTTCTTCACACACAAATTTAAAATCCGCCTCAAAGGTTGTTCTGTTTTTCATGATTTCTTTTAGATTTTGGATCGAATTTAAAATTTAGAGTATTTTAAATCTATCTATGTTTGCTATGTTGTTTGGTATTTTAAATGAATATACCCTTCCCTTTCCAGAAATTTATGCTGTAGTATATTTGAAAAATTAATATATAAATTATGTTCTACGGAAACCTTCTTTCGTATTACGTTCTATCTTCTTTCGAAATCCATCACATTGTTGTACTTTGCATTTGGTAACTCCTTTATACACAAAAGCAAAATCCCTTATCTCTGAAATTAATATTATACTAATTGAAATAATTTTATTGAAACTAATTTTATTTTTTAAATATACTTGAAATGTTATTAGTTAAAATATATTTAATTTTGAGATATATACATTTGAAAATTATATAAAATTAATGCTTGTTATAAAGTTATAACTAAAAATTAGTTATAAAGTTTATTTTCATTATCTTATCTTTCCAAACTATGTATGCTGAAATCTCCAGGAGTTTGATGTCAATTATAAAAAGTAGTACTTGATGTAATAAATACTCAAAAACAAACGCTTACCTAATGAAAGAAATACTTATATATGTATATATATATATAGATATATATATATATATTAAATTAATATATTCTTCTAATAAAGAATTACCATGAGTATTGTTTTTCTCAACATGGAAGCTTTGAATTGTTAGAATCTCTATATTAATTAACTTAATTGTAAATTTTTCATTTATATTTACCTTGTGGGCATGGATTTTGTGAATGGCCCTGTTTTTATCGGATGTTTTTGAACAAGCAGTTTTTGCTTACTCTTGAATTTCCATAATAATATTTTTATTGATCACAGTTCTGATACTTTGACAATCAATGAATATACATATATATGTTTTATTTTTCTTCATCTTATGATATGTGGAATTTTTATTATTTTTTATGGCGTCCATATATTTAATTATTACAGGAGTTCATAAATTTTGTGTATTCTTTCTTCAACTCTCTAGCAGAATCATCAGCTAATGCCTTCAATTTTTCATTGGATATTTCCGGAAGACCTAATATTTCAACTTACAACAAAATACAGATACTATAAATACGAAATACTAAATAACTACAAAATACAAAATACTAAATACCGACAAAATGCGAAATGCAGATGATACGACAAAATACAAAATACAGAAGATACTACAAAATTCAACAGATCAATGAAAAAGCGAAAAATGCACACAAGGATTTATCTAATTAAGTATATTAAACCTTCTCAATGACTTTCCTGCAAATCGAAAGGAAGACTTCCTACTTGGTTTAGCCTCAACTCCTTTGAGTAAATTCTGCAATACACCAGAACCTGTAGAATATATTTTGTTCCAATGTACGTAATATGCAGACCAAAGAAGCAAGATGTAGAGTGCTGTCGATTACAAAGTTGTATTTATTCTTGGATTTCAAATCTGACTGAGGATGCGAGTTCGAAGACGATAGCAATACTTCATTTTTTATGAAAAATCTTGTAACCTCGTTTGTAACAGGGAACTTCAATTTCTTAACCTGCCAATTTTATAGTGTTGTGATATAGTCATTCAATGACTTCATCAAATTATTTCATTTTTATTTCTATGCTTTTGGTCGCCAGAATACAGTGCACTCTTTTCTTTCATGCAAACACACGTTCAAAGACCAACACGAGATTTGCCTAATATGAGAGACTATTATAAATTTATGAATTTTCTGCTTTTTAATTCTTTCAATATAATTTAATGTGTATCATCAGTGTCTCTTTTATTTGCATTGAATACATTGAGATAAAGAAGCTTACTTGAACATAAAACTCAAAGAACTAATTCAAGTCAAATCAATAAAATCCCCCTTCAAGATTTTCACAAATATCAAAAGGGTTTTTTTCAACTTACCGAATTATTGTTACCTAATGATGTAACTGTCAGTAGATTTGTCACTTACATTAAGGCTGCCTGAAATAATTTTTGATAATATGGGGCCCCTAGAAAAGCACTGAGTGATTGAAAATGCTTCGTTAAATCTCTTAAATAACTTACTTTGGAAAAATATTTGGAAAGTTTGATCCATACTAGCTCTCCTTTTAAATGACTAGAAAATGTTTAATCACATAACCGACCTTCACGGACTTCTGAAAGAAGAGTTTATCAAGAGGAAACGATGATGAGAAGAAATATTTTATCTATAAGCTTTTGATCTTTTAACTTTATTTTATGGTTTCATTTATGTTAAATTTATGTAAGTGTGATATTTTTCAATAGTTTTAATTTAGTCCGCAGGTATACAGAACATATCAATGCTTTTTTTTATTCTTTAACAGTTGTGTTTTAGTGCACTTTTTAAACTTCAGTTACAATATATTCAATCAGCTTCAATTTGTTGTCGATCTATAATCCAAATAATCATTTGTTATATTTAATGTCGTTAATTTAATATATTTAATTAATATAAAAATAATACTAATCAACTGATGGTATTTAAAAACTATAACGTTTCCAATTACTTATCCAGTATAAAAATAAATCGAGATATCTAGAGAAGATATATTCACATGAGAAAAAGTACATTTCCTTTCGATGTCTTTCATATTCGCTGAAATTAATAAAATTATTTCGGAGATTTAATATTTCACAAACTCAATAAATTAAATATTTAAATAATTTTAGAGATGCTTTTCTCCATCGCTGATTTACTTCGATTTATAAAACATAAAAATTATGCCAAATAAACCAAATGTTATTTGATTTTCGTCACATTCCCAAATTAATGAAACTTAATTTAATTAATTTGGGAATTTAATTTTAAGAAAACTTAAACTTAATTTATTGATAAAAATTATATTATTCGTCAAGTAATTTGCATTATTCGTCAAGTAATTTGTATTATTCGTCAAGTAAAATTCAAAGTAAATTACTGAAAAATCTGGAACTGATATTATTTTTACTTTATTGAAATACTTATAATTAATATGTAATAATAACAAACATAAATAATGAATAAAGGACATTTTGTAATTTGTTGTATCCCGATATTTCTAGAACTATCAATCAAAAAATTGACTGTATCATAAGCAAAAAAGTTATTTCCTTAATACTAAATTAATATACAGATTTGGAAAAATGTTTTCTACATCATCCCATTCCTTCAACTGCCCGCACACTTTTTCGATCATCTTGTATACCCAAGTGGGAAGCATTATCTTGATACAAAAGCTAAGTGACAGATACCATGATGAATTACTTGAAGAGACTATTATAAAAATGGCCAAAACCTTCAGAAAGATGAGGTCCCCCAGAGTAAAGTTAAGTGCTTTCAGTTCCACAAACTATCTTAAGTGTGCGGTAAGAAAGCAATCATTTTTGCCAAGCTCTTGATGCAATTAGTTACTTTAAAGTTGCTGAATTTTCTCTACTGAGTAATTTGCTACTTGAAGTAGATATTTTAGATTAATTTATTTAACGCAATATTTTAAATTAATTTCATTTATATATAATATGAGCTGTCATTTTGTTCATAATTTGCATTGCTTTATTCATATTTTAAATAAATATTCAGAAGTTTTATGGAATAATTTGAGATAAAAAAAATTGAGATATTTTTTTGGAATGTCAGTTTGATTCAAATATAATGTAGCTGGTAATCTCAAAAGTATTTTATGCCGCAGTTTCAAACTTTTAAACTTATATTTGAGTTATTTCAAAGTATAAGTTGTAGAAATATTAAATTATTGATTATAATACGAAAGATTTAAGAATATCAAATATACATAATTTATTTCTCAAAAATATAAACTTTCGAATCTGGAATCCGAAAACTGTGGACCGAGCACCAGAGCGCTAACCACTCAGCTATCAATCCTCATAATATAACAATTATTTTTATATAACCATATAACCATTTTTATTTTACTCGGTGCCATGGATGGTTTTAGTGGTTTATAATCCACTTTAAACCGTAGGTCCAGGTCTAATATGATAGTCCAGCGTTGTACGGGGTAGTGTTACTCATGTCCGTAGCATATCTTCAAGCTATCATTGCCCTCTGGGCAGTGATAAATGAGTGGGGCGGTGTGGTGCAACCCTTGTTTATGGCATAAAGATTAGCCGTCTCTGTATTGCCAGCTGCATTAGAACAATAAATTCCTCAAAACTATGACTTATGTATCATTCAAATGCTGTGAAGTATAAATTATCATTACTGCATTTTAAAATTAAAAAAATATTATATTTGGATAATTTTATTACTTTTACATCACAATGATTACATTCGATTTTTTTATTATTATATTTGATTGCATAGCAGAAAAAATAATTATGTTAGATATTTATGTCGCATCGGAAACCTCTTCTTTCCCCCAATCACTTTACAACTGGCAATAAAACTGGTTCATCTTTCAAACTTTTAAGATAATTGCTCATATATACGTGTGATAAGGTTAAAAACACTCAAATCTCCCGACACACAGCCAGCCTGTAGATAAAAATTACTTATACAAACCGTCGAAATAGCAATTGCCGATTTTGATTACATTGCAATGATTTTTCCAAACCAGGAAAATTTTTATGCAAAAGAAACTCCAATCCAAACCAATTTAAAAAGAAATATTCGTAATTTGAATTGTTTTTAAATATATTTAAAGGGTTATATTTTTAGATAACTGTGTTTCAAATTAAATTTTTTGAGCTATTTTCATGTTTAATGATTTATCAGCTGTAAATTACAACATAAATAACAATTTTCTAGAATACACGCATTGTAAAATACCATCCATTTTATAAATTCTAACAAAGATATATAAAGAAATAAAAGCTGCTGATGAAACTCTATACTGGTAGGAAAAGAAAATCTAATCAATATACACATGAATAAGTTATCAAGCTGGAAGTCAGAACTTATTTTTCGACAAGAAAAGGAATTATAAATTAGATTCAAAGTAGAACAGAACTTATTCTAGAAAGGAGGTGAATGTTCTTTTAGTTTAATCTTACAATATAAGCCAAGGATATAAATTACCCTTTATTTAAATTATTATTTATTGATAATTATCTTGAGCAAAAGCATCTAAATTAAAAGTTTTATTGAAAGAATGAAATTTTTTAATATAGTAATATTTGCATACATTTACCTTTGTCCTCACTTTTAAACCTGTATTAAAGGATACTAACAGCACAATTTGTCCTGAAGGTACATCAAGAATCCAGCTATATAATTCCATCCCAATGCAAGTTACCTCGGAGCCTAATAAATTCCCGTCATATTTCTATAAGTTTGGTTTACTACTTCTTCAAGCCTACTTCTACAGGTTTAACTTACTACTTCTTCAAACCTACTTCTAATAGTTTGATTTAGCAGACTCTGACTTTGCCAATGAAGGCAATTCGGAGTTGAGTAGCACTAAATAAATTGTTGTCTTACAACTTGGTCACTAAGGAGACACTTAAACTTTAGTGTCGAAGATAAAAATGCAATTATTAAAATGTCAGCAAATTTATACAGGTTATTTCAAATATGAATGCAGATATCAGATGAGAAACCTAAAACACCTGACGATAGGTAGTACTTTTAATAAGGCTGTAAGACCACTTATGGGTAAAGATACTTATAGGAATTAAGGTCTTTGAGTGGTGTTGTGGCTAGTTAGTTAGAGACAAGCCAGATTCTTCCCTTTAATCTGTACTGCACTTCGGTATAGAATAGAGTGTTGATTGACATACCGATGTAACTCTGTAGTAGTGATATGATAGTTAACATGCAAGAAGGGTCAATCATGCTGGTATTCTCTGAAAAACAAGAAGATTCAATGGATATTAAGACGGGTTGTCTTTTTTATGTCCCATTAATTGGAAAGAATATATTGATACATTGTATTGATGTACATTATACAGATATCATCAATTTTCAAATTGGTATCGTTTCCCTCTATCAAGCAGAACATAAATATTTTCAGATGAACAGTGACCGCCTAGCAGAATGTGGTCTAGCAAATCTCAATATTATTCCAGTACGTTTGTTTTGTGTTTGAAATTATTCAACTTAAACTAAATTGCAATTGAACAAAAAATTTTATTTAATTTTTAGAGTATAATTATATTTATTTATTTTTTGCTGCTATGTTCAAAATAATAAACCTGCAAATCACTTTTAAAATATATCTTAAGTTTATTTTATTTGAGCCTCTTTAACATTTAATTTACCAAGTGACTTATGGTGAAGCATGTAATGTTTTTTTATGACTAGTAAGAAATAAAAGTTAAAAACTTCCTTGTTTTCAAGCATCTTAAATAGCACTACTGACAACTGTAACACGCCGGTTAAAAAAAAAAGAAAACGAAAGAAATAATGGCATACAAAATTCGAAACTGAATTTTTAAGGATATCATGAAATACAAAGACTGTGTTCAGAAAAAAAAGAGAACAGAAGTTGTTAAAAGTACTTTTATATGAATTCTGACATGGCATTTCTTTTCTTTGAGACACTTTTATATGGCAATTTTTTCCACGAACTCTTTTTTTATGAGCCATTCTTGTATGCTTCTCATTTCCCAAAAGTAGTATTGTGTTATTTCACTTTTTAACGAGTCTCGAAATAGTTCAAATCTTTTCATATTTTTTTCTCAAGAATAATAAGTTTTCATTTCCGAAAAAAAATCGATGTTTGACTTAAAGTAGGATATAAAAAATAACGTCCCTTGTTTTTTAACATCAGGATTAAAAAAAAATAGCTTAAAATAGAATGTTTGTAAATGAAGTAACCAAACTAAATCTTGTAAAATGATATTTTAAAACTATACATTGAGATGGTTTGCTATTTATTGCTGTTTGTTAAATTAATTGTTATTTAAAATTTATTTGTATTATTTATGGATGAAAATGATTATTTAATAAAAATAATATCTTATTCATTGTTATTTATCTTTATTTAAATTCAATAATTATATAAACTGTGTTTCTTTGTTTGTCAAATTACTAGATTTATTCACAGAATTGTAATAAATCGTTTAACATTTAAAAGACCCACTTAATCTTTTAACACAGAGTTGCCATAATTAATTAAGTTTTTAACTTTTCACTGTGTTTCTCACTTGTAGAGCATTTTTTTAATAAAAAATATCTTAAAATAACGCATTTGAATAACTTATGATTTTTTTAAATACTTTATAGAATTATGTTACTGAAAATTTATTTTTTTAATAAAGTACAGTGCCAAACGGGGAATTTCTCTCCATTCTAGATTTTTTTTTTTTTTTTTTTTTAACAAACCGGTTATTTTCATGGATATCTGGTTTTAGCTTATTCATTAATATATATATTTTCACCGAGTTCATAAATATTTTTTCTATCAAACCTACTTGAATGCTTTATAGAAAATATTTATGCGAGAGAAATAGATTAAAAAATGGGTTCCTATCCCAGATAAGTATAAAAATACACTTTTAAGCAAAAGTAATGCAACTCACAAAGTAGTTATTTTACTGCAATGATATTTTGCATACAATTAAATTTCCATATAACAGGAAATTAATTCAGTTTTGCAGCCAATGAATGAATTCCAGAACCACACAACTGAATAGTATGTAACTATCAATATAGAACAGTCCATCTAGATAGATGAATGTACGTGAGAATATACAATCTGAAAGTTGCTCTCTCGGTTCATTATTTAACGTGAAACTTGGGCACTAGTATTCATAAATACATTGGTTTGGGTATGAAATTGTGAACATCAACAACTCATCTTTTGCAATGGTTCCAAGCTATTTTAATCTGGAATAAAATTATTTATAATTATGAATCTCAATTGGAATCTCATATTCATTTTGATTCTGGGGACATGGGACAAATTTTGGGTGTATGGTACAGCTCATTAAAACATACATTTATTGTATAGGAATCTATGTATGGAAGTGAAGCATTAGGATATGAACACAAAAAATAAGACATGAAAAGAAAAAAAAACCAATGCAGACTCATGGTGTATGAGGATTTCACCGATAAAAGTCAACAGTTGATGAAAAGTTTTAAAGAACTCCCTCAGGGAAACATCCACCAACACTATAAAAGAACGCCAAGTAGAATAACCTGTTTTATAAAGGCCAGGAGTAAGGAAAATACTTATTGATTGCTCACAATTTATAATTTTTTCTAGAACAAAACATTTTTCTAAACTATTATTATTTGCATTATATCTATTGATATTCGGATTTTTATCGACTTTGAAATTTGTTAAAATTGAATTAAATATGCCGTAATTTTGTCTCAGATGATGCTTGAATCAAAACTTTAATGGGAAATAATTATATTTGTTTCACGGAGTTCATTAATTAAACTAAACTTTATTCGTAAAAAATGATCTATTCTTTGTTATATACATAAACACAAAATACAAAAATTAATTGTTAAGGATTGAACTGTAAACATGATCACTTAGCACAAAAAAGGCCACTACCGGTATTCGTTTCACATAAATTGTACAACAAAGTCATCATTGTATTCGTATTGCGAAATCCCTTATACGTGTTTCACCTTCAGATCTCCCCCTCTCTCAAAAGAGTGAGAAGAAGAAAAATTTGTTCAAGATCCGAAGTCTGCGTATGCGTCCGAATCTGCGTACGCGTCCGAAGTCTGCGCCAACAAAACTGATAATGTTTATACAAGCTCAGTTGTCGACTGACTGCATTGACAGTAGCGCACAAAAAATTTATGCAAAATATACAATAACAGAATTTGAAACATGCTGCCAGTAACATCGTAAACCCCATTAGAAATTTGTTAAACTAAAAAGAAATACATGTAAAAATCTTTAAAAAAATTAATTGTAACATTTTGATGATAGATTTATCAAAGAATATATACACACGTTATGTTATCAACCATGTTACTTCTGCTCTCTAGATGACTGGATCCAAGTCAAAAACATATCAACTGTCGTATCCTGATAACATGGAGTAGACAGATTAACCTTCAGTTTAGAGTCATTAAGTTATAGGATGAAAAAAGAAACGATTTGGCTGAGTAGCCTGTCTTAGAAAGCAAAAATTCTGGTCACGACATAAAACCAAGGGATTTTTATAATAATTAAGTCATTAAGTGAGTGATTGATCGACTGAATAAGATCAATAATTTGTATACGTATAATATCTATACAGAATGATTTATTATCTGCTTAATTATTGGATATACAAGAATATACTCGTATATATAGAGGAAAATTAAATTATTATCATCAAAGAAAGAAAGACATGTTAAGCCATTTAGTTAATAAGACGTTAAAATATTGATATATAGGTTTACATAAATATCGTAATTATACAATAGCTTAAATCTTGTGACTTGAATTAGTTTGAATGTTGTATAAGTTTAAAATGTATTACAAAATTTTCTGACTTGATTATTTTTCTATTTTTTCTGCAATAAAATAAAATACAAGTTTTATTTAAAGATCTAGCTTTATTAATTATACATTTTATTTGCAACAATTTAAATATTTTGCAAATTTCTAGGAAAAAATGCAAGTTAATTCATACGAAATAAAATTCAGAATATTCAAGAATTTGAACAAATTACAAACTTCACTATAAAATATTTATTTTTCTGTTATCCAAATAAATTTATGTTATCAAATAAAATCAAATGACTCTTTTGAAAACTTAATACTACGAAACCCCTTATAATAGAGACATTGTAACAAAAATGAGAATTTTTTTCTTCAATGCTTCAATCCTTTGATAAAATCATAACTCTGAGATTTACTTTAATTAAAATAAATTCTCCAAGCAATAAAGTTGAATCAATCAGGCTTATATCCCTAGACCTGAGACTAAACGCTCTTACAGTCTAATATCTTACCAAATCAGCTGTTTTAACACCACCCAAAAGATTAATCAGTGGTACATAAAAGAAATCTCCCAGATAAAGATAAATGGACGAATTAAAATGCTGGTTCTTTTATTGAGGACTGAAGCTTACCGTAATACTAATCAGCGTATTTTTAATACAAGGTACCTTATATTTATTTAGGAAATATACTTTAATGCACAAAATATTTTTTTCTTTATTTTATCTAAGAATATATAATATAAAATGCATTAAAAAGATAATAGTTGAATTTAAATGATAAAAAAAATATTGTGTGAAATTAAAAAAAAAGGTTTTAAGAATATTGTAAATTGTTTCATGCAATGTTTTTCAAAACTTAGGGAACACTTAAAATTATGCAGTGAAATGGTAAATTCTTATAAAAATTACAATGTAATGTGTCTAAGGGTGTAAAACGTATTGCTGTATCAAAATATGATACACAAACTAATTGAACTACTGACGTTTAATTTTGCTGGACACATAACATGTAGCCAATGAAAATCTAGCATGCAGAAATATTGTCGAAGGTAGGTTATATGCAAGACGGCATGTATTATAATATGTGTCCCTCATACCAAGCTACCAAAATAAAATGTTTGATTATGTACACACTCAACTGAAGTATCCATTTGAGGAGCGTACATTTAATGGTACGTTTTTTTTTCAAGCTGACTCAAGAAGATTGATTATCTAACAGGAGCCATGACCCACTATTATCCAAGTCATTTTTCAAGAAAGATTTTGGTTTGATGGGTCCTTGGTGTATCTCAGTATGGTGCACTGACGCCCAAGAGTATATCGTATATCGCCCAGGAGTTATCGTTTCTGCTTAGTGATATAGTGACGACAACGACATTTTTGATTCACATGTAGTTAGGTACTTTTTTATACTGTAAGACGATATCATTCATGAAAGATTCAAGTTTGGTAAGTCCTGCGTGTGCTTTGGTATCTCTTCCTATGGTGCACTGACCAGTATATCACTCAAGAGGTACTGTTTCAGCTGAGTGATATAGAAACGACAAAAGGAAATTCTTGATTCAGGTGTACTTGATGACTTTTTCATACTATAATACTAGACTACACAGCGCTTGGTTGGTGGATAATTGGCATCGTGAGTAATGTATTGTGTATATGGTTGGGCAGTATACACTTCAAATTTGAACCCGATTATATTTATTTGGTATGTTTTAGGAAGACGTACTTCTACTCTTAACCAATCCTCTGCAACTCTCTAAACACTTTGAACTATCTGGACATATCATTGAGCTTTGTAAAAGGAATTACTTAACATTATCATTGGCTTCATGCAAAATTGATGTCGTGCCTACATATAAATTTAAGAAGAGCACATTCCGTTTTGGAGTTTATCATTCATTGAATTCAGATATCTTTTTGTTACATTTTTATTTCCTGATTTTTAAATCGAGAAATTAAGCCTATTGTTTTTCTTTTGCGAGTGATTTATGTAGCTTGTGATTAATGAGCTTGTCAAACTTTATTAAATCGTATGAATATAAATTTCAGAGTCCAGATTTGCCTAATGTTACTTAATTTTTTAAAACTAATGCATTTTGATATGAATTCGGGATATTCAAATTAATAAAGCATTTGAAATTTACATTTTTAATGTGAATTTCAAATGATGCATCTGTCATTAAATGGATTTCAGAATTTGTCTGTATGTCGAACTACAAAATTATACTAAAAATATACTAAAATTGCTTTAATACAGGGCTCATCGGCATAATTGTTCATACACTTAGCTACAAATAATTTCTTTAATTTCTATACTGTTTTTAAGATTGCAAATCTAATTTACTAATATACACTCATGTCCATAAATTAAGGATAATTCAGAATCACACAGAAATTGAACTCTAAAATAAAAATTTCACCTGTGGAATTATCACACACATGTTGAAGAAGAATATGCAAATTACAGAAAACCACCAGATGGCGCGGATAGTACGTCAGAATGACGAGAGTGTAAGAGAGGGGTATATAAGGAATGGTGGTAAAGAAGTAAAATTGTTCACAAGCGCTTTAAAAGCCTTTCAGTGCAATAACCACAAAGTCATGGCACAAAGGAAGCATTTGGATGATTTTTTACGTGGTAGAATTATCGGACGACTGGAATGTGGACGTACCCAGCTGGAAGTATCCGATGAACTTGGAATCGCCCAGAGTGTCTTCTCCAGGCTTTGGCAACGATTCCAAGATGATGGTAATGTGAGTAGATGTTACAGCACAGGTCGCCCCCGAGTTACAACGCCGAATGAGGCCAAAAGAAAACTGAAAAGAATAAACAAAAGAACTGCCAAAAGAAACAGACGGAGCACAGCATCAGACCTGTCTCGTCAGCTCTCTTCAGCTACCGGTACGACAGTTTCAAGGCAGACCGTGTACATACGCTTAGGGCACATTGGTCTATATGCTCGTAGGCCTGTCAGATGTGTTCCACTTACCGCAACTCACTGTCGCCTGCGATTAATCTGGAATAGAGAGCATGCATTGTGGACACCGCAACAGTGGTCTTGGGTGATGTTTCCCGACGAGTCCAGGTTTAGTTTGCAGTCTGATTCTCGCCGGACTTTCATATGGGGAGCGCCAGGTACCCGTTACCACCAAGAGAACACCATTGAACGACACTGTTACGGTGGTGCAGGATGGCTCGTTTGGGGAGGAATTATTCTTGGTTCGAGAACTGGCCTGCATGTTCAGAGTGTAACGATGACAGGCCACATCTATCGGGTGTCATTCTGGAACAACATATACGTTTGTTTCAGGGCGCCATGGGTGCTGAATTTCTGTTTATGGATGACAATGCCCGTCCTCACCGTGCAAACATTATAGACGCATGTCTTCAATTGGAGGATATAACCCATATGGATTGGCCAGCATACACACCGGACTTGAATCCAATAGAGCATGTGTGGGATATGCTTGGCCGACTAATTGCAGCCCGTCAACCCCCTCCCTCCTGTCAACAGGAACTTCGGAGGGCATTGCTGGATGAGTGGTGTAATATAAACTTAAATTATGATTATTTAACTTTCAGAAATGTTGTTAAATAAAAAAAATGAATATTATTTCACTTGAGATAAATTAACTGCTGTTTTTATTTACATATATTAAGGAATGCTATATTTAAAATCAGGATTTATAAGATTTTATTATATTAAATTCGTATTGAATAATTTAATTAAAAATTTGATTTTATATTCAACTGTTAATTCATAGAAAAAGTGATTATCAAATGAGAAAAAAATATATTTATTTTATTCTGCAGCTCAACATAAACACAATGCAGTTATATTTACTCAAATAACAAGTAGCGAACTTTTTCATTTTGTTTTTGAAAAATGAAAGTTTCTTCAAAAGAAAGAGTTGTTTACAAATAGTATTTGGAATAAGATAGGTACTCAGTGAATACAATTATTTTTTTTTCCATAATTTAAACAATGCTCTCTACTTTTCGGTTTTCAAATTATTTCGTTTTCATTTTTGTAAATATTGTTTTGTCTAGAAAATATATAGCTTAAAAACTAGCGTGGTATTATTATTTTTGTCATTTGTTTTTTTTTTTTTCAGTGGTACTTACTCTTTAGTAAAATTGACAGATAATTTGAATTTGGTTTTGTAATTATTATATTTTTTATATGAATCGAAATTATTCTAGTAGGTTAAGTTTAAACTAGGCTGGGATTACTGGCTGGACTAGTTGTGACTAGTTTTGCCGCTTTTGAAAGAAAAGAAATGGATCTAGTTTGTCTTCTTCTATATGTCCTGTACTTTAGTATGATATACGATATCATAATAATATTAATAAATCAAGGTCGATCATTCAATCAAGACCAAGTCAATACTATTACAATCAAGACAATTACCAATTAAAATTCAATATATTTAGCTCGAATGTTATCGATCCATTTATAGCTTAGATCCATTTTAGCAGTCAGCAATGCAATGCAACCTTAACAAACACCACTTGGAAAATTAATATCTTCTCTCAGAAGAACAAAAACAAATGAACAGAAGTTGGAAAAGAATAACTAATGAACAGAAGTTGGAAAAGAATAATCAATGAACAGAAATTGGAAAAGAATAACCAATGAACAGAAATTGGAAAAGTAATAACCAATGAACAGAAGTTGGAAAAAAATAACCAATGAACAGACCATAAACATGAATAACCATATGACATATGCATAATGAACAACCATATGCATAATATTTCCTAACGACTTTTATGAACCAAGTCTTTCTGACATACCGATTTTTGAACCTTGTTTTAATCCTCTAGAGTAATATAAGTAGTACTTTTTCAATCTTGAGTAAACCAATGAGGTTTTGAAAAAATATCTATTTTGAATTTGTAAATTTAAAATTGTTTCTTTAATATTATAAAATTATAAAAATTTTAAATTAAGATAAGCATATGCATCAATAAATTAGAAGGTAGTTTTTAAAAACAAATTACTATCCTCTTTTGTAAGAATTATAATTATTTGATTACAATGTAATAGAATATTGAGTTATTAGAAATAAATTAAATACTATTGAATTATAAAAAAAAAATTGCTTTTAATTAAAGCACACTTGTAATGCTGCTTACTGCTTATAATTATACAATGCTCTTGAAATATTTCTTTATTTAGAAATTTTTTTAGAAGTTTAGAAACTGCTAATGTCATTACAATTATCATAAGTTGACCTTCATTCTACAGTATTAAATCAAAAATTGAATAACAACCTTCCTAAGAAGAAATTACAAAACTCTCTTACATATTTTTTTAGATTTTTATTATTATAGGATGCAGTGATAATTTCCAATAACGTGAAAATAAATTTATTTCTATGTAACTGAATAAATTCCACAAAAAAACCTACAGTACCGAATGAATACGAAAAATACTGCAGATGGAAATAGATTTTGATCATGTTCATATTTTATCACATTCCAAACAATTTACAATTTAAATTTTATTTATTTTATAAACCAAAAATAAATTATTTTTGAGTAAAAAGTTCCTTTGCTAAAAAATAACATCGAAATTGAAACATTTTATTTATATTTCATAAGAAATATACTAAAGAATTCTAATATAAAACAAATAAAAGATAAAAGTGTCTGCACAAGTTTTAGAAAAGGTTATACTTTAAAAGTCAGATGTAAGAATTCCGTACACACTCATTTTTTTCATTCGTTTAATTCTGAAAAATGTTCACAAGAATATAAATTAAGGTAGGTCGAAAAATTCTTAAAGTAGTTGACTCTGGAGAATTTCAATTTTCTTTGCTTTGTATTTTAGTTAGGATTCAGCATTTTGTAGCAGATGGGTTCAGGTTTTCATTTGCTAAATATAATTCTAAACTATCTGAAGTGAGTATCCAAAGAATTTTCTAAATCCAGTAGAAAAATTAAACTTTAATACAAATTGAAATGTGAGAAATTTTTGAATTAAATTTTTATTTTTATGTGTTATTTATTTTTCTGCTTTATTATTTTACTTACTTTTTTAAAAATTTTATTAATCAAATGTATAATCACTAATGTTTTGAATTTGCAATTTCTTTGCTATTTAATATATAATTTTGAATTAATTAATATTTCTGGCATATCTTATATTCAATAGAACTTCTAAACTATCTGACGTAAGCATCGAAAGGATATTTTAAAGACAGTTCAAAAATTAAAATTTAATACAAATTGAAATGCGAGTTTATTTTTATTTTTATTTATTTTTTTACTGCTATATTATTTTATTTATATTTTGTTTTTGTGTTTTATTAATCAAATACATAATCACGTATTTTGAAATTGCTGTTGCTTTGCTATTTTATATATAATTTGGAAATTTTTAACATTGCTGGCCTTGCTTGGATTCAATAAGTATTCTTATATTTATTTTGGTATAGCAAAAGATGTGAATAGCTATAGCAGAATAACAATTCATAAAAATCAGAGAAACTGTTGCCAATACTATATACAATTTTAACATAACTTATCGTAATTTATCATCAAGTAATTAAAACATTCAAGTGTTCTTATATAACATGTGGTTACATTTTTAATAATAAAAAAAAAAAAAATAGGATTTCATAAATTTTATGGCTTATAGAAACAATTATAGCTTTATTTTTTTAACTACCATATTCAAAATGTACGTACTTTAATGTGAACTTCATTACATTATGTTGCGTCAATGCCATTTTTTTTATTCTTTTCCTAACAAAAATGTATTATACTAATTAAAAAATTATAACCAAATATAAGAAGATTTTTCTTTTAAATTTAATTATAAATAGCAGGGATATAAGAAATTTAAATAATTTAAACGCAGTTTTTATTATCAAATATTTAAACATTCAGATATTCTTATATAACTATATAGTTACATTTTTAGTAATAAAAAAATTAATAATTCATGTATTTTATCACATGTATAGACAATTATAACTTTATTATTACCAGATTCAAAATTTACGTCCATAAAAGTGAATTTCATTACATTACAGAGGGTGATTGCCTTTTATTAATTCTTTTCCCAGCAGAAATTTATTATATTAACTAAAAAATTAAAATCATATTATTTAAAAATTATAATTAGTTATAAGTGGAATTTCTTAAATTTGGTTATAAATAACAAAGAAAAAAGGAATTTATATAATTTAAACGCTTATTTCTGATAGGTGTTCTTAGGTATAAAATAGTAAAATAAGCATTTCCAAATGTTTTAATAAATACACATAAAAGCTTTTTATTCATAAATTTAAAAAATTCATAAATTTTATGGCTTATGTAAACAATTATAACCTTATTTTTTATACAACCAGATTCAAAATATACGTACATAAATGTGAACTTGATTACATTATCTAATGTGAATGTCTATTTTTTTCCTAATTTTTTTTTATATTTAATAAAAAAATTTAATCAAATTATGTAAAAATTATATCAAATATAATTAGAATTTCTTAAATTTGGTTATGAATAGCAAGGATGTCCGGCATTTAAATAATTTAAACATACCTAATTCCTGATAAATTTTCTTAGATATAAAATATTACAATTATGTATTTCCATTAAGCATTAATTAGGTAATTAATTAATTAAGCAAGCATTAATTAGCATTTCCAAATGTTTTTTTAAATATACTTAAAAACATTTTTATGTTGGGAAATCTGAAAATTATTTTTTTTTCTTTTGTAAATTTAATTCAAATCAATATAACAATTAGCATTGCCTTAGATTAATTTACGTTTTTTATGCTTGGTAATTTCTACTTATATCACTATGGCTATATATATATATATATATACTAAACACTAAACTTATTGATTTAAATTGAAATTATTAATTTAAGTTAAAATCATTCTTTCAATTTCATAATATTTCAAAAATAATCTCATAAAAACATTTTGCATATTACTTGGGGAAAATATTCGTTCTTTTCAGGTAGTCGACAGCAAGAAAGAATGTGAAAATAAAAAATAAAAAAATAAATAAAATTAAAAAAAATTGCCTCTTAAAGAAATGCTGGAGGGAAATTACTTAAGAAGTGTCCCCTAGGAAATAGATGGAATCCCGCCAAATTCTTTTAACAGCCGACGATTTGTTATCTGAATTATTCAGTGGTTGAACGTATACTTCAGATTAAGAATATAATTTCTTATTTTACCATATAAAGCAATCAGACCAAAAAAAACCCTCAAAAAGTTAAAGAACTGAACTTTTTTTTCTGCAAGAGCACTTTTATATTATGCTTTTAACTTCTTGTAAGCAAATTTTTCTGGAGCAATTTGTGCACAGTAAAAAAATTAATAAATAAAAAATAAAAATAACATTTAAAAAGCATTTCCAAAATTATTTTCAATTCTTTTTTTTTATTTCATTTTAATATTTCTTCTTTTTTAAGTCGCTTTTCAATCATCTTTTACTCTTTTTAATTATTAATCTTTTGATCTCATTTATGTGCAATTATCGCATTTTAAATTCACTGATGAATTCAAATTAATCTGTAATTATATAGTACACTTAATTTGAAAATTATTACTAAAAAGGAAGTTATAAAAAAACACTATTTTTTAATGACCATTATTATTATATAAGTTTATAATATTAATTTAATATTTTATTTAAAATTATTTTTTTTTTTGAATGAGTAGTATGTTAATACTTGAACATAAAACAAATCATTGCCCTGGTGCAGAGGAAAAATATTATTAACATTTCTATGGTATAATTTTTTAAATAAATAATCTGTCAGCAATCCTTTATATATAATAGGGAATATCTAAAATAAAAACCTTATTAAAAATTTATTCGCTAATATATAGAGTCTAGTAACGATAAAAAAACATTTGACATAATCGCTAATAAATGTAAATTATAAAAATTGTGCCAGATGTAGAAAATTTCTGTGATGATATTTTCCATTCCTAATTCTTAACCAAATATTTTTCGGTGGCATCTGATAGAACAAATTCAAAAATGATTTTTATTTAAATAAAAACTACTCAGAATGTTTTTGTATTTTCTGACTACTCATCAGATAGAAATACAATATAAGTCAATCTATTTTCATTCGACTTAAGTGCAGTAGGTTTTTTTAATCTTTAACAATCAGATATCCCACATTTTCTTCGATCTACTTGCTGCTCTTCAAATATTCAAAAACAATAAGCATACACATATATACAATATATACATACATAATACACAGTATATATACACACACGTAGATTATTTTAAAAAGGTAAAATTACTTCAAATATACACGCGCAACATATATACATACATTTAAATTATCGTAAGAAGCAAAATTATCTTAAATATAATTTTCATATAATTAAATTTAAATATAATTAGATTTAATAAAATATATAAATATTAAAATATATTAAATTATTAAATCGAATTAATTATATTATATTATTAAAATATTAAAATATATATAAATTTAATTTGTAACTATGCACAATGCTTATCTATAGTTCTGAACAAAATGTTAAAAAAATAATTAAAAAATGATATTTTGTATTTTTTTAGGTCTAAAAGTATGGGTTTTGCACAGTCTTAAAAATTATAAAGATTATTAATAATAATGATAAACATAAATTTTTGCTGTGTTATTTATTAGATACATAATTATTTATTTAATAAAAAAATATTTCTGTCATTTCAACATTTTTTTTTTCTTAAAATAGCAGATTTAATTTCATAATCTTCATTTGCCTCTATTATTTTTGTCATTTATTGTAAATTATTATAATCCAGGAATTGTAGAACGTGCAACACCGAAATATCTTTGAATTTTTTATTTAATTGTTTATTTAAGCACTTTGTGTATGTATGTGTTTAATTTGCATGCACAGCATGTGTTTAATTTGCAATTAACTATGCACAATGCTATCTATATTTCTGGACAAAATATTTAAAAAAATATGTTTTAGAATGATATTTTATATTCCGTTAGGTCTAACTGTATGGGTTTTGCATCATTTCAAAAATTATGATGACTTATTAGATATTCAATTATTTATTTAATTTAATTTCTATATTTTTCTAGATAAACATAGATTTTTCCTTCATAAAATAGTAGACTTCCTTTCATAATCACAATTGATAACATTTGGTTTCTTCATTTATTGTAAATTATTATATTCCAGGAATTGTAGAACGTTGTGGAACTAATGTATGTATGACTTTATATTATTCACATTAATGCATAAGTTGAGAAATTTAAGAAGCATATTAAAATAAAAAGTAAATTGAAATGCTAAAAGTCATTATATGTCTATACAATTAATAGGAAAAGTTGTAAAAAGAACCGTGAATGCCTAATCAACAGTAATTTTATCTTGCTGACAGAAAAAGGTTCATTTAGTTTATTAATAAAGTGCACCAAATGGAAACTGGCTGAAATTAGGTAGCAATCCAAACTTCATTTGCTATTCAAAAATTCAAGTTTGCCAGTAATGACTCAAAGACTTCAAACGTGCTTTCTGCAAATTAAATAATAAATTAAAATAACCCTTTTACAGATTTGCGCTCAACTTTTCAGCGAAATTATTTTCTCTTTTCTGATTAGGAAATTGGACATCAAAAGGCAAGAATGTTTCGTAAACCAATCTAGTTATGTCTTTAATAAGATACATATTTGCGAAAGTTAATAATCTCTATTCAGAAGCATGTTATTCCACGTTTCTTCCATCTTTCTAGTATAATGAAGTTTAGCTCCCTTGATGAATTTAATGCATAGTGAAATCAATATGTACATTTGAACTTTTTTTTTGTAATGCTTTTCATAATTTATTAATTTGAATGAGTAATATTATTCTAACATTATTTCTTAGATTATGTTTTATGTAAATTAATCGTTGTTTTATAATAGGTTTATAACCTTTTAGTTATTTAAACTTATTATTAGCTTATTATTATTTTAACTTAATATATTGAGGCTAGTCAGAGGATTTTGTTGAGGCTATGCCAGAGCTAGTCACCGAGTGACTAGCTCTGGTGCTCTTTCTTTTTCGAGTCCCGGCACTACCAGGGATGTTTGCAATGTATCAGAGCATTCTCTAAACCTTAGATTCCAGTCTAATGCGACTTTAGAGCTTTGGATGTAGGGCTGACAAACTTACCCCGATAAAAAAATCTCATGTTTCGGAATCAGCCAATAGACAAACGGCCATGGTCCAACATGGATAGTAGTGCCGTAGAGTTAGTTATTCTAATACATTATTTATGTTATTACTAACTTAATTATTAGTTACTTTTTATTATTACTAAGTTAATTTTTTTTTTATAAACTTATAATTATTTTAACTTGCTATGATGCCTGATCGCCACATGACTATCGCTCGATACCACAGATTTCGAGCTTGAACCCCAGCCTGCTATGGATGTTTGTAATGGTTTGGAATCCAGTTTAAACCGTAGATACCGTTCTAATATGACTGTAGATCTTTCGGCGTACTGCTGACAACCTTACTCCGATAAAAAAAATCTCATGTTTCGGTATTTGCCAATAGGCAGACGACCATGGTCCAACATGGATTGTAGTGCCAAAGAGTTAGTTATTCTATTGCATTATTTAAAGAGATTAATGTTTTGTAACAAATTTGAAATTAAATCCTTCAGATTGTAGCACAGTGGTAAATTTCGTACCCATATACCGGAAAGCACAGATTCAAATCTGTCGGCCGCGTTCTGCTCTCAGAAAATAATAAAAATAAATTATAGTGGTAATTTGTATTGTTTCTTATCCCACTTAGTAGATATCTAGACCAAGTTCATGGTTCACGGAAAAGTGGCAACTTCTATTCACTTGTAGGTATAAGTCTGACTTGACGAGACTTGGCGCGACCGTGACGCTCTACAGTCATATGAGACGGGACCTAAGGCTTAAAGTGGATTCCGAACCACTACAAGCATCCATGGCACCGCTAGAATCCGTATCCGAAATTTGTAGTACCGAGCGTCAGAGCGCTAGCCACTCGGGAATCAGGTAAAATAATATATAATACATATAATAACATATTTAACATATAACATAACATTATATTGTGACTTTTGATATGCAAGATGATCGTGTTCCTATTCCATTTTTATTTTTTATATTAATATATACATATATATATATACTAGTCTATTTATACTCGTCTGGAATATATGAAAAACAAAATTTTCTTTAAATTTACATGTGATCCAATAAAACACACAAATTCAATTTACTAAGATTTTGAAAGCATTACTATTGATGGAATATATTATGAGCAGGGTTTATGAATTTATCAACATAATAATAAATACAAATATTTATTGAGGATACATTTCATATATCGAACACTCTTTCTACCCCTCAGTTCGCGAACCAATTCCCTCCCAATCCCTGAGGCGCTGGAGCTTAGGGGACAGAGAGGGGAAATTGGCCAAGGTTGATCCAATTTTCTCCGCAATGCCACAAGGATGAATGGTTTCTATATCCACAACTCACTGCACGTCATCACACCGCGTATGGGATGAAGCCAATGTGTCTTTATGCCAAGATACTCAGAGTTTAGGACATCCAATCAATTGAATCACACAATGTAATTGAATTTGCATTATATCATCTCAATATACATGAATTTGCATAAGATTTAAATGTATGTATGCACTGAAAGTTGTGAGTTGTCTCAGATTCATATATGATATGTTCATAAAATAAATTTAATATTTTGAAAAAATGGTTATTCTAAACAGTGTTACAAAAGTAAAAATGATAATCCAGTTTTAAATTAATAGTGGTTTAATGATAACAGACGTAATCAACATTAAGTGATCCAATATTCAAATCAATCCACTGGAGGGTATACATTGCAATCATACCTTCAGAAACAAGGTGAATCGATGGCGATTGTGATAACGTGTATAAGTCATCTGGCATCAAAAATTGAATTGCCTGGTAAATGTTTCCAAGGTTTGTTGTCTAACATACTACCTACAAATGCAAGGCAATTACTCTTAAAAGATCTTTTAAATGGCAGTGTCCTTCTGGCATAGACCATAAGTAGTTGTCTCTCCTCAAAAAAAAAAATCTGATAAAAATATTTTTTACATAATTTTTGCCTCTTCCATATCTACATGCATAAATGTTTTATGGGCATTTCAGAAATATTTTAAGAAAATTTAACTAATAACTTACTTTACGTTAAATTCAATCTGTCAAATTGAGATGGTAAAATACCTCATGATGTTGGGTTCGAAACACAAAAAAAGCCAACTTAGTTATTGTGTCTACATGAAGAAAACACACGGTTAGAAAAAATATGTTTTGTATTAGGCACTTGAAAGAAAGCAAAATTATTTTTCGATTGATATTAAGATTTTTGTTATGACTTAGAGGGGTGGGCGTAGAACTGACAACCCCACCTTATAAAAAGAAAACTCCTGTCTCGAAATCTGTCAGCAGGAAGACGGCTGTGGCCCAAAATGGGGCTGTTGTGCCAATGATGATGGTGATGATAATTGTTAAGGTTTTTATAAATCAGAAGCCGGAATTCATTTGCTTTAAGTTCAAAGAAGACAGAAAAAGGGTGTGAATTTCAAAGATGCCCTTTTTGAATGTTGCGTGTTTCAATTACTGTGGTACGATACGTGTACAGAGTAGCAAGCGCAGTATCTGCTACATATTTTCCATTTCAATTGTGAATAACTCACGATAAATGTAGCATTATTAAACCACAACAATAAAGAGTTTAGTTATGTTGCCTCTTTGAAATAATTTTCCTATAAAACTTATATATATATATATAAATAATAATAATAATAAATAATAAATAATAATAAATATAAATTCATTTTAAATAGGGATATGAACTAATTTTATTTGTGGCAGTTAAGACTAGTATTACGAAAAATTTAATTGCTTCGTTTATATTAAAAACAAAATGAAGAAACAAATGCTATCGAGCACATTTTAAAATTTTATAAATTATATTTTTGATGATAAGTAATTTATAAGTTTAAATTGTTTTATATAACTAAATAGATAATTTATTTCTTGAATAACTTTAGATTGCAAACGTATACACGTAAATCATATTTTGAAAATTAATATTTCAAAGTTTATATTTTGCTAAACTTGTTATATTTATATTATTTACTATTCCTGTTTGTTAAAAATAATATTGTATTTCCTTATTTGATAGTCTTCCTAATTTGAAAATAACATGCAAATCTAAAACGCTTTGCAGTAATAGTAAATTATGAAAAAAAAACAAATTTTATATAATGAATTGTTTTTAAAAGTTTTATCTACGTGCATATTAAGATTGTGCACTTATGTTTTAAATTGCCTAATATTTACTTCAAAACATTTTAATTCCAAAGAATAAAACCATTAATACTATATTGTTGTGTGCAGTAAAAATATATAGCAGTTTAAAATGATTTACAGGTTACTTAAATGATTTTTATTTTTTGTTGTTTTTGTTCAGGAAAATGGTGTATAAATATTAGCGCAGATAATAACTAGCTATATACATGGTGATTATAAATAAAGTCCCACTTTCAAAATGCTGTAAAAAAGAACCACTCGTTACAAAGAGTTCGAACTTGAACTCTATAGAAGATACTTGAAGAAGGGGGACACGGTATGGCGTCAAAAAAAATTCCATAAAAGTTCCACCAATTTTTCCTATCCAATTTGCTATAACCATGCCGTGGTGTATGGGCTTTCCATAGTAACAACTGGTGAATGACTTGGAGGTATATTTTTTTCCGCCAAAAATTGAAAGAATCACGCGCATTGAACACTATAGTTGGTTTAATGTGCAACTCATACCAAATACGTTGTAATTTCGGTTCAAAATATCAATATCATTCGAATTCAATTTCTTTATGCCTCTTATATATTAATATACTTCGGAATTTTTTTGATGCCCTACCGCTTCCTACTTCTTCAAATATCTTCAGTTCAAATTTGAATTCATTGTGACGAGTGGTTCTTTTTTTACAGCATTTTGAAAGTGGGACTTTAATTATAATCACCATATATATTTTTGTTTATCTCATACAGAAAAAAAATTTAATAAAATGAGTAGAATGAATTTTCATTAACGATATTTTAAAATTAACTTATTTAATTTTTCTTTTATTATTCTGCTTGGCTGTAACATTTATAATATAAATTTTCTTTATTCAAAAAAATTTTCTCAACGTTAAAGAAAATAAAAAAAATTAGAAATAAAATCATAAAATCATGCAAAATAATTTTATTAGCGTAAAATATAATTGGAAATATGTTATTCTAAGGAATTTCATATTTCATATAAAATGATTTTTGATTAAAAATATATTAAATAAAATTTCAACTGGCGGAAAAATGCTAACTGAAGGCGTTACTTCCAATCAAATTTGATCGTAACAACCAAGAGTACAAGGTTATAGCGATTGTTTGAGACATCATCAGATGAAGGGTAATTTATAGAATACTCTCTCTGTCTCTTTTTCCGAAAAATAACCACAACATTTGCTTTGAAAGTAATTAATCTAGATTTCTTTTAATTTAACATTTTCAATTAAAATCTTGACTTTTTTTCTGTAGCTCTTAATTAATCATTCATTAAACAATTAATTTTTAGTTCTTTATATTGAAATTATTTGTTTTTGCGAGTTATAAAAAACGTTTATGGAAGCAAACTATTATTTTCTCTCATCTTTTCATTTCTCTCTTAAACTTCATAAAAAAAATTTTTTTTTTTGTTTTTTTTTATGCTGCAATGTTTAAATAAAGAAATTTATTGACAACTTCAAAAAGAAATAGCAAACACAATGCAAACTATCAACAGCATAAGCTGCTTATAATCTTTAATACGTAAAAAATCTCTAGTGTCTAGTTCGGTACGTAACTCTAGTACGTTGTTTGTGGCTCTACGGTCATCTTGTGCACACGAGGGCTAAACAGATCAGGGCTTACAATTTAAAGGGGATTCCGAGAAAATAACAAACATCTATGCACCGTTAGGAACTCGAACCTGAAGAGGAGCACCATTACCTATGGTACCTAAGGCCAGAGTGCTAGCTACTTGGCGAGTTTCGTATGTCTCTGAACTCTAATACATAAAAGGCCCAATTGTTGGAACTACAAAAAAAAACAGCAATTAAAAAACCAAATATAAGGGAAATAAGTTGTTTAGGAACTCTATTAAAAATGTATTTATAAATTTTAATATTATAATTTTTAATAATATTAATTATTAAAAAAAAAACTAATATTATAATATTATATATACAATCTAATCTAATAATATTAATAAAGTCTAAGATTTAAAAATTTTTAACATAAACTCCAATATGTCTTTTGTGTATGTATGTTTGTTTATGGTATGCATGTCTGAATGTAATACATGGTTTATGAACTACGTATAATACGTAAAAAAACCCAATTACGTGACAGCTATTAAAAGAAATAGCTAGAAAAACGCCAACTCTCGGCAAAATAAGTTGTTTATGAACTCTAATATACTTAGTTTTAACTCAATGCACAAGAAAATAATGTCCGTAAATATAGTTATTTCACGCAATAATGCGCAAAAGAGAGAGAAAGACCATTCATAATTCACCACTTCGTTATGGCTCCATTCATCCACTTCGTTATGGCTCCGGCTACAAGAAACGGTAATCTACTCACTCAGAAACTGGAACTTTCCATTTTATTTATCTATATTTTTTATCCCTTTTTGTGTTCGACCGAGAAACAATAAGTCACGTCTGGGTTTTAGTTTTTAGCCCTGTTCCTTAGGCCGTTTCCGACATTTACGCATTCCAAACTAATTCGTGAAATACGTTGACAAATTGCACCCATAACCTTTCCAAAACTCATACAGATAAAAAGGCCTGCATGGACAGGATTGACAGAAGGAAAGAAGGAGAAAGAGATATGGTATGTGGTACTAGATCATCAATCATCAACAACAGCTGGATGTAATCTAAAGGGAGAGCCAGTGCCAATATTGTAGAAGAAATTGTGAGGAATGGTATCCAGAGTTATGATGTAGGATATCTTTCTGCATCATTTATCGCCCTACAATAGATCAAGGTATACACCGATTCGCAGAAAGGCATATCTTAAATTATGCTAACCGACATTAGTGCGAGTTTTTGGATTTATGGGCTTGGGAATTCGTAAGGTATGTATGCCCTTTAAAGTAAAATCGTCATAGAGTATTCTAGAGTCAATGTGATTTTTATTGGTATGGATTTTTTCCTCCGCGTAAATAATAGATCGTTCTGGCTTTCAAATGTTTTCTACTATGCTCGTCTCAGTTTTATTGTTTCGAAATCTTATAAATAAGCCTCAACGGGCATAATTATTCTTCTAACTCTCTTCTAACCTTGGAATATATTACAAAATTAACCTTTAATAAGTGTTGATAAGTATCATTTTTTGAATAAACTATATGTATTGGAACATATTATGAAAAGTAATGCAGAATAGCATAAGAAAATGGCCTACTTATATAAAAGTATTCAGAAATTTTATTCTATTCTATGAGATGAAATGGAAAATTATGCGAAATTTTAAAATAACTTCCTTTAGGTTGTTTTCCATGTCTTTTGATTAGTTTGATTTGTAGCTCTACGGTCATCTTGTGCACAAGAGGGCTAAGCGGACCGGGGCCTACAGATTAAAGAGGATTCCGAACCACTAACCCTACCACCGCAAGGATTTGAACCTGAAGTCTGTGATACCAAAGTCCAGAGAGCTAGCCACTTGGCCACCAGGCCGCCAATGCGTCATTAACAAATATGCTATAATATAGTGCTTTTTGTGGTTATGTTTATAAGATTTTATCTTGATTGATTAATTTGACATTATTTTGTTAATAAACATAGTCGCTCCTCTGGAATTATGAACCAAAAAAGAATAATTATAAAATATAGGATTAAGAGATTCAATAAAATATATGAACTTAGCTGCGTTGTAGAAATTTTCTAATTATGCGATAGAGGATTTTCAAAATAGCCAAAACAAGCATAAAATTCGACTAAACGCCCATCAACCATTACAAATTACTTGAATATTCAACATGCATGAAAAATAACTTTTACGAACTAGAAATTTCAGCATACTTGGGAGAGAATTTTGTTGAACTAGAAATTTTAACACGCTTGGAAAAGTATTTCAGCGAATTAGAAGATTCGATATTTCGTAAAGTGAAGAATAAATATAAAGTGGTAGAGAAAAGTGTCCAGGTTATTCGGAAAGTAATTTAAGTTTTTATTTTTTTGGGGTGAAAAGGAAAGACGATTTTCTTAAAGTGTATATACATTTTATTGAATTATATCTACTCCATTTTGGTGTAATACACATTGCCATTTTTCTGTTTGTAGCATTATTCCATGCTCATAGAATTCTGATCCTTGTTGCCAAAAAAACTGATGTCATTTTTGACGTCCCAAGCTAAAGTACAATTTTTGCAATCTAAAAAATTTTGTAGAGACTCGAACAAGTAATAGTCCGAAGTTTCCAGATCTGGAGAATATAGTGGGTGTAGTAGTACATCTCATCTAAAGTGTAAAATCATCGAGATAGTTACCAAACTTGTATGATCTTGGTGAAAGATTATGAAATTATCTTGGTGAAAGATTATATTATTTATGTTGATGAACTCTGTACTTTTCTATTTAACTGAATCATTCAATTTGTCCATTTCATGCAGTACACTTCAGAACTGATCATGGAATAGTCCGGTCCTTGAAATCTCATTAAAGAAACAGAACATCGTCGTTTTTATCTTTGGTTAATCTTTTTTACCCTATAATCTCTTTTTAACATTTTTTGAAGACATCCCATTTCTCATCCTCAATGATACTTTGTTTCAAAAATTTATCTTTTCTTGTTTGAGAAGCAAATAACAATCAATGTGACAGAGTGAATATCGTTCTGAAAGAACACATGGAGTCCTTATGTCGAGACATGAACATTAACCAGGCTAGCGGCTTGATAGCCAACTGAGTAGCGTTCTGGCCTTTGGTACTATAAGCATCAGGTTATAATCCTGACGGTAAAAATGAAAAATATGTCGAAAATGTTGCTTTCGATTTTCCATAGTTGTTAGGACACAAAATAAAAACTATTGCTCAGAACCAAACAAACTTATTCACGAACTAACCTTGCTATATTAGCTGTCAAAAATATAATGGCAATGCAGCTTAAATGTGAAGTTGGTTGCAAAAAATACAATTATATCTTCTGTTGGGAAAAGGCAAAATTACTTTCCGAACAACCCAACGCATAGATGGCTATATGACCATCCTTAAATGATACTTGGAACTCAGATGATAAGAAGAAAGAACTATGCTATAAAAGTATTGCATTTTTTAAAATCCTACTATTTTATTGTTTTAAATAAAAAAATATGGGTAATTTTAATCACTTTATATGAGCTGAATTACTTTGTGTGATTCAGTTCAGAGTTCATATTTAGTGAAGAATAAAAGAGGAAAATTAGTAAGAAATAAAGATGTTGAAAATCATAATATACAGCTTTTGATTAAAGTGAATATGATGCTTAATATCATATATAAAAACGAAAAAGTACAGTGATACGTTAATAATACATTATTTTTTTATCTAAATTCTTACCCATTGATCTAATTAATTTTTCCCTGCTATAAGAAAACTTAAATCCCAAACATATATGATGAAATCATAAAATTAAATAGTAATAATAAATAATTAAAAATTTTAACTGAAAATAAATGAAAAAATTAATTTTGTTAGCATAATGCTTATTAATTAATTAAAGGATAAATTAATAGAAGAATTATAGAAGAATTTTAATTATAAATTAATTAATAGAAGAATTATAGAAGAATTTTAATTATAAATTAATTAAAAGAAGAATTTTTATAATAATGAGAAAATAAATAGAATTTAATAATTAAAAGCTAATATATTATATATATTTTTCAAAAATTAAATTTTGGCATTTGAGAAAACTGCAAAACAAAAAAAAATGTCTATATTATAATTAATTTTCTCTATTATAATGAAACTAAATAAACAGTTTTATTTGATAAGACTTTAATTAATATATATAGAGAGAGAGGTTATCCGTTATAAAATATAATGTATAATAAAACTCGAACAAAAAATACGCGGAATTATGCTAAGAATGACACAAAATTTTTATCTCCTTTTCTGATCTTTCACATTTTCTAAATAAATTGAAATCGATAATTTGTTATTAATTTGTTAGTGTTACATTTTGTATTCCAAGCAATCATTCGCTCTTTCACGTTATGGTGAATTCCATCATTTGCATAAACAAGCTCATTTATCAATCTTTGGGATCTAATGATTGGGTTTTAATATGTCGATGCATTAAAATTGCTGCATGATGTTTGCATTTCCTTTCTTCTAAACTAAACTACTATTTTACATGACATGTATTGGAAAGTTGTCATATTTGAAAACTCTCTTATTTACTCTTTGTTATTATTGACTGAAAAGGTTTGAATATTCATCAAAGTTTAATATATTTTAAAAAAATACAAGATTTTCAATCTCACAAAAGCTTGCCTACTGCAGTGTAGATTACTAATGTAACTTTTTGTTTTGTGAGGTCCAGTTCTTTGTAGAAATCAGGACGGTAGTAGAAAATTATAAGTAAAAGAGAGTTGAAAGTTTGTAAAGCTATTTCTTTTCCTCATTATATTGAGTGAAGCGTGTGTAAAATTATTCAGTACTCCTGAATAATTTTATAATTCCTGCCATACGACAGTTGTACAATAGTTATAACAAGTGGGCTGAAATGTTCGTAGGCTGACACATAGATGGCGCTACTTGTATTAAATCCATATAATTTTTAGTTAGCCCGAACCTTCAAAAGACACGTGTATAAATTTTACAGCTGTTGCACTATTAGTATGTGAGTTATAGCATTTTTAGTGAAGCAACTTTTGTTAATTTGAAACAATGGATAAAAAGGAATTTAGCGTGTTAATAAAGCATTCATTTTTGTTGAAAAAAATATACTATTGAAGCCAAGGCTTGGCTTGATAAACATTATTCAGACTTTGCACCAAGAAAATAAACCGTAGAGAAGTGGTTTGCTAAATTTAAACGAGGCGAAATGAGCATCGAGGACGATGCGCGCAGTGGATGCCCCAAAGAGGCTGTTACCGACGAAAACATCAAAAAAGTCCACAAAATAATTTCTGCTAACCGTAAAGGGAAGTTGATTGAGATAGCTGAGACCCTAAAGATATCAAAGGAACGTGTTGGACATATCGTGAATGAATATTTGGATTTGCGACTTTTTCCTGTTCTCAGACTTTAAGAGGATGCTCGCTGGACAGAAATTTCTCGCCAATGAAGAGGTAATCGCCGAAACTGAAGCCTATTTTGAGGCTAAAGACAAATCGTACTATGAAAATGGTATTGAAAAATTGTATGACGACTATAATCGTTGTATCGCCCTCGAAGGCAACTCTATTGAATAATAAAATCGAATTCTATCAAAAAAAAAATTTTTCTAGGTTAGCCTACGAACTTTTCAGCCCACCTGATAATTTATCAACTTACGGCATCATATTCAATGAAAGGACGCATATAGACAAACATATTTACTATCTGTAATTTCTTTAGTATGCCAGTATTATTACATAAGGATCCTTTTCTGAAATATTATTTATACGGCGTATAATAAGTAATTAATGTATGTATCAGTGTTCAAGAAAACATTACAAAGATTGAAGCTCATATTTCTTATAACTATAGAAAAATTGTAAAATTATTAAATATGCACGCAGTTTATGAAAGAAAAGCATATAGAAAAACTTATTTAGTAATTGAAATTACATTAGTGTCATAGTATTATATAATGATCCTCTTCTGAAATAGCTTTTTTTATACAGCGTATAATAGATAATTATTGTATTATCAATGTTCAGGAAACAATTACCAGAATTTAAACACATGTATCTTTTAATTATGTAAAATAGTACAATTGTTAAATCTGCATTCATTATACTTCATCTAACTCGAATATCCGCCCAACGCAAGAAAGCAAAGAAAATAAAAAATAAAAAAAACTACGAAACTATAAGCGTGTAAGGTTTTCAGATCAATTGAAAAAAAAAGACTTGAAAAAATGTATATTCTCATATTGTTTCCCTGTTCAAAACATTTGTAATTTCTCTTACAAAAAAATTAAATTTTACCTATCGGAATACAAGTTTAAAGATTTCAGTGGATTTTTTTAACAATTTATGAAAACGCCGCTCAATAAGGTAATTTACATCTCATCATTTTTCTTAAAAACAAATGTTATATGCTCTTCATCTTTTAATTTGTTTCGTTTGAATAAGATATTAAACATAAAGATTCTAAAACTCTTCATTTTTCGCATTGTACAAAACAATATAACCTATGTAAAAAATCAATTAATTTTAAATTATGGATATTTGTTTAAAGTTTTCATTGTTTAATTATAAAAAGTATAATTAATACTACTACTTTTTTAAATGGAACATATTGAAACAAAATTTTAAAATAAAAATGTTACACACAAAAATAACAAGTTAATTTTCATAATTATATTACAATTTAATGTTTTAATTGTAAAATAATTATTCATATAACGCGACCAGTACATTTTCAAATATTACTAGACTTACATTACTATAAAAGTAATTTTCTTTTTAATAAATACCAAAATATTTAAAAAGTAAAAAGCGACTAAAATAAGACAAAACGTTAAAAAAAATATTTTAAATAATGTCATCTCGATATGTTTTACATAACTGAATTAAAATGTTCATCCAATTCTTAAATATTTTAGAAAAGTTAAAACTATTTTCAAATGCCCTAACTTATTTATTTTGCTGTGTATTATTAATAAATAAAAGAGATTAATATTAAAATTGTTACATAAGAATCACTGAGTTTCTTTAATATTTATGGAACATCATATGACATCTCTAGCATGAATAGGAAATCTTAAAAATCCAAGTTGTTGCGTATATACTTATCAAAATTTGTGTCTGGGCTTACAATTCGCAATGATTAAAGTACTGTACTGATATATGAATTTCTTATACATCTAGAATAGAAATATATTGAAAGTGAATGATATACTCGTATAATGGGATACGTAATAAAAAGCTGCTTTTTTATTACTTTTATAATGCGACATCGAAGAATTTGGCTTTTTTCAAAGCATTTCTACCTTTTCTAAATATTTTAGAATTGCTAAATCTATTTTCAAATCTTCAAACTTATTTTTTTCTGAGTATTATTAATAAATAAAATAGCTTAAAGTTATAATCGTTACATAAGAATCACTGAGTTTCTTTAACATCTATGGAATATCATATAACATCTATAGAAGGAATAAGAAAACCTTAAAATCCAAATTGTTTCTCAAAATTTGTGTCTAAGTTTACGATTCGCAATGATTAAAATGCTATACTGATAAATGAATTTCTTGAACCTCTAGTATAGAAATAAATTGAAAATGAATGACATATAATAGGAAACAGCTTTTCTATTACTTTTATAATGAGATCTAGAGTTATTTTGCATTTTTCAAAGCATTTTTACCTTTTCTAAATATTTTAGAAATTCTAAAACTATTTTCAAATCTTCAAACTTATCATTTTCGCTGTGTATTATTGATAAATAAAATAGATTAACGTTATAATTGTTACATAAGAATCGCTGAGTTTCTTTAACATTTATGGAACATCATATAACATCTCTAGCATGAATAAGAAATCTTAAAATCCAAATTGTTGCATATATACTTATCAAAATGTGTGCCTAAGTTTATAATTCGCAATGATTAAAATACCTTACTGATAAATGAATTTCTTATACCTCTAGAATAGAAATACGTTGAAAATGAATGATGTGTAATAGAATACGTAATAAAAAACTGCTTTTCTATTACTTTTATAATGAGAATCTCGAGGAATTTTGCCTTTTTCGAAGCTTTTCAACTCACACTCTTTACCATCCATTGAATATCCCCCTCCAGCTTCCGTTACATTCATTGGTGGCCATTTGGTGCTCAAAATCAGAATTAATTAGCCATTAAACTTCAATTGAAGAGGCAATCTGATATCATAGTATTTTAATGATGTACTTATTGATGGAAAACTGAATCCCAAATGATGGAGCTAAACGAAAATGTAGCTGACTAAAGTAGATTTCTCCATTAAAAGGGATGGGGTTTTTGAAATTTAATAAATAAACGGAAAAATCTATTTATTATCGTATCGAAATTATCTGGATTTGTTTGATTCAATGCTGTTATGCTAAGATTTTACACCAGCAAAATGAAAATACAAATTAAAGTTCTAGATTTAGGTCAACCATTGGAATAATTCTGGTTCTCAATTTTTTTTTTTTCAATTGAAATCCATTAATCTTTATTAAAAATAATTTAATGGTTAATATTTTGATTCGCAAACGTGTTTTCCATTATAAAAACTAAATAGAAATATTTCATTTGTCCTTTATGTAAATCCAATGTAGTTAATTCATACTTTTTTTAAAAATTATTTTGTAACACAAATTGCACGTAAATTACAAAAATATTCATCAGATTTATAAAACACTGAGCATATTATAAGAAAAAGAAGAAGAAAATAAGGAAGGCTACACACTAAGACATAAAAAGTTAAACTTAATAAAATGAAATCTAGGATGGATTTTTCAGAGTTTAATAAAAATCGGTTTATCTGACGCATTACGTACAGAAAAAGGAATGATTTTTATTTTAGTGGAATAGAATTCTGCATTCGGCAGATAAATATACATTTAGGGAACCAAACAAAATATTTTGGCTCACTTTTGTTGTGTTCTCACTGATGTTTTTTGACTTGGAATTGAATGTCATCTTGTCAAAATCTCATCAAGGATTTCATGGGATCTTTCGAATTGACCACATTAAATATTTGATTTCATTGCAAATATTTCGCAAGAAGTAAAGCACTTTAAATTTTGTGCGAAATAACTTTACTGCAAATTGCAAAATTTATAACATTTACAAAGTTGGGATTAAGAAATTTTAAATGTGATGTCGAAAATTACGATTTTTATGTAAGGAGTGAAAAGCCACCTGTGAACTGCAGCATTAATTCTGTAGGAGAAGTTGATACGCGTTGAATATTTTGTATCAGCGACTACGATGTATCAGCAGACTCAGCTGAGTCGGTAGCTTGGAGGATCATCTGATGTTTACAGGATGGGTCAAAAGCCATTCGTTGTAGAGGAACAGTTAGGTGTTTCTCAAAGTGTCATTTATCAGTTTTTGGAAACTGAAAATGTTAGGCGAAGATCTTGATAAGATCATACGACTGCAACAACAAAAGTGAGGATCAATATTTAACACTAATGGTCAGAAGAAACCGAATTATGAAAGCCTTTTTTCTTGAAACAGCACCTTCAGAGGGCTACTGATATCAGAGTTTCGACTTCTACTGTTCTAAACTCACTCCACCATAACGTTTGCATGATCTCAGCCCTTTGGTTTGTGTTGCGTTTACGCAAATCCACCACTCCAAAAATTCACTTGCGTATGACATTAACTACACCGAGATATTGAGACATAAATTCACATATGATTAATAATAGAACTTTATACCACCATTTAAGACAAAATTTAATATATGAGACGTTTAACTTTGCTTTACTTTTATGGTTAAACTTAATGGGGGGAAAAAACATACTGGTTTAATGAAAACTTTAATGAAATGTTAGATATTTGGATTCAAAAAATGAACATATATTTACAAATAAAACTCACAAATATATATACATATTCATAAATATTTCCAGACATTTTCAAATTGCTTATTATGGAAACTTCAAACAAATTGAAATATTTATATAATCAATAGTGATTATATGTTTATATAAATGAAACTAATAGTTGTTTCATAAATACATTATAAAAAAACAATAAAAAATTGGTCTGATTTTCATTAAATCAACAATTATCTCTACTTAATTCAAAATAACTAGTAAATGTGAAAATTTATAGAGATTTCTACAATGTACAAGCTCCCAAGAAAGAAACGTAGTTTTTTTTTCCTTGTATATTTCTACTTGTATTCTTTCTCATTATTCATTAATCCCCTTTAAAGCAATGGAGGAATGTGAATGAAAAAGTAAAATTATTCCATTAATGCTTCTATTTAAATAAATATTTAAGATATGCGAGTTAATGCATTCGCTTCATAATGTTTGTTTTCCTTCGATTTCTTTCTTTTTCCTTTTTTTTTTTCATTAAAATAAACTGTGCGCGATTTTTGTTTGTATTTAGATTTAATTTGAATAACTGAATTTTTATCATTATTATTGATTTAATTCTTGCTAGTTTTTTTTTAACCATTCATTATTTCAGAATTAAATTGTTTATTTAGTATATGATATTAAATATTGTGTGTATTCAACAATTCTATAAAAGTAGTTAATTATCCTTTCGTGACATTTACCGCTACGTCAAATATTTAATTCTATAAATATTTTTTAAAATATTCAATAGTATAAGAAAATAATATTAGCATATGATGATGATAATAATTTTGTTGCATATTACATTAATTATACAGATATATTGTGGTATAAATTGTACATATAATTAATTATAACTCTTTATTTTACCATTTAAAACAAAACTTAAAATATGAAACGTTAATTGTTGCTTTACATTTATGATTATACTTAATGCACACAAATACATTCATTCTGGCTCAATAAAAAATTTTAAGGAAATGTCGATGACAACAATTGGCATGACTATATATATGACAATTGCATATGACATTAATTATACCGAGAAATTAAGACATAAATTCTAAATATGATTAATCATAGTTCTTTATTTCATCATTTAAGGCAAAATCTAAAATGCGAGACTTTAAATGAATGTTGCTTTACTTTTATGATTATACGGAAGGCACAAGAAAAAATGCATACTGGCTCTAAGAAAACTTAGACATTTGAATCAAATATTTAATATTCACAAATATTTCCAGACATTTTCAAACTGCTTACTATCTCTTGCTGATAAATAACATTAAATCAAATATTGGATTCTATAAATATTTTTCAAATATTCAATAGTATATGACAAAAATAATAGCATATGGCATTAATTATACAGAGATATCGAGACATAAATTCTACATATGATCAATCATCTATCTTTATATAATTTAAGACAAAATTTAAAATATGACACGTTTAATGTTGATTTACTCTTATAATTATATTTAAGGTACACAGAAAAATGCATACAGGCACAATGAAAAGTTGGACATTTGAATCAAAAAATAAATATACACATATATTTCCAGACGTATTCAAACTGTTTATTATGGAAATTTCAACAGAATTTAAATTTTATATAAACTATATAAGTTTCATAAATGCATTTTAAAAAAGAGATAAAAATATATGACCTCATATTCCTTAAGTCAACAATTTTCTCTATTTAATTCAAAATAACTATTAAATGTGCAAATTTATAGAGATTTCTACACTGTACACGCTCCCAAGAAAATAAGATTTTAGGAGTTGAAAATAGATCATTTCTTTTGTTTAGAAATGACTTCGCTTATTTACCTTTAATGATGCTCTCGCGATATACAGAGCTACTTTTAGAAATGGAGTAAATAGGAGAGCTTTTGAATTCTAATGAATTTTCAAGGCAAATCCAAAGGATTCTTTTAAACTCAGAGTGCTTTATTTTATTCAGATTTTTGGATGATTCTTTCTTTCAATGTAGTTTTTTTTCCTTGTGTATTTCTACTTGCTTTCTTTATCATTATTCATTAATCCCCTTAAAAGCAATGGAGGAATGTGAAAGAAAAAGTAAAATTATTCCATTAATGCTTCTATTTAAATAAATATTTAAGATATGCGAGTTAAGGCATTAGTTTCATAATGTTTATTTTCCTTTGCTACCTTTCTTTTTTTTAGTCAATAAATAAATTGAACTCGATTTTTGTTTTACTATTACATTTAATTTGAATAACTGAATTTCTATATTCATTATTGATTTGAATCTTTCTAGTTGTTTTAACAACTCATGGGTTCAGAAATAAATTGTTTATTTTATAATTGATATCAAATAGTAAGTTTATTTAACAATTGTATAAAAGAAGTAACTACTTTTACAATACTAAAAACTCCTTTTTTTACTATTACTACAACTAATTTATTTCGTGGTATATAACTCTACACCAAATATTGAATTCTACAAATATTTTTAAAATATTGAAGAGTATATGATAATAATCATAGCATATGACATTAATAATAAATCAATTGCATATGACATTAATTACACCGATATATTGAGACATAAATTCTACATATGATTAATCATAATTCTTAATTTCATCATTTAAGACAAAAATTAAAATATGAGCCATTTAATGTTGCTTTACTTTTATGATTTTATTTAATGCACGAAAAAATATACTGTCTCAATGGAAATTTTAATGAAATGTTAGATAATTGAACCAAAAATAAAATTCACAAATATATATAAATATTCATAAACATTTCCAGACATATTCAAATTGTTTGTTATGGAAGTTTCAACCAAATAGAAATATTTATATGACTTTTATATAAAGATTTATATTTCTAAACATTATAAAAATATAATTAAAAATATAAAGATCTCATATTCAATAAGTCAACAAATTTCTCTCCTTAGATCTAAATGACTATTAAGAGTGTAAATTTATAGAGATTTCTAAAATGTACATGCTCCCTGCAAAATAAAATTTTAGGACTTGAAAATAGATAATTTCTTTTGTTTAGAAATGACTTCGCTTATTTACCTTTAATGATGCTCTCGCCATACATAGAGACACTTTTAGAAATGGAGTCCATAGGAGAACTTTTGAATCCTAATGATTCTTCAAGGCAAATCCAAAGGATTCTTTTAAACTCAGAGTGCTTAATTTTATTCAGATTTTGGTTGATACTTTTCTTCAAAGCAGTTTTTTTCCTTGTACATTTCTACTTGTTTTCTTTCTCATTATTCATTAATCCCCTTAAAAGCAGTGGAGCAATGTGAATGAAAAAGTAAAATTATTTCATTAATGCTTCTATTTAAATAAATATTTGAGATATGCGAGTTAATGAATTAGTTTCATAATGTTTGTTTTCCTTCCATTTCTTTCTTTTTTTATGCATTAAAATAAATTGCGCTAGATTTTTTTTTTTTTTTTTTTACATTTAATTTAAATAACTGAAATTTTTATATTTATTATTGATTTGATCCTTGGTAGTTTTTTGTAACAGTTCATGGACTCAGAAATAAATTGTTTATTTTACATTTTATATCAAATAGTATGTTTATTCTATAGTTGTATAAAAGCAATTAATTTTCTTTTCGTGATATATAACGCTACATCAAATATTGAAGTCTATAAATATATGAAAATAATCAATAATATATGAAAATAATAATAGCATATGACAATATTAATAATTCGGTTTTATATGATATTAATTAAAATGAGATATTGAAGCAAAACTTCTACACATTATTAATTATTATACTTTATTCCATCATTTAAGAAAAATTTAAAATATGAGACGATTAATGTTACTTTAATTTTATGTTTATATTCAATGTTTAAATAAAAATGCATAGTGGCACAATGAAAACTTTAATGAAATGTTTCACAATGGAATCAAAAAATAAATATTAATAAATATTTCCAAATGCTGTTCATTTGCATTTGATATTAATTATAAAGAGATATTGAGACATATATTCTACATATGATTAATCATAATTCTTTATAACATTTAAGACAAAATTTCAAATATGAGACTTTTAATGTTGCTTTATTTTCATGATTATACTTAGGGCACAAAGAAACACAAAAAATATCCACGCTGATTCAATGAAAAAATAAATATTCATAAATATTTCCACACATATTCAAATTGTTTACTGTGGAAACTCCAGCCAAATAGAAATATATATATATATAGAAAGAGAGAGAGAGAGAGTGAAAGAAATGTAATTTTCATTATGTCAAAATTTTCTTTACGTAGATCGAAATGACTATTAACTGTGTAAATTTATAGAGATTTCTATAATGTCCCAAGAAAATAAGATTTTAACAGTTGGAAATAGATCATTTAATTTTGTTTAAAAATTATTTCATTATTTACCTTTAATGATGTTCTCGCGATACATACAGCTACTTTTAGAAATGGAGTAAATAGGAGAGATTTTGAATCCTAATGACTTCTTCAAGGGAAATCCAAAGGATTCTTTTAAACTCAGAGTGTTTATTTTATTCAGATTTTAGGATGATTCTTTCCTTCGATGTAGTTTTTTTTCCTTGTATATTTCTTCTTGTTTTCTTTATCATTATTCATTAATCCCCTTAAAAGCAATGGAGGAATGTGAATGAAAAAATAAAATTATTCCATTAATGCTTGTATTTAAGATATGCAAGTTAATGCATTCGTTTCATGATGTTTGTTTTCCTTCTATTTCTTTCTGTTTTTAATTCATTAAAATAAATTGTGCTCGATTTTTGTTTTATTTTTATATTTAATTTGAATAAATGAATTTATATTTATTATTGACTTGATATTTGCTAGTTTTCGTTTTTTTTTTTTGAACATCCATGTGTTAGAAATACATTATTTATTTTATATTTGATATCAAATAGTGTATTTATTCAACACTTTTATAAATGTAGTTATGTATATTTTTATGATATGTAACGCTACATCAAATATTGAATAATATAATATTTTTCAAATATTTAATAGTATATGAAAATATAATAGAATCTGGCAATGTTAATAGTTCAGTTGTACATGAAAATATTAATACTTCAGTTGCATATGAGTATTATTAATTAGGTTGCATATGACATTAATTATACCGAGATATTGAAGCAAATATTCTGCACAGGATTTATTAAGACATTTAAAATATGAGATGCGTTAACGTTGCTGTATTTTTATGATAATATTTTATTAACAAACAAAATTAACGATAATGTTAGACATTTGAATTAACAAATTAATATTCATAAATATTTTCAGACATACTTTAAAAACGCATACTGATTTCAATGAAAATTTTAATAAAATGTTAGGCATTCGAATAAAAAAAATAAATGTTATAAATATATCCAGACATATTCAACTTGGAAACATCAACCAAATTGAAATATTTGTGTAAATCTATACTTTCAAAAGCACATTATAAAAGAAGACATAAAAATTTGTTGATCTCATTTTCACTGATTCAAGATCTCTGATGTATATAATCTTTGCAGGTAATAAAGCCTAAAAATTTCGATATCAGTTTGATTTATTTCATATATAATTTAACCAATACCTATATTGAAATAACATATATGAAACTTTAATGTTACTTTACTCTTATAAATATACTTAATGCACAAAGAAAAATACAAACTGGCACAATGAAAACTTTAATAAAATGTTAGACATTTGAATAAAAAATTAATATTCATAAATGTTTCAAGACATATTCAAATTGTTTGTTATGGAAACTTCTACCAAATTGAAATATTTTTATAAACGCTATATAGTACGTTTCATAAATACATTATAAAAAAGACATAAAAATATATAAGTCTAATTTTCCTTAAGCCAACAATCTTGTCTATTAAATTGAAACAACTTATAATTGTGTAAATGTATAGAGATTTTTACGATGTACATGCTTCCCAAAAAATAAGATTTTAGCAGGTGGAAATAGATCATTTCTTTTGTTTAGAAATGACTTCACTTAATTTCCTTTAATGATGCTCTCGCGATACATAGAGCTACTTTTAGAAATGGAGTCAATAGGAGAGCTTTTGAATCCTAATGATTCTTCAAAGGAAATCCAGAGGATTCTTTTAAACACAGAGTGCTTTATTTTATTCAGATTTTTGGATGATTCTTTCCTTCTATGTTTTTTTTTTTTTTTTTTTTTTTTTGTATATTTCTACTTGTTTTCTTTCTCATCATTCAGTAATCCCCCTTAAAAGTAATGGAGAAAGGGGAATGAAAAAGTAAAATTATTCCATTAATGCTTCTATTTAAATAAATATTTAAGATATGTGAGTTAATGCAATAGTTTCATAATGTTTGCTTTCCTTCCAACTCTTTCTTTTTTTTTTTTTTGTTCATTAAAATAAATTGTGACCGATTTTTTTTTTTTTTTTTACATTTAATTTGAATAACTGATTTTTTTTTATTTATTATTGATTTTAATCCTGCTATTCTTTTTAACAGTCATGGGCCCTGAAATGCATTGTTTGCTTTATATTTGATGTCAAATAGTTTGTTTATTCAACAGTTGTATAAAAGTAGTTTATTATCTTTTCGTGCTATATAACGCTAAATCAAACATTGAATTCTATAAATATTTTTTCAAATATCCAAGAGTACATGAAAATAATAATAGCATATGACAAAAATTATAATTCAAGTGCACATGACATTAATTATACCGAGATATAGAGGCATAAATTCTACAAATATTTCATTATAATTCTTTATTTTATCATTTAAAACAAAATTTAAAACATGAAACGTTTATTGTTGCTCTACTTTCATGATTATACTTAATTCACACAAAAACATTCATGTTGGCTCAATAAAAAATTTAAGGAAATGTCGATGATGACAATTGGAATTACTATATACGACAATTGCATATGACATAAATTATACCGAAATATTGCGACATAAATCCTACACATGACTAACTATAACTCTTTATTTTATCATTTAAGACAAAATTTAAAATATGAGACGTTTAATACTGCTTTACCTTTATGTTTATACATAAGGAAAAAGAAAAATTCATACTGGATCCATGAAAACATTAACGAAATGTTGATGATGACTGACAATACAATATCTATTACAAATTCATATGACATTAATTATACCGAGATATTGAGACATAAATTCTACATATGATTAATCATAATTCGTTATTTTATCATTTGACAAAATTTAAAATATGTTATTTTCATTTTATGCTTATACTAAATGCACTATGAAAAACTAATACTGGCTCAATGAAAAGTTTAATGAAAAGTCACACATTTGCATCGAAAGATATATATTCGCAAATATTTACAGGCATATTCAAATTGTTATTATGGAAACATCAAATAATTTTTTTATTATGGAAACTTCAATTAAATTGAAATATTTATATAAACGCTATACATTACATAAATACATTACAAAAAGAGAGATCAAAATAAATAGATCTCATTTTCATTAAGTCAACAATTTTATCTAGTTAGATCGAAATGACTATTAAGAGTGTAAATTTATATAGATTTTTACAATGTACTTGCTCCCTAAAAAAAAAGATTTTAGAAATTAGAAATAGATCATTTCTTTTGTTTAGAAATGTCTTCACTTATTTTCCTTTAATGATGCTCTGGCGATACATAGAGCTACTTTTAGAAATGGAGTAAATAAGAGAGCTTTTGAATCCTAATGATTCTTCAAGGGAAATCCAAAGGATTCTTTTAAACTCAAGAGTTCTTTATTTTATTCAGATTTCTGGATGATTCTTTCCTTCAAAGTAGTTTTTTTTCCCTTGTATATTTATTTTTGTTTTCTTTATCATTATTCATTAATCCCCTTAAAAGCAACGGAGAAATGTGAATGAAAAAGTAAAATTATTCCATTAATGCTCCTATTTAAATAGATATTTAAGATGTGCGAGTTAATGCATTCGTTTGATGATGTTTGTTTTCCCTCTATTTCTTTATTTTTTTTATTCATTAAAATAAATTGTGCTCGATTTTTGTTTTATTTTTACATTTAATTTGAATAACTGAATTTTTACATTTATTATTGATTTCATTCTTGCTAGTTTTTTTTTTTTTAACATTCATGGGTTTAGAATTAAATTGTTTCTTTTATATTTGATATCAAATAGTACGTTTACTCAACTATTCTATATAAGTAATTAATTATCTTTTCGTGATATATAATGCTACAACAATTATTAAATTCTATAAATATTTTTTTTCAAATATATAGTAATATATAAAAATAGGCATAGCATATGACAATATTAATAATTCATTTGCATATGACATTAATCATACATTAATATTGAGACATAAATTCTACATATGATTAATTATATTTCTTTATTTCATCATTTAAGACAAATTTAAAATATGAGACGTTTAATGTTGCTTTACTGTTATGATTATATTTTATCTACAAAAAAAAAAAAAAAAAAAAAAAAAATGCATACTGGCTCAATGAAAATTTTAATGCAATGTTGATGATGACAATTGGCATGGCAATTTATATGACAAATGCATATAACGTTATATATAAGGAGATATTGAGACATACATTCTGCATATGATTAATCATAATTCGTTACTTTATCATTTAAGACAAATTTTAAAGTGTGCTATTTTACTTTTATGATTATACTTAATGCTCCTACAAAAACCCATAGTGGCTCAATGAAAACTTTAATGAACTGTTAGACATTTGTATCAACTAATAAATATTCACAAATAATTCCAGACATTTTCAAATTGTTTATTATGGAAACTTCTACCAAATTGAAATATTTATATAAACGTTATAAGTTTCATAACTACATTATAAAAAATAAATATATATATAGATATATCTCATATTCAATAAGTCAACAATTTTCTCTACTTAGATCGAAATGTCTATTAATCGTGTAAATTTATAGAGATTTCTACAATGTAAATGTTCCCAAGAAAATAAGATTTTAGGAGTTGGAAATAGATCATTTCTTTTGTTTAGAAATGACTTCATTTATTTAACTTTAATGATGCTCTCGCCATACACAGAGATACTTTTAGAAATAGAGTAAATAGGAGAGTTTTTGAATCCTAATGATTCTTCAAGTAAAATCCACAGGATTCTTTTAAACTCAGAGAGCTTTATTTTATTCAGATTTTTGGATGATTCTTTCCTTCAATGTAGTTTTTTCCCTTGTATATTTCTAGTTGTTTTCTTTCTCATTAATTCAGAAATCCCCTTAAAAGCAATGGAGGAATGTGAATAAAAAAGTGAAATTATTCCATTAATGCTCTATTTAAATAAATATTTAAGATATGCGAGTTAATGCACTAGTTTCATAATGTTTGTTTTCCTTGAATTTCATTCTTCTTTTTTATTCATTCAAATAAATTGTGCTCGAATTTTGTTTATTTTTACATTTAATTTGGATAACTGATTTATTAATGATTTGATTCTTACTATTTTTTTAAATTTTCATTAGTTCAGAAATAATTTTTTTTTTATATATTGGATATGAAATAGTAAATTTATTCAAAAATTGTATAAAAGTCGTTATTTTTCTTTGCATGATATATAACGCTACGTCAAATATTGAATTTGATACACATTTTTTAAATATTCAATAATATATGAAAATAATAATAGCTTATGGCAATATTAATAATTCACTTGTATATGACATTAATCATATAGATATATTAAGACATAAGTTCTACATATGTTAATCATAATTCTTCATTTCATCATTTAAGACAAAATTTGCACAAAGAAAACTGCATACTTGCTCAATAAAATGTTAGACATTTGAATTAAAAAATAAATATTCGTAAACATTTTTAGACATATTCAAATTGTTTATTATGAAAACTTTTAATAAATTGTAATATTTTTATAAAAGCTGTCCGTTACATAAATACATTATAGAATAGTGATGAAAAAATACAGATCTAATTTTCAATAAATCAACAACTTTCTTTATTTAGATCGAAATGACTATTAACTGTGTAAATTTAAAGAGATTTCTACAATGTACATGCTCCATGAAAAATAAGATTTTAGGAGTTTGAAATAGATCATTTCGTTTATTTAGAAATGACTTCACTTATTTACCTTTAAAGGTGCTCTCGCGATACATAGAGCTACTTTTAGAAATTGAGTAAATAAGAGAACTTTTGAATCCTAATGATTCTTCAAGGAAAATCCAAAGGATTCTTTTAAACTCTGAGTGCTTTATTTTATTCAGATTTTTGGATGATTCTTTCCTTCAATGTAGTTTTTTCCCTTGTATATTTCTAATTGTTTCCTTTCTCATTAATTCAGAAATCCCCTTAAAAGCAATGGAGGAATGTGAATAAAAAAGTGAAATTATTCCATTAATGCTCTATTTAAATAAATATTTAAGATATGCGAGTTAATGCACTAGTTTCATAATGTTTGTTTTCCTTGAATTTCATTCTTCTTTTTTATTCATTCAAATAAATTGTGCTCTAATTTTGTGTTATTTTTACATTTAATTTGGATAACTGATTTATTAATGATTTGATTCTTACTATTTTTTTAAATTTTCATTAGTTCAGAAATAATTTTTTTTTTATATATTGGATATGAAATAGTAAATTTATTCAAAAATTGTATAAAAGTCGTTATTTTTCTTTGCATGATATATAACGCTACGTCAAATATTGAATTTGATACACATTTTTTAAATATTCAATAATATATGAAAATAATAATAGCTTATGGCAATATTAATAATTCAATTGCATATAACATTAATTATATAGATATATTAAGACATAAGTTCTACATATGTTAATCATAATTCTTCATTTCATCATTTAAGACAAAATTTGCACAAAGAAAACTGCATACTTGCTCAATAAAATGTTAGACATTTGAATTAAAAAATAAATATTCGTAAACATTTTCAGGCATATTCAAATTGTTTATTATGAAAACTTTTAATAAATTGTAATATTTTTATAAAAGCTGTCCGTTACATAAATACATTATAGAATAGTGATGAAAAAATACAGATCTAATTTTCAATAAATCAACAACTTTCTTTATTTATGTCGAAATGACTATTAACTGTGTAAATTTAAAGAGATTTCTACAATGTACATGCTCCATGAAAAATAAGATTTTAGGAGTTTGAAATAGATCATTTCGTTTATTTAGAAATGACTTCACTTATTTACCTTTAAAGGTGCTCTCGCGATACATAGAGCTACTTTTAGAAATTGAGTAAATAAGAGAGCTTTTGAATCCTAATAATTTTTCAAGGCAAATCCAAAGGATTCTTTTAAACTCAGAGTGCTTTATTTTATTCAGATTTTTGTATGATTGTTTCCTTCAATGTAGTTTTTTTTTTCCTTGTATATTTCTACTTGTTTTCTTTCTCATTATTCATTAATTCCTTAAAAGCAATGGAGGAATGTGAAGGAAAAAGTAAAATTATTCCATTAATGCTTCTGTTTAAATAAATATTTAAGATATGCGAGTTAATGCATTAGTTTCATAATGTTTGTTTTCCTTCTATTTCTTTCTTTTTTTTATTTATTAAAATAAAGTGTGCTCGATTTTCTTTGTTTTTACATTTAATTTGAATAATTGAATTTTTATATTTATTATTGATTTGACACTTGCTACTTTTTTTTCGACAGTCATGGGATCAGAATTAAATTGTTTATTTTATATTTGATGTCAAATAGTGTATTTATTCAGGTGTTTTATAAAATTATCTTTTTAAATAGCTTTATAACCCTGTAAATTTAATAAATTTCGTTGTCTTATTGATAAATGAAAAGAATGATATGTCTTACATGATTAAATATTTATCATTATCTTAATATTTATTTTAATGTTTAAATTGCTAAAACGGTTTACAAAGACAATCAATAATTTTCTGTATAAATTAGTGTATAAAATAATTACATTTTCATTTTAAAATATCTTTGATTTCTTTAAATAAATGCACAGTATATGTTGCAAGGATAAAAAAAAATGTAATTTATTATTTCATTTTAAATGTAATTAAAGTAACACAAATTATTATATACAAAGTACATCTTTCAGAGTAAATATTTAATGTCGTGATTTTTTCCTTTTTTCATGTGAATTTTTAATAGGAATTTTGATTTTATTTCAAATTTCTCGATTTGTCTTATTGAGAAAATTGTTACATTTAATATTATTAATTAATTCATTTATAAATATTACCATATATTTTAAATAAAAAATATTTTTACTCATGTGGAATTGCATAGCTGCAGAGTGTTCTTCAATAACAATTATCAAAAAAAAATTATGCTATGCAAAGAATCTGACATTTAGAATATGAAGGGTAACAAATTCTTATATTTGAAGCAAAACCATTAAGAGCCTTGCATAAAACGAAATTCAACAGCAAATGAACTATTATAGTTACATATTATTAGATTCTGTGAACATTGTATGAATTGATTTGTTAATCTCTTTTAATAAACATTCTAAATTGAGATTCATAGCATTTGCAAACTATGACTATTTTTTCATTACTAAAAACCGTGAATTATGAAATTCTTCAAATTTAGATTTTGTAAAAGATTTCTTAAAATTTACATGATATAAGAAATAGTAAACATATTCAAGGAGTCTTTATCACTGTTTCTTAATTATTAAATGTATTATTTTAACAGAATAACAGTTTTTAGTTAGGATTACGAAGTGTTACAATTTATGCGATTAATAAAAATCCAACTAAAAATTAACATTTTCTATCTCGAAATCTGCTATTAGGTGGGCGTCCTTGGCCCACCAAGTGTTGTTGCACCAATGAAGAAGAAGAAAAAACTAAAAAATAATTTTAAAAAAATTATGTTTCATCTATAGAACAAAATGTGCATAAAAATAAATTAAGTTTTTTAATATTTTTTCCTAAAAATTATACGATAGTTGAAAAATATGATTTATTAGTTGGAAAATAATATCATTAGATGTTGGTAAGTATAGGATTTAGAAAGTCAGTTATAAAAGATTATGGCAAGCGTTACATTAACGAACACAATTTCATTGGGTCAATAGTTAGAATAGAATTAGAATGTAATATCTTGTTTAAATTTTTTATTCATAAATTCTGTAATAATACTTAAACAAAAAAAGTATTGTCACGGAATTATCATTATTAACTTATAACTTCACTGTGATTTTTACATAATGATTTATTCACTATGAATTTTCTGTGATTTTTTAAAAATTATTCTGTAAATAAACGTAATGCAAAATCTTGTGCTAACTTCTGTGTTTAAATCTTTGCGAGTCATTATTATTTAACATACCAGCCCTTAAAACATATTCTATGCTAATATCACATAAATTGGGTTTCATGTATATACATAAACTTATTTTTTTCCGCAGATTTTAACACTGTTAATGCAATCCTTATCTCCGTCTCCTAATTAGCAAATGTGCCATTTTGATGCATTTCATCTCATTAGTTAGGACTACAAAGGGCTCAGAATAGGATTACTTTAATTACAATCACCCCATACATTATATTCGCTAATGAATTGAAGTCAAATATCATTATCAAGCAGAGTGCCAAGTATCGTTTCGCTCTAAACTAATATTCCTTCCCGCAAAATTACCGATTCCATTCATTGGGCACGAACACTTAACCCAATTTGTCACAGGTAAATTCCAAATTGGGAGGTTAACAAGAATGTTTAACTAAAGATACGCCAACGGTTGAAAAATTTGATGCCATGTTTATCCAAAATTTTAAAATTAAATTCAGATTTTCAAAAGATTTCATTAGCGTACTTATTTAAGTGTTTCATTATTTTTGTCACTTTGTTATGTTAATTTATCCACAGCTTAATTTCAAATAGAAATGGTATTTCTGAGATATATTAGATCATTAGTAAGTTAAGATAATGAAACATTTATCATTTAACAATCATATTTATTATGTTATAAATGTTATGTTTGTCAACATTTTAAAATTTAATTCGTAATTTCAAATGATTTCGTTGGTATACTTATTTAAATGCCACATTATTCTAACTTGCTAATGGTCTAGTAAATGTCTGAAATATCATATCTATTTGAGATAAGTTGTCGATAAATTAACATAACAATTTGTTAAAAGTAATCATATTTATTATGTTATGAATATTACTACTGTCAACATTTTAAAATTTAATTTCTAATTTCAAATGACTTCATTGATGTATTTATTTAAATGTATCCCTCTAATTTCCTAATCATTTATTAAATATTTCATATACCTGAGAAATGCTATATATATTTCAAAAAAGGCTGTTTATAAATAAATATAGCAATGTGTATGGAAATAATGAGAAATTAATTATATCTAAAAATACAGGGTGATTATAAAAACACTTTCTTGATATACAGTGGGCTATAAAATTGAGTATACACCTTATAAACTTAGAGACTTTTTGCAATTAAAAATTAAATATTGCTTCAAGATGATTGAATTTTTTACCTTATATACTTTAGTCTATGCTTTACCGTAGTATACTTATAAAATTGTTACGTTTATTTATTTTTTACGAAAAAAATAAAAGATCTGAGACGAGAGGAAAAACAACACCACAAAAATAAGTATACACCTTTATTATTTTTCCTTTTAACGTACAAATTAATATTTCGTTGCATAACCTTTCGCTTGAATTACAGCTTGTAATCTTCTGGACGTAAATTCTACTAGTGTTTCAATGGTTTCAACAGAAATTTTAGCTCATTCGTCTCTCAGAACCTTCTTGAGAGCTTCCTTGCTGGTGATTTCGTGCTCATGTACAGCTTTCTCTAATTGCGACCTCAAATTTTCGATGACGTTTAGGTCTGGAGACTGGGCTGGCGTGTGTAATTGCTTCTTGCAATGGTACAGCAAGTATAACTGCATAATCTTCGCTGTATGCTTGGGGTCGTTGTCCTGCTCGAATATGAAGTTTGACCCAAGCCCCGACTTATTGGCACTTTTTTTCAAGTTATCATTTAAAATCCTCAAATATACATGTATGTCCATAATACCATCAATACAAGCAAGCTCTCCAACTCCTCCAGCCGACATACAACCCCAAACGAGGACAGATCCACCTCCGAACTTGACTGTCTTAATGGTGTTTTTAGGTGCCAGTGCTTCCCCAGCTTCTCTCCATATTTTAAATCGTCCATCGCTTCCGTAAAGATTAAACTTACTTTCATCAGAAAATATTACAGTGTTCCAGAAAGAAATAGGCTTTAAACGATGTTCTTTGGCGAAAATCACTCTCTTTTGTCTATTCACATACTTGATGAGTGACTTTCGTATTGGTGTACGGCCATGAAACCCATATTGGTGAAGGGTGCGTCGAATTGTTTCAACTGAGATCTTTTTCCCGGACATCGATAAAGCTAGTTTAGAGGCACTCACACTCGGATCTTTCTTTACTGAATGAATTATCGTCCTCTTCGCTGTAGTACTCAGTATTTCTTTACGTCCTCTTCCAGGAATATTGGCCACAGATCCAGTTTTTTTATACTTCTGTAGTATTTTTTGGACACAACCATGAGTTACACCAATCAACGAAGGGATTTCTCGAAGAGATTTGCCCTCTTTCGACCATTTTACAACCAATAAACGCTCAGATTCAGTAGTTTCTCTACGAGAGCTCATTTTATGATTTTTAATGAGAAAAAATACTGTTTAAAAGCGTTGAAGTGCAATAGCACGTGTTATAAGCAGCAGCTACTCCTGAAACTCTTTAAAGAAAATTTGAAACTAAAAAAAGTGCTGGCATAATTTACAAATATAAGAAGTGTATACTCAATTTTGTGGCAGGGTTTTCTATCTTTTCTTCGAATCGCTTAACTTTTTTCGTAATAAATAAGTTAACTATAGAATTGTGTTATTATAGGATGGTAAAGCAGAGGTTAAAGTATCTAGGATAAAAAAAAGTATCTATTTAAATCAATATTTAATTTGTAATTGGAAGAAGTCTAAAAGTTTTAGAGGTGTATACTCAATTTTGTGGTTCACTGTATAAGTTCCTAGCTGTCATACCATACACATAAACTGAATAAAATTTTGATTTATAGTATTTTGAGGTATGCGCTCAAGAATCATATGAAAACAACAGTTTAATTCAATTTCGTTTTAATTAAATTAATTTAATTTTTACAGTTACAATGACAGTGACACGAATTTGAAAATTTCACCTTTTTTGTTGAATTTCACCACCTTTTTTGTTGGAATGTTATATCCATAGTGAAAAATCTCAAATAGGGTTGGAATGGTACTAGCTGCACGAAAATTGCCGGCCCTAGACAGACTAAGAATAAAAGTGAAAGCAACCAATAAAGATAGATAATCATCTAAAAGCAAAAAAAAAATTGTTTTTCACAAATTTTCCAGTTGATCTCCACACATGGTGGCGGCCTGATGGCTAGTTGTCTAGCGCTATGGCCTTTGGTACCTTTAGGTTCTATTCCGGGCTGTATCATGGATGTCTATTAAGGGCTCGTAATCCACATTAAACTGTAGGTACCGTTCTAATTATTAAAGTGTACACAAAATGACCTTAGAGTGTCAAAAAACAAAAAAAACAAATCACACCTTGCATGCAGATGGTAGATTATGGTGGATAGCACTGAAATTAGATGCAGTTAGCGGATTAAATGCATAAACTTCAGATTTCAGATATCCTCTGTATCTGCTGTATCTGAAATGCTGTATCTGACGTCGTGTGGATGTAAGGTTGGATCTGCCCCATTTGTGAGATCTTTTTTCGAATATTTCTTAACACAACAGTTTGGTGACAGAGTTATCATCCATCATTTCATTTTTCCATGGTCGCCACTGTCCCCCGATAATACTCCTATGTATATAGGAGTATATATGATATAGGATGATATATGATATATGATATAGGATATGATGTATATAGGAGTATGTATATGGTATTCCAAAAATCCAAGGAGTATGCATCTAATATGCAAACTGCATCTGCCAACAGACTTGAGATTCAACAGATTCTTTTCGCAATGGTACCTGCTACAGTGCTATACACTCTCTGATGCATCAAAGTATGATCGTGTGGAAAGAAAGTCACTTGGAAAATTTGCGAAACACATTAAAATAGTTTGCTTCTTTGTAATTATTGGTCGTTTTCACTTTTCTTATTATCTATCTAGCACCATAAATTTCCTTCGCTTGCGATTGTCGCAGTACGTGTACGTTTTGAATGTTATTTGGCGTTTTTCATTATGGATATGGCATTCCAATGAAAAAAGTAGATGTTGCTATTTGAAATTTTGGACATCGTGTCACTGTCACCATAACTGTTATAGATCAACCTCAGCCGTATAAAAATAAATGAAACCGAAATTTTATTCAGTTTTAGTGAATGGTATGATAACTAAGGACTGATATATGAAGAAAATTATCTTTTTTTAAATTTAATTTACAATTTCGGTTGATTTCATTGATGAATTAATTAGTGTACATATTGAAATTTTTCAATACAACCTTCTAATGACATATTTAATACATTATACTTCTAAAATATTGTATCGATCTGAGAAAAGCTGTGATTACATTAACACAACAACGTGATAGACTTTGAAAAATTTGAAACGATAATATACGTATATGTAGTTATGTTTGAGATATGCTTACCGGCGGTGCTTACGGGTGTTTGTAGCGGTTCGAATCCACTTTGCCGTAGGTCCCGGTCTCTATGACTGTAAGAGCGTCACAAAAGTCAGGCTTCTACCTACGGGTGCTCCATCACAACAGAAGCTGCTTCCTTCCCTTCAATCATGAGTCCATATGGCTCGTGGGCTTGGCCAGCCAAGGGATAAGAAACAACAACAACAGATAAATCAGCGATGGTTAATCGTAATATAAAAAGACAAATATATCATGCATTTATTTTTAAATCTTTTTGGTATAATTTGAAAAACGCTCTGAAAGAAATAAACATTTATATAATTATAATCAATATTAAACATTTATTATTTTTAAATAAAAACATTTTGTGCATATTTTTTGTAATTTTTTTTTTTTCCTTTGCACATGTTTAAAAATACTTAAATTCAATTTATTTTACTAGAATACTTTTTGACAATTAATGCAAAAAATTGCATTAAATTGTTGCTAATTAACATAATGCATAGAAAATAATAACAAAACAGTTA